>OZ025293.1:4128337-4454676 GCA_964019185.1 Maratus speculifer | reverse complement strand
AAATATCCGGATTGTATATTTCTTTCAAGAACTTCTAACTACTCTTCTTTCACAACAGAACAATCTCGTGCCCGAAGCACATACATATCACAATTTTTGGATAATATTTTTATTCTGTTTACCTGCATCAGACATTCGCAGGTCTCCCTCTTACCTCCGCACACACACCTCTCTCTCTCTGCGTTCGTAACCCCTTCCTCTCCACACACTCTCGTCCGCTGGTCACGTGACTCAAGAGCGGGCGCCGATGAATAAAACAAAAAAACACATCATCAGTCATCACACCTATATCCAAAATTTCACACACGGTGGATAATTCTGCATAAAAACCCATTTATCTAATTTAGGGCGGATGGGGGGGGGTTAATGCCTAAACTAATAAGGCAAGCGTCTTTTCGGGATGAATGTATATCCAAAATTTGAACCAAAACAGTTAATTCAGCATGAAAAACCCATTTACCTAAATTATGAGCCCTCCCTCCCCCCCCTCCCCATCCGCCTTTCATACTTAACCAATGAATCCCCAAAATCAATTCCTTGTCACTTTTTTCCCGGAAAAAAAAAGTTACCGGAAAAAAAGGGACAAGGAAAGAAATTACCGGAAAAAAAGTGACAAGGAATTGATTTTGGGGATTCATTGGTTAAGTATATAGAGGGGATCGGGGGGAAGGTCTTAATTTAGGTAAATGTGTTTTTCATGCTGAATTAACTGCTTTGATTCAATTTTTGGACATATGATTACCACCCCCACCCCATCCGACCTAAATTAGTTATGGGGTTCTTTTGCTTATTATAAAGGGGGGACAGGTAATTATCTCTCTCTCAAATTAGATAAATCGGTTTTATCCAGAACTATCCGATGTATTTCTAATTTTAAATATAGATTCTTTCTGATAAGGTAAATCCCTGAATAGTTTTAAGGGTTTAATGGCTAAGTATAAAGAGGGGGGGCGGGGAGTAATCCCTCTTAGTTGAATAAATGCCTTTTTAAGCAGAATTATCCGATTTACCTCGAATTTTAGTCATAGGTTTATTATAAGACGTATTTCTCATTAGTTATGGGGGTTCTTATGCTATTAAAAAGAGGAGGGGGCAAGCAATTATTTCCCTTCCAAATTAGATAAGTCGGTTTTTATTCAGAATTATCCGATGTATTTCAAATTTTAAATATAGGTTCTTTCTGATAAGGTGGATCTCCGAATAGTTTCAAGGATTTAATAGCTAAGTGTAGAGTGAGAAACAGAGGATACCCCCCCCCCTTAAATTGAAAAAAATGGCTTTTATGCAGAATTATCAGATTTGCTTCAAATTTTGGATGTCCGGTACATATCACGGGCGGCTAGTACTCTTAGAAAATTTGACGATCAGGGGATTTCTCGGTAAAGGTTTGCCACAAAAAAGCCCAAGTAAAATAAAAAAGCGAGTTGAATGCAACTGAACGCAAATAACAATAAAAAGAAATTTTCTTTATTTTTTATCACTTAAAACTGGATTTTTACTAATTAATGTCCCATATTACACATCACAAGATATAATATAAAACATTTAAAAAATATATGTTAGAAAATTTTAATGTACAAACTATGTTGTATGCCACGAACGAATGAACTAGTGAATTCATTAATTTGTAGTAGTAATAATAATAGTTTTTTATTACTAGATTATGTTAGTAATTAGAAAGTTAATTGTTTAAAAACGTGTAGTTCTTGATAGATCTTCAGTATTTGAAGGCTTAAAAAATTAAAAAACAAATTTAAATTAAAAAAAAATTATTTTAATAAAAACAGGATATTTTTTTTTGTTAGGATACTTATAGAATACTGAAAAATGCTATGCAGAAACATTAACCATCGTTTTAAATGCAAACAGCTATTGAGGATATGTAAACAAATCCTTAAAACTATTCAGGGATTTTATTTTATGAGAAAGGACCTATATCCAAAATTTGAAATACATCGGATAATTGTGCATAAAAACAATTTATCTAATTTAAGGGGGAATAATCGCCCATCCTCCCACTTTTTAATTAGCAAAAGAATCCCATAACTATTCAGGGATACCCCTTATCATAATGAACCTACATTCAAATTTTTAAGCAAATCGAGTAATTCTGCGTAAAAAGCCATTTTTTTTTTATTTAAGAGAGGTTATCCCTCGTTCCCCCTCTATACTTTACCATTAAAATTTCCAAAATTCTTCAGGCATTATATACTGCGACGACGTACTGACAACTTTAATCTGGGCAGAAGATAGATAGCGAAACCTCCATTGTGAAAAGGTAATGCAGGAGTGAAAGTATCTTCATTCTAAAGCTGAGAAGAATAGCTGCAATTGACCTCAAGGAACTAGAAAATGATTTCACTGGTCTAGTGGCAATGAGCTGAGGGGTGGGATTGTTGAGCGTAGAGAAGGAAGGAAGGTAGTTGGAAGAGAGGCATTTGCTGAGGTAATGTACTAGAGAATACATAGATGTAAGGTGGCTTAGACGTGCTAAGCGAAATGTAATATTGGAGTGTGGCTCCTATGTAGTTGTAATGTCGTTTCATTTTTTTTTTAATTAATTGATCTACAGTTCTAATAAAGAACTTGAGAAACTAAAAATGTGTTATTGATGAATTTAACAAATAAACCAACTGAATAAAGAGAAACTGTGGCACGACACCACAATACTATATATAAGCCTTGTCAGAAAGAACCTATATCCAAAATTTGACACACGTTGGATAATTCTGCTTAAAAACCCATTCATCTTATTTAGAACGGAGGGGGATGGGGTAATCGTTCATTCCCAAAACTAATCAAACAAGCGTCTTTTCAGTATAAACATATATCCAAAAATTGAACCAAAACAGTTAATTTAGCATGAAAAACCCATTTACCTAAATTAAGTGCCTGCCCCTACCTCCTTTCATACTTAACCAATAAATCCCCAAAATCAATTCCTTGTCACTATTTTTTTCCGGTAACTTTTTTTCCTTGTCCCTTTTTTCCAGTAACAATTTTCCCGTGTCACTTTTTTTTCGCTTTTTTAGTTTTATGTCATTTTTTCCGCTAACTTTTTTTCCTAGATTCAGGATTAAAAAGCTATGTAAGTGAGAAATGTTCTTCATTCTTTGATAAGATCTTTCAGAAGACGATTCTCACAGTGGATGATTTGAAACTTGAAACGAATTTGCGACATGGTAGCGACAAAAAGGAGGAAAAATGGTTGTCATGCGATCAAAATTCCTTATAACTCATTAACTAATTTATATATTTATTTAAAAAAAATGGCGACTGTGTTGTTTATAAGTAAATCTATCTCCCACAGCCACTGTTTTGAATCGAAAACTTGATGTATAAAGCCACTATTAGATTCAACAACATTTCGAAAGATTTTTGAACCAACACTTCATTTCCTTCAGCTTTTCGCGAAATATCCTCACAACACCCAGTGTGCTAGCAAACAGCAATGTCCCCCAACTTTTTTCTGCAGTTCCAAAAAAAATCTCCGCAAGCCGAGACTTTTCATCGTGCATCGAGCATTTTAACGAATCAGAGATAAGCGATTGATAGGAGTAGGCGATAAATATTAACGGCTGGTACTAATAGCACTGGTTTTCCTGCTATTCCTCCAACTTTTTCGCAAATAATTGTAACCTTTTTCTTTCTTTGAACGGGAAAAAGTTGGGGTTAAAATCGGCTGAAAAGTTTGTTGCTCGTAAAGTTTGTGAATCTGATAGCAGCTAAAGACAGAAGAAAGTTTCCTCCAATTAGTTTCTTTGATAATTTATACGTTTTCAGAAATGTATTAACAAGTGAGCTTTCCTTTGAGTATTCAGGAAAGTGATCAGTTCTAACAAAACTATTTTTTACTTTCATCTATCTTGACGGAACAAAATATTGGATTCGTGAAAATTTTCGAATTCCGGTTTTTGACGGATTTACCCGTTTTAGGGATCAGAGATCCCTAGATTTTAGTAAGAACAAGTTTTTGCAAAATGTTTGCCTGTGTATATGTAAATCTGTGACTCTGTCTATATGTGACATAAATTTTGTGGACGTTCTATCTCGAGAACTAATGCACGGAAAGTAAAAAAAAAATAATATTCAGGTAGTCCCTAATACAAATTGATGCTGATTAGTTTTTGTTGCAAATCACTCAACAGATGGCGCTTCTACGCTGCTTTTTTACGATTAACGCGACAACTATATCTGAAGAACTAACATTCGTATTCACGATCAACTTGAACCTGGAGTTTCCATGAAGTTTCGCCCGAAACCCAGGTTCAAAGCAATATCGGTATTCTTCATCAACCTGGCAGAACCGGTTCAAGAGGAAAATACAAGGTCAAGTCGATTAACCTAACCAAGCTCTCCAGTAAGTTCAAGTTTGTTTCTCATAACCGAGCATGCGTAGTTTACGAAAAACAAGCAGGAAGAGAGAAAGAGGAGACGGACATTTTACAATGGCGATTGCCGTATTTTCGTACTGGATATAGGTGCTGTCAAAATATAAAAGTTTTACAATCAAATAAAACAGAAGAACATTATGTAAAGGTATGTAATCTCATATATGTGTATTACGTTCAATATTTTTATTTGATTTATTTATATTTACGTATAAATACTCTATATATTATGCGTTGAATTGTTTGTTTACAAAAATACGCATGGTCGCGAAAAAAATATTTGCTTTAAAATAGCCAACAGTAATAACTGACGCGTCTGTCTAAAGTTTGTTTAAAGTCATTTACATTTTGCAATTTTGATGTTTAAAAAAAAGAACTAATATTTTACCAGTGCCGAAATAAATGTCGTACTTACATAAGGTCTAATTAAAGTGTGAGATACCTTTCTGATTTGCATTTTTGTTAAAGTAGAAAAATACGAAGATTATTTTTAAATATCCGTGCATTCTCTGTAGATTTTTTATCCGTACTTATAGTAAGTTTGAAAATTAAATTTTGGTTTTATTGTACGAAAGATTTATTGTTTATGTACAAACTTAGATAAATGTATATCAGATCTATAAATTAGATTTTTTTACTTAAAACTAGGGGGGCCCTGCCCCCCTGCTCACTATGCTCGCCAACCCCCCGCGTAATCGCTTCGCGATTCCAAATTATTGGCTACCCCTGCTTGCTGCGCTCGCCAATACCCCATGGTATGAATAAGCAGTTGCAGACCTTTCAAATGATGTGTCACACGACTGGTGTTGTAAAGAAATTAAAAAATGTGCCCCCTTGGGGGGCAGAGTGGGAGGCGACACAAAAGACATCCATAAAATGAATAAACAGTTGCAGACCTTTCAAATGATGTGTCACACAATTGGTGTTGTAAAGAAATTACAAAATGCGCCCTCTCTGAGGGCAGAGGGGAGGTTACACACATATATCCATAATATGAATAAGTAGTTGCAGACCTCTCAAATGATGTGCCACACAATTGGTGTTGTAAAGAAATTAAAAATGTGTCCCCCTGGGGGTCAGAGTGGGGGATGACACACAACACATCCATAATATGAATAAGCAGTTGCAGACCACGTATAAAAAACATTTCATATTTATTTACTTAGAACAGGTGTCACAAATAAAAATTAAATTAAAAAGTTGACATGTTTCGGTTCATTCATAAGAATCGTATTCATAACATATAAAATCAGTAGAAAATTAAATGACACTGGATCCACTGGGGAGAGCAGAGTGTGGGGGTGACACACAAGACATCCGTAATATGAATAAGCAGTTGCAGACCTTTCACATCTTGTGTAACACGACTGGTGTTGTAAAGAAATTAAAAATGTGTCCCCTCTAGGGAGCAGAATGGGAGATAACACACAAGACATCCATTATATGAATAAGCAGTTGCAAACATCTCAAATGATGTATCAAACGACTGGTGTTGTAAAGAAATTAAAAATTTGGCGAAATATTACAGTTATCGCCAAGTTGGCGTCACCTTTGACAACTAATTTTTGTCGCCAAATTTGGCGATATATCGCCAAGTTGGCGACAAAATTGGCGATTGTTGGCGGTGGTAACCTTTCCTCTCTGTATGGTAACCCATATGGCGATGCATAGACGGAGCACTTTCCTGAGTGGTCTATTCGACTCATGAAGGAGTGGACAACCCGGATTCGTTAGTTCCGGAAATCTTCCACATCAGCATCATTCCAGGAGTCATTCCTTTTAAGGCTAGTTTTTTTTACTACTAGGGGGGCCCCGCCCCCCTGCTCGCTATGCTCGCCAACCCCCCGCGTAATCACTTCGCGATTCCAAATTATTGGCTACCCCTGCTTGCTGCGCTCGCCAATACCCCATGTAATGAATAAGCAGTTGCAGACCTTTCAAATGATGTGTCACACGACTGGTGTTGTAAAGAAATTAAAAATGTGCCCCCCTGGGGGCAGAGTGGGAGGCGACACAAAAGACATCCATAATATGAATAAGTAGCTGCAGACCTCTCAAATGATATGTCACACGAATGGTGTTGTAAAGAAATTAAAAATGTGCCCCCCTGGGGAGCAGAGTGGGGGTGACACACAAGACATCCATAAAATGAATAAACAGTTGCAGACCTTTCAAATGATGTGTCACACAATTGGTATTGTAAAGAAATTACAAAATGCGGCCCCTCTGAGGGCAGAGGGGGGGGGGGTTACACACAAGATATCCATAATATGAATAAGCAGTTGCAGACCTCTCAAATGATGTGTCACACAATTGGTGTTGTAAAGAAATTAAAAATGTGCCCCCTGGGGGGCAGAGTGGGGGATGACACACAACACATCCATAATAAGAATAAGCAGTTGCAGACCTTTCAAATGATGTGTCACACAACTGGTGCTGTAAAGAAATTAAAAATGTGACCCCCCCCCCACCTGGGAAGAGCAGAGTGTGGGGATAACACACAAGACATCCATTATATGAATAAGCAGTTGCAAACCTCTCAAATGATGTATCAAATGACTGGTGTTGTAAAGAAATTAAAAATTTGGCGAAATATTACAGTTATCGCCAAGTTGGCGTCACTTTTGACAACTAATTTTGGTCGCCAAATTTGGCGATATATCGCCAAGTTGGCGACAAACTTGGCGATTGTTGGCGATGGTAACCTTTCCTCTCTTTATGGTAACCCATACGGCGATGCATAGACGGAGCCCTTTCCTGATTGGTCTATTCAACTCATGGAAGGAGTGGACAACCCGGATTCGTTAGTTCCGGAAATCTTCCACATCAGCATCATTCCAGGAGTCATTCCTTTTAAGGCTAGTTTTTTTTTACTATAGAAGGATAGAAGGATTTAAACAATTCATTTGGATTTTATCGGTTTATTGAAGACTTTTAGAAGGTTTGTTCTTTTTAAAATTATGAATCGTATTACACGAAATACCTCCGATCATTAACACTATAGCATTGTTGTTGTTATTATTTGTATCCGAAGTTTTGTGAAATTTCAAATTTTTAATTTAAATACATTTATTTTTCAACTGTATTTTAATTTAAAAATTATATGTAGTATAAAATATTGCATTAGAAATGCCATTTTATACGAAAGTAATAATAGTAATAATAAATCCCTTTTGGCTACTTAAAACATGAGCCTCACAATTTTTAAATAAAAATGAATTATTTCCTGAAATTGTGAGATTTCTTTTAGAGATCACTTATAATTTTTGCTCCTTGATTAGTTAAATAAAAATAAATTACTAAAGGGTTGAAATACAATAAAAAAAAATTTATTTTTTAAAATAACCCCATACCAGGAGCGGATCCAGAGAATCGTTTTGGGAGAGGCGATACCGAGATTTTCGTTTGACGAAATCCATGCTTTTTTCGCTATCGTTTGACGAAATTCGCTCTTTTTTTGGGATACTTTGACAAAATTAGCGCTTCTTTTGTAGCCCTTTTACAAAAAACGCGCTTTTTCAGCTATCCTATGTCGAAATACGTGCTTTTCAGCGATCCTACGTCAAAATTCGCGTTTTTTTCTCGACCCTTTGACGAAATTCGCGCTTTTTCCGTGATCATTTGACGAAATTCGCGCTTTTTCGCGATACTTTAACAAAATTAGCGCTTTTTTAGCAATCCTATGTCGAAGTTCACGGTTTTCAGCGATCCTATGTCGAAATTCGCACTTTTTCCGAGTTCCTTTGCCTTCCCTTTTCGCAACCTTTTGAAAAAAGTAGCTCTCTTTTCGCGAACTTTTGACGAAATTCGAGCTTTTTACACGACACTTTGACAAAAATCGCGCCTTTTCAGCGATCCTATGGCGAAGTTCGCATTTTTTACGCGATCCACTGTCAAAATTCTCGTTTTTTCCGCGACCCTGTGATGAAATTCGCGCTTCTTCAGTGATTATTTGACGAAATTCGCGCTTTTTCACGATACTTTGACAAAATTAGTGCTTTTTCAGCGATCCTATGTCAAAATTTGCGTTTTTTACGCAAACTTCTGTCAAACTTCGCATTTTTTCTGCGACCCTACGATGAAATTCGCGCTTTTTCTGTAATAATTTCACGAAATTCGCGCTTTTTCGCGATACTTTGACAAAATTAGCGCTTTTTCAGCAATCCTATGTCAAAATTAGTACTTTTTCCGGTATACTTTGCCTTCCTTTTTTCCAACCCTTTGACAAAATTAGCGTTTTTTCCACGATCTTTTGACGAAATTTGCTCTTTATCCGCGATACTTTGAATTAATGTTTTTTTTTTTTTTGCAAACATTTGACAAATTTCGTGCTTTTCCTCGACCTTTTGACGAAATTCGAGCTTTTTCCTCGACACTTTCACAAAACTCGCGCTTTCAGCGATCTTGTGTCAAAATTCGCGTTTTTTAGCGATCCTTTGTCAAAATTCTTTTTTTGGCGCAACCTTCGACAAGATTCGGGCTTTTTCCGCGACCTTTGGCGAAATTCGCTCTTTTTCCGCGACACTTTGATAAAATTCGCGCTATTTAGCGACATTTTAATGAAATTCGCGTTTTTCCGGAACAATAGAATATCTCCGACGGAGTCGCAGAAATCCCTTCCGGAAAAAAGTCTGAATTCTACACTGGTTTGGGGGGGACGATCGGGGCGATCGCCCCCCCTCCCCCGTGGATCCGCGCCTGCCCCATACCAAAAATAATTTTATCAGCTCTTTCCATAATGCTGATTATTTTTAAGGCAAATAAATTTTTGGCGACCATGAGTGTGAAAGCAAACAATTCAACAAATAATGTAGGGAATATATGTATAAATATAAATAAATTAGTTAAAAACAGATAACATACATATATGAGATTACATACATTGGTCTATTTTAATAGTATTTTAAATTTTCTTTTAAATTCTATATCTTACATTAGCATCTTGAGTACTTTAATTAACGAATGACACACACATAAATAAATAAATAAACAAATAAAATAAAATGATAATAATTAAAGGGAATAGATAGGATAGTGCAAATGGGGACTTATTCTTCTCCACAAATTCACAAACAAAAGACAGCTTTTTTTTTCTTTTCTTTAAGATAATGTAAAATTGTATGAAATTATTAATAATGAATTAGAACTGTTTTAATAAATTGCTATAGTACTTTAGAAATGTAGTCTAGAAATCTATCATTAATCAATCATAAAAAAAAGTTTCTTTTCTTTCTGTACTAAATAAAATTTTTATTACATCTAATGAAATGATATTTAAATGAGTAAAAAATATAAAATAATGAAGCTAGAAAAAATATAGAAAATAAAATATGATTTTCTAAATTTACTTTGAGATGTAAATGCATTCTTTCAAATGGAATACTGCATCCAAAAGCAGGTGCTTACTTGCATGTAATAATATTTCATAATAGTAGACTAATTTATCAAAAAATAATAGTCAAAGAGAATCAAATGAGCTTAACTCATTTGATTCTCTTTGACTTTTTTTCCCCCCCTTCAAATTTCATCTTGTATCTGGGAAAGACAATTCTCAAAAACAAAGAGTTGGAGGGGGGAGGGGGGCTCTAAAAGTTGATCAATAAAAAATCAACTTTCTGTAATACTTCACATTTATTTGATAGGTTAGTGTTCAGAATTCATTTATCATTATTTTTAAAAGGACTTAATCTATCCCGCTCATCTTTTTCTGCAGTTCTCTTAATATTATTCCACTACTTTTTTCTAGTCTATTTGGAATACTAATAGCTATCTAGTTCAATTAGAATTAACCATTTTCTCTGAAAATCCAAACAATAAAATTATTATATCTGGATACCATCTATACTGATATACAGGCTACTTTTTTCATTTTTTCTTTTTTTTATTTTAATATTTTCCTTATCAGAAATTACTTAATTACTAATTAAAGCTATTAATAATAGAAATCAACATAATAACAACTGGGATAAAATTTTAGTTTTTATTCAAGTCAAATTTCATTAGTTTTTATCCAAATCAAGTTCCATTATTAAGCAACTATGTAAAAATTTATTTTGAAAAAAAAAAAAAATCTATTATTATATTATTAGCTTTTAACACGATTTATATCATTTACCTAACTTATTTATCAATTAAAAAAAAAATAGTTGAATGAATTATTTAAAAAATATTAAACAATCAATAAATTAAATTAAATTTCCACATTTATTGGTTGCAAGTTTTAATTTTCTCCATATATTTTGTGAAGAAAAATAAAAAATCACATTGAATCTTTGTTTTTCCTTCTTTTTGTTCCCTTTCTTCGAAAACAAAAATAATGTTGCGACGCGAAACCGAACAAGACGAGAATTTTTTAACGAATCGGCATACTTCTTTCAACCGGGGTCCAGGAACTCCGGGTTGAGTAACTTTTCATCCGAAGTACGAATACGAGTTTTCAACTCTCGGTTAAAAATCCCAACTCGGCGTTACTGTACCCGTGGTTTAACTCTCGGTCGAAGTTCTTCATGAATACGACCGTAAGGCACGGATATCAACCAAACTTCAGATTCAGTCAGTATTTAACATGAATTGATATTTTATTCGTTTCTGTATAAATCGCTCAACAGATGGCGCTGGTATGCTGCAATTTTCACGATTTTTTGCAATAGTTCTATCTCAAGAACTATCGGACGGAATTTAATTAAAAATTATAATCAGGTAGTTCTTGATATAGATTGATACTGATTAGTTTTTGGTGCAAATCGTTCAACAGGTGCACTGCTATGGTGCATTTTTTACGATTAACACAACAGCTATATATTCATAACTAATACACGGATTTCCATTAAACTTCAGATTCAGTTAGTCCTCAACATGAATCGATGTTGTTTGCATTTTGGTGCAAATTGCTCAACAGGTGGTATTGCTATGTTGCATTTTTCACGATTTGTGCAATTGCTCTATCTCAGGTTCTTAGGTGCACGAATTTTCATCAAACTTTAGATACAGTAAATCCGTGAAATGAACTAGTTTTGTTCATGTTTTGTTGTCAATCTCCCAATATGTATGTTTTGTTGTCAATCTCCCAATATGTGGCGCTGCTATGCTGAATTTTTCTCAATTCCTGCAATAGCTCTATTTCAAGAATTAATCAGCAAAATTCCCCAAACTTCAGATTCAGGTATAGCTTGATAAATATTGTTGTTGTTTATGTTTTGGAATAAATCACCCAACAGGTGGCGTTTTTATGTTGCATTTTTTCACATTTTCGCAATAGTTTTATTTTAAGAACTAATGCAAGAAATTTCATGTCTTTAAAATCTTCACAATGATCATAAATTGCCATTAATTTTGGCACAGAGGTAGTAAATTTTGATGCATTAAGGGTGTATTTTGATTCAAACTGCTTATTTTCCGATTTATTTTTAAATTCATTTTTGCTCTCATGTGCATAAAATTAGCAAATTTTCTTATTTGGAAAGTACACAAGGTGCCGTGACTGTCGATTCTTTGATAAATGCATAAAATATTGCAAAAAAAGCAATCAAAAACGGCATTTTGAATAGATTTTTCCGAAGCGGGAGATTTGGGAACAAAAAAAAGTGTCATACTGAGAAGATAATTGTTCATAAATCAAATTCTAATGATTTGAGCGCAAAAAGACATCACACGGCACCTTATACGTCTCTTCAAAAATCCCCTCAGCAAGTTTCATGTTTCTACTTTAAAAAATATGTCTGAAATTGTATCGGAAAATTTCGAGCTGTTGAAGGTGGAAAAGCGTTTTTTCGAATACACCCTTGTATTCGAAAAAAAAATTTCTCTTTTAGCAGCTCAAAATTTTCCTATACATTTTCAGATTCTTTTTAAAAAGTAAAAACATGAAACTTGCTGAGATAATTTTTGAAGATATGTTATAAGATGCCGTATGACTTCATTTTTCTCTGAATTCATCAGAATTTGATATATCGACAATTATTTTCTCAGCATGACCCTTTTTTTTCGTTCCCAGATCTCCCGCTTTGGAAAATTAAGTTGAAAAGACGAACTTTGACTGCATTTTTTGTAACATTTTCTACATTTATCAAAAAATCGTAGTCATGACACCTAATATAGTTTCTAAATAAGAGAATTTCACAGTTTTGCGCATGGGGCGTATAAAAGCAAAAGTGAATCTTAAAATAAATCAGAAAAAGAAAGTTTTGGGTTTGCCACATCCGACTAGTTACTAATACTATTATTCTTTGGAAATTATCAAACAGTTTACTATAAAACAACATTGTCACACTATTATTGTTTTCTAAACAATAATAGTTTTTACAATTATTGTTTAAAAATTATTAAATAGATGGGGCCGTGCCCCCCCCCCCCCCCCTAGAAAAATTCTCTAGTTACGCCTATGGCGGTTAGGCAACCGCCTGTTGAAAAATCGCTCTCCGTACATTCGTTGTGCCTCTGCACCATTTCCATCTGCCGCTCCGTAAATTAAATGCATCTCAGCCTTTTCCTTATTCGTGAAGGGCACCATCTTCCGATTCATTACTACAGCGACTTACACTTGACTCACCGTTCAGTGGTTTTTATGCCTGAATCGTGTCGAAATTTTGCATACGTGTTCTTCTTCCCCATTTGACATTTGCATACTTTCTGTCTCCTTCTTCACCCGGTGACTAGCGTCAGGAATGGAGCTTTAACGTTTGCATGAGCGACGTTTCCAACTGTGCCAGTGCCTTTATGAGTGAATTCCGACTATGCAGTCCTTGACGAAAGTTGTATTTTTGCCTCGTATCACAGCACAGAATCGTTGGGCATGGTTAAGTAGTGCAAACTGAACTATGTTCAGAAGTTGAAATTTGAACCCCCTCCCCTCGCTACTGAACCACGCTCAGCGATTCAGATTTTGAGCTGAAAATTTAAGTTTAAGTCTAAGCTTTAGAAAGCATTTAATGAGACACAAAAAATAACGGTATAAAATAGTTGTTCGTTACTCCAAAGTCTAAAGCGCCCTCTATCGGAATTTTTTGAAACTTTTCTTTAAAATTTATTTTCAAGAAAATACTGACATAAAGAATAATTTTAGCAAAACGCGGCAGTAGTTAGAGCCTAATCTACGACACAAAGATCGGGAATAACTGATTTTTGTTCTGGGGGGGAGAAGGGTTTCAAATTTCAAATTTCAGTTTACGCTACTTAACTACTCGTTAGGACTCAGATTTTTAGATCAAAATTTAAGTTTAAGTCTAAGCTTTCGAAATCATTTAAAGAAATACAAAAAATAACGTTAAAAAATAGTTGTTTGTTACTCCAAAGTCTAAAGCGCCCCCTATCGGCATTTTTTGAAATTGAACTTTAAAATTTTATTTCAAGAAAATACTGGCATAAAGAAAATTTTTTGCAAAAACCGCAAACGAATCGACCAATTTTTCCATTTTTTATAATCATTTGAAATTTCGGACCCTAAACTTTAATGCCCTCTATCTCCTTGGGAATACGCCTGGGACCCTTAGTCTCCTATTTAATATTATTTGTCTTTAAGTGTACTATAACCCCTTAAAGTTCTGCCCATCTTTTATGAATCACCCTGTATATGTATGAAAAGAATATTACACAGATATATAAGTGTAAGAAAATTACGTAGGCTTAAGTGTTTTACTCTATGCAATTTACGGATCCAAATGTATATTTTAAGAGATCAGATAACTTTTACACACTTGGTGCTGCCATGAAATTATACACTCAGATGCTTATTTTGAAATCTCTGCATTAGATGCGCATTTTGGCAATTTACACACTTTTTACACATATAGACAAATATTTTTTGTGTTATCGCTATACCCGATTTTAAATGTAAATTTGCACGTTTGTTTTTTAGAGTTTGCTTTGTTTTTTGCATCCAGTCTTGTCTTTTTTTAACCCTTTCGAGTCCTTTTTAGTTTTTAGAAAAAATTATTTTTACATTAATAACTTCACACTAGCTATTTAAATAAATAAATTAGTGTTTAACGTATATTTTATTGTCTGAAAGAAAGCGAATGTTGTTGTTTTGAGTACTATTTGTATAATATTCATATGACAATAGGCTAAGGAAGAATTTTTCGAGATGTTTAGAAAATGTTGTATTACAATAAGATTTAACTGATATTACAACTTTCTAACACTTTTTGCGCTTTATTGCACATGATACTTTCAGAGAAGTAACTTTAATTTTAAATTTAAAGAGTGAAATATATGTTTAATATAAAAGAATCGCAAACGGAGTAAAGAGAATTAAGCAAATAATAATAATTATTATTATTACTAAATGCCTAAACATAAATGAAGCCATTCATTAAATGCATAGACATACTCTAACATTACTACATGTAGATAGTAGTAAAAGTATTTCTTGAAACAAAATAATACTCCATTGAAAGCCATGAACTACTAATAGAACACCAGACCAGAAAGGGTTAATTAATCTATATATGCATTATTTATTTCACCATTTTATTCTTGTTCCCTTTATAATCACATCTCGCAAATATTTACGTATCTCAAATTCAAAATTTGAGTTTTAAAAGGTGTAATATTAAAATTCGAATGACGTACTGATGTGACTTTAATAAATTTGTTTTTAGATTCAATTTAAGTCAATTTTAGTTTGTCTCCTAAAATATATTTACACAATCAACTACATTTTTAATTTTCCATTATAATGCCAAGTATATCAATCTTACTGAACCTATATATATATAGATTAAATTAATTATTAAATAATTACATTTCAATTCTTATCTTTTGCTTTATGCTATTAAAAAATTTATGTTAATGATTTCTTTGCGTCATATAATCTATTTGCATATATTCCACTTAGTTCAGATATTATAATGCAAAATAATCGTTTAAATATTAAACACATTCATATATTAATTTTGTTTAAAAAAAATCTTTATTTAAAAAATATATATCAAACGAAATAATTCTTTTGACCAAGTTAAAACAGAATCTCAATGAAGTTCGATTTTTGAGATCCCCCCCCCCCACACACACACATACTTCCACCGTTCTACATGAAAAAAATAAAACCAAATACATATTACCGGTTGCAGTAAATTATCGGATATTTGAAACATTAATTAATCATATTAGCAACTTTTATTAATCAAATCTAAAATCAATAATAGTGTACTGCTTTATTGAATCATATTGCACTCAATAAACATGTTTTATAATTATTATTATTATTATTATTTTATGGCTATTACGATACTTTAAAACAGAAAAACAAAAGCAGAAAAAAACAAATAATGGGTATCTGGGATAGGTGAAATTCGTCCACTAATTTCGAAAAAAGGAAAACTGTTAAAAAATTGCTAAGTTAAACTAAAGATCTATGAATGGCCATATAGTATTAAATGAATGCTAAAAGTTTAAATTAATATCTTTTTACGTATTGTATTCACATACAAAAAGATATAATAGGCAGGTTTTTAGAATTAAGGGTGTATTCGAAAAAACGCTTTTTCACTTTCAACAGCTCGAAATTTTCCGATACAATTTCAGACACATTTTTAAAAGTAGAAACATGAAACTTGCTGAGAGGATTCTTGAAGAGGCTTATAAGGTGCCATGGGATGTCTTTTTACTCTCAGTTCATTAGAATTTCATTTATAAACATTTATCTTCTCAGCATGACCCTTTTTTTCGTTCACAGATCTCCCGCTTCTGAAAAATCTGTTCAAAATGCCATATTTGATCGCTTTTTTTTTGCAATATTTTTTACATTTATCAAAGAATTGACAATCACGGCACCTTGTGTACTTTCTAAATAAGAAAATCTGCAAGTTTGATGCGTTTGAGAGCAAAAGTGAATTTAAAAATAAATCGGAAAATAAGCAGTTTGAATCGAAATACACTCTTAAATTATTTTTATGACGCGTTATTAAACAGTTATTTTTTGTTGTGACTTCTTATCTCTGCACGATATTTTAATTTTTAACAGTCCCCTCTTTTTTCCGGGCTCGTTGCTTGGATATCTTATCTATTGTATCTTCCGATTGTTTCCTCCCCTATATGTAGGATCGGTACTGAGCCGGAAAATATTGGTTGAGGATAAAAATAATTACATACCGACTAAATAATTTTCTTATCTTCTAATAGCATAAGAAAGTATTTTTTGCTAGCCGAAAGTATATTCAGCTGTAAGTGGGGGACACCGCAAAACTTTAATAATAAAATACAAATAGGAATAAAAGTTGTCATTCTTAATTGAGAAATGGAAATAAAAATAGTGTGCTTTTTTGAAAAACTTTTAATATTTGTAGTTTTCACAATCATTGAAAATCACATATTAAGTTATAGGTTTGAGTAAAGTCATCAAATTTTATAACTGTTATCGCATAATATCTGTTGAATAAGTAGAATAATACTAATGTCAAATAAATGAGTAAATATAGTTAGACTTAAATACACTTAAAATTAATTTATCAACATCAATTTGAAAGCTTTTACAATCAAAGTGTACACCTTATGCCTGCATAAGGAGCCCAATTTAATCCCAAAAACAAGTAATATTCTTGTTGCGCACCAAGAACATACCTGCTAATGTTGAAAATTATGGTGATAAAATATTTAAAGAATAAGAATTAAAATTTAATCTACTGTCTTGACTTTAGTTTGATCTAGTGATTGTGATTGTATCTGAGGTTTTGTTTGTTTTTTGGGTTGCTCATGAAACAGTTTAAAATCTTCGGGTGATAAATAGGGCCTTAATTTAGAAACATGCACAATCACGGAATTCTGTCCTGTCTCATAATTAAATTTATCTATTTCATAAGCTACATCAGAAAGTTTATTTATAATTTTGTATGGTCCAGAGAAAGTAGGTTCTAATTTTCGAGTGTTAGGGTATTTAAATTCTTCATAAATTACAGAGTCTTGTATTTTTATTGGGCATTTGACAAAATTTCGATCATAGAGTCTTTTACTTTTAAGGTGAAATTCATGAGTTCGCGCTTTCGCAATTTTGAGGGCTTTGTCTACTGGTGTTGTATACATTTTAACTGCCTCACACAGAACCATTACCCACCTTTAAAAAAAATCTGAATCAGAATTATCGTGAAATTGTGACTATCTTTAGCTGTTAACTTTAACCAGAAATTTTATCTAATAAAATAGGAATTGTAAATATCATAGTTACACCTTAAATTGGGATCAACTTTTTAATTCTATTATTTTATAAATGATAAACAGATTCAAAAATTTTAATTATAGGTAATTCCTTACTTAAAATCACAAAATTTACTAAAAAAATTAATCATATTTATCAGTCAAAACTCTAGCAACAGTTTTGTACAGTTCCATCTTTCTTACTGAATTTAAATAAATTATAAGAATCCGGGAACCAAAGCTCATTGTCACTAGAAATTCTAACAAATAAAGGAAAAAACATAAATGTTAACTTAGTTTTATAGCTCAAATGTCTAGTAATAGCAACATCAATATAAAAATACTGCATTCTGAGAATAGTTCTTGATAACAAACAAATATCAATAAATTAGAAAATGTACTTTTTAAAAATAACTTGAGCTTCTAAGTTCTTTTATACTTCATTATTATTACGAACTTATCTTTAAACGTGCATAAAAATATCATAATAGTCTTTAATATGCAACAGTAATTGTCTTAAGAATATCATACTCTTCAATTTAATCCTTAAGAACAAAAATGTTTCAATCTCCAACAAATAATAATGATAATAATACTACTCATAAATAGATTAACCCATTAACGCCCAAATTATTTTCTTCGTTAAAATTTAAATTTTGTATTTCCCACCACTTTTAAAATCAAATTAACTTTTATCTAAATTTATCGAGAATTCTGTCTCATAAAAGAAGGTATATATTTATCTTCCTCTTTACTGGTGGGAAAACCGCTTTCTTGCTCTTTTTGTAACCGTCCTCCAAAGAGGACGCTGGGCGTTAATGGGTTAATAAATAAGACTCAAATAAAAACAAACAAATAAATAAATAAACCTCACAAATAGAGAATAAACAATCTACACAAATACATGAAAAGGATACAAGTAATATTCAATTAATTTGAAAATAACTCACTCTTATGAAGAATTTCTCTAGATTATCCTAGGTGAGACAAGAACAATGAAAATTATCAAAGTAATTAGCAATCGGCGTTCAGTTGTCCCTGAAAGTTTTTTTTTCTTTTTCTTGTCATCACCAGTGGCGGATACAAGGGGGGGGGGGTCATGACCCCCCCCCCCCTTGGAACCCTTCAACAAGGGATGTGCAGTGTAAGTAAAAAGTGCTAAAACAGGAACGCAAAATAACGTCTAATCGAAAAAAATTGTGCTTTTTTCGAATTTGATCGAAAAAATTCGCGAATTTTCCGTGCCTGATCGACATAATTCACAATTTTTCCATGACTAATCGACAAAATTCACGATTTTTTTGGGTGTGATCGACAAAATTTGAGATTTTTCAACGAATGGTCTGCGAAATTTGCGATTTTTCTTCACTTGATTGACAAAATTCGTGATTTTTCCGTGCCCAATCCACGAAATTAGCACATTTTTCCGTTTTTGTTCGATGAAATACGAATTTTTCCGCACACGAACTATGAAATACGCGTTTCTTAATTGACTGACGAAATCTGCATTTTTCCCGCCGTAAATTGATGAAATCCGTGATTTTTTTCTCGCGATAATCTGACGAAACTCACGATTGTTCTGCAGCCGCTCAAAAATTTTTTTAATTTTTCCGCGCATCATCGACAAAATTTGCGGTTTTTCCGCGCCCTATCAACAAAATTAACGATGTTTCGTTGCGAATCGACAAAATTCGCGAGTTTTTTGTACTCGATCGTCCGAATTCGTGCTTTTACGAAGCCGATCGACCATATTCGCGATAATTTCTTTCCCGATCGATGGATTTGTCAATTTTTGTTCGCCATATCAACGTAATTCGCGATTTTTTTCATTCCCGATCGACTGTATTTGCGCTTTTTACGAAACTGATCGACCATTTTGCGACTTTTTCGTTCCCTATCGACAAAATTGGCAATTTTTCCGTGCCCAACCAAAAGCGATTTTTCCGTTCCTGATCGACGAAATTCGCACTTTTTACGAAAGCGATCGACCATATTCGGGATTTTTCCGTGCCCAATCGAAGAGATTCGTGCCTTTTTCCGTTCTTGTCCATGAAATACGCATTTTTCCGCACCAAACAATAAAATTCGCGATTTTTAACTGACTGATGAAATTTGCATTTTTTCCCCGCCGTAAATTGATGAAATCTGTGATTTTTTTTCTCGCGATAAACGAATGAAATTCGCTATTCTTCTGCGGCCTCTCAAAACAATTTTCGATTTTTCCGCGCATCATCTACAAAATCTTCGATTTTTCCTTGCCCTATCAACGAAATTAGCGATTTTTTCGTTCCGAATCGACAAAATTCGCGAGTTTTTCGTACCCAATTGCTGTTTTTACGAAGACAATCGGCTACATTCGCGATAACTTCTTTCCCGATTCACGAAATGGGCAATTTTTGCGTTCCATATCAACTCGAAATTTGCGATTTTTCCGTTCCGGATGGAATAAATTCGCGCTTTTTACGAAGCGATCTACAAAATAGGGGTTTTTCTGTGCCCTATTAACGAAATTTGTGTTTTTTTCGTTCCAGATCGACAAAATTCGCGATTTTTCTGAGACATACTGACAAAATTTCAGATTTTTCGAAGGCCGATAGACAAAACTCGCGATCTTCCAATGTCCAGTTGACAATATTTTCGATTTTTCCGCGTTGGGCTCTTTTCTCATCTCTCCTCTGTTTTGGAACCCCATGCCCCTTCCCCCCCTCCCCTGGATCTAACAATTACATCACAGTTCTATTTACATTTTAATGGCTCATATTTAGTCTCATATTTCTATAACAGAAGAAAAAAATGTATTCGATAATTTCTTAAAGTTATCTTTTTTGTGCTATTCTGCATACAAATGCGAATAGACAAGTAGTATTAAGGTTATAGTTTTAGACACTTTAGCATGATTCAAGAAAAAATCCAAAAGTTAGAAAGGGGCCCCCCACAATCTAAGTCGGGCCCTAGTTGTAATAAAATTTTAATAATTTGTTTTCTAATGATATAGTTTGTTTTCTGCGTATGTGGAGGGAACACTGGAAGCAGAGAGGAAAATGAGAACAACATTCCCTTCCTAAATGTTTGAAAACGTATGAATTTCGGTCACTTTTGGCACATTTTAAGCATTTGGCACCCTTTAATAAAAATCCTTATTATTGGGGGGGGGGGAGCTTTAAAAAGGTGCACCTGGGGAAATTGCCTGGTGGGCCCCTGAATAAGAAAAGGAGAATTTGAAAAAATAAAAACATTAAAAGAAGTAATTTCTTACATTTTCAAAACAAATAAACTTCGGTAAAAAGGTCGATGGAATCGATTAGGGGGCCCCCTGACTTCGTCGCCCCCCCCCCAAATGGGGGGTATGGGGGGCGGTCGCTACGGCCCTTTGATAGCGTAATAAATCACGATTTTTGTTTAAATATTTTAAAAGGCTATTTAAAATTATCTGCCCAAAATATGGGTAACAGAAACAACTTTGTTTTTTATCAGGATAATGATACAAGGCACATGGCTCTCAACGTTCGCCTCTGGCGTCTTTATAATTGTCCACAAGTTCTGAAAATATCACCTCAATTGCTGAATTTAAACCCAGTAAAACATATTTGGAGATAACTGGAAGTTAGAATACGAAAACACAGCATTGAAACGAAAAGTGAAGTAAAAACAGCAATGTCGTATGAGGAATCAACTTTCATGCAGAAATTGCAAAAGTACTAATTAAATCCATTCCCATGTGTTTAAAAAACTATTGTGGGTGCTAAATAATATCCTATTAAGTACAACTTTAGCGAAATATTACAATATTTACAAATATACAGCGATTTTTTTAAAGTGTACGAAGACTTTTGTGAGGTAACTTTTTTGCTATTTTTTGATTAATGATTTTAAAAAAATAAAGTTTTGCTATGTTTTTAAAATATTTCATGTAATTTTGTTAAGAATGAGTAACAGATCTTACTCTTAAATACCCATTCTAAAATATTAATTTTAATTAATGGATAGAGCACTATTTCATTGAAATTCCTAAGTGTACGAACACTTTTGTGAGCCACTGTATGTAGAAAATATACATTGCTTTTCTATTTTATTTTATTTCTGTTTAAATCACGATTTCATGCATAAAATTTGCATGCAATTTTTTATGTCATATTTAAATCTTTTACATTTTTTTAGGCAGTGTGGAAATGCCACTTGACCAATTACAGGAAATAGATGCTTTTAAGCTACTAAAAATAACCAAAGAGGTAATGTGAACTTTTTAATCAAATATTATTTAGAAGCCTTTGTTTATGTTAATTTTGGACTACTGTTATGTTTATGTCATGTAATCTGAATACATTTTGCTTTGAAATATTGAAAATATCTTATTTTATGTTGAAAATAAATTCTTTGAGTATTTTGAAAATGGAATAACATCCAGAAATGCAATGTCTTTGCTTGGAAACAAATTGTTATGCATCGGGGCAAAAATTAAACAAAAAAAAAAAAAAAAATAATAATAATAATAATATTTTGGAGGAAATGAAGTAAGTATTTTTTTCACAAAATATATAATATGAACTTCAAAATGTTCAGGATTACTTAAAAGACAATTAAAATAATCAACTAGAGATGTTAATTTTATTTAAAAACATCTTAGTACTTTCACGCCTTTAATCAGGCTCTTCCTTACAGAATATTTTCTTTTATAAATATAAATACATGACTCCATTTCGAAAAGGAATGAGACTATAATTATTATAGTTGAAAGTAGAAATAGATATATATAATAATTATTTGCAATAAGATTACTTTATTGTTGTATGCTGTGTGTGTAGCATTTTTTTATTTGTCCTCATTGAAGATTAAAATAAGTCATTTTTCTAAAATGTGACAATAAAATTAGTTGCCTTATGTTGTGTTTTTCAGAAAATGTAAAATTAAAATAGCTATTCATTTTTGTAAATTTGACAGTACATTTCTAATTATACTGCAATATAAGAATCGCCAAAAACTCAACTTTAGCTCATTTTACAATTTTGATAATTTTTTTCATCTCTGTTTAAATTAAATGCATTATATGTAGTTTGAGATGGTTTTTCTCTCGTAAATCCTTGTTATTTTATGTTTTTTAAACAACTCTTGGAATTTGCATGGCTTATAATGCTATACAAGTAAGCTTAGCTGTTGTAATTTAAGAAATTAAATTTTCTTCAATCTATTAATCTGAAGAGAATAGCCTTAAAGCAACATTGTTTAGCTTTGAAAGTAATTTGCATAAAAAACAATTATATTGTGATAAATTTCAATTTTTTGTTAAGCCTAACAGTATAACTTTTATATCACATTTTTTTTTGCTTTAAAATATTAATTTAACTTTATTTTGAAAAAAAAAAAAGGGGGCAGGAAATTATTCTTAAATAATTATTTTATGCAATTTGCAGATTAAATAAGATGAAACTTACCTTTTATTTACTTTAAATCCACACTTTTTCTGACTACCACAACCAAGCTAATTAAATAATTTGAAAATGGCTACTAAGTGTAACAGTGCAGCAGCAAATGTGGGTTTTTTTTTTCATTGAAAATCCATTCTGATATCTGAAATATATACTAATCTAGCTAAATAATTACTATTTGTATTTTTTATTGAAAACTATTGTTTTTAAACATTGACCCTAATGTTTGGTTATATTTGCAAACTGGTAATTTCAAAGAACACCATGCTTGTCTTTAAAGAACTAAGTATTTTATCTGATATTGAAAATTCACCTTTTTCCTATCAACAGTTCAATTTTTAGGTGGCATAGAACAAAGATAAGAGCCTTTTGGAAGATATTAATTGCATGTGCATTTTAATGCTCTTTGTAAATAAAGTTTAAGAAATAATAGACAGAATTTCCCCCAGGTTTAAAAAGGGGCAGGGTGCTACTGTTCTGAAAAGGGCACTTTTTTGATTTTTAAGGGCACTTTTATAAAGTTGAATCTAGAATCTAACGGTTCAAATATTTGTGAAAAAACAGAAATTTTGTCAAAAAATTGAAAAAAAAAATTGTTAAAAGATCGCGAAAAAAACAGTCAATTTTGTTAAAAGATCGCCAAAACAACAGATTTTATTAAAAAAAATCACGAAAAACAGCAAATTTTGTTAAAAGATCGCGAAAAAACGACCGATTTTGTTGAAAGATTGTTAAGGAGCAAGCCTGTTTTATTAAAAAACTTTTTTTTTCTTTTTTTTGATTAAAAAAAAAAAAAAAAAAAAAAGAATATTAGAATTTACATTTAGAAAGTTTTGGACAGTCGAAAGAGGATTGTAACAGGGAGTGGGGGGGGGGGGGGGCGAAGGAGCAGGTTGCCCCGTGCACGGAAATTTAGAAGGTGCCAAATTTATACTACAAACGACATTTTTGGACTGTCAAAAGAAAAAGTTGGGAGGGGGGGGAGGGCCTCAAATTCTAATTATGCCTTGTGTGCAATTTTCTTGTCACAAGCCTGATTGTGAAGCAGGAAAATCCGTTTTTTGAGCATTAAAAGCACAATTTTGAAGCAAGAAAATTATTTTTCGAACAGAAAAATTACCTTCTGGCATTAACTTTTTTTTTGCGTTTGTCTCTTTGACGAAATTTGCATTTTTTCGTAATTTATTTTTTACGAAATCTGCCGTCTTTTCGGGATATTTTGAAAAAAAATTGCGTTTTTTCGTGAATTTTTAACAAAATTAGCCATTTTTCGCAAATTTTATGGTAGAATTTTCCGTTTTATTGCAATTTTCTGACAAAATTTGCCGTTTTCTCTCAAATCTTTTGAAGAAATCTGGCGTTTTATCATGATTTTTGGATGAAATTTGTCATTTATTTACTATCTTTTGAGGAAATCTGCCGTTTTTACGGGATTCTATGGCGAAATTAGCCATTTTTTCGCGAATTTTGCCAGAAATTAGACGTTATTTCGCGATTTTTTTTTTGTGAAATTTGACCCTTTTTTTTCCGCAACTTTTTGACGAAATTACACGTCTTGTGGGATGCGTAAGAGCTATTTTTTTCTTTCCGACGCCGATTTTTTGCGTAATTTACGCGTTATAGCACGTCCGCATCATCGCTCAAGGGTGCGTTTTTTCAAATATGAGGCAAGAAGGGCGCTATTTTTTTATGAGCGGCAAGAGGGGCGCTAGTTTTTGGATGAGGGACAAGAGGGTGCTTTTTTTTAAACTAAAGGGCAGGAGGGGCAGAGCGCCCTCCTGAAACCATCTTGGGAAAACTCTGTAATAGATTTTATCAAAACAAAATTACCAATTTAAAATTTAGAAAATGAATTTTTGTCTTGCATGACAACTGGAAATTTGAAGGCTCTGTCCACGTTTTCATCCTCTTGACCTAATTTCAGTAATTTATTAATTTTACGTACATATTTTAAAGTGTACAGCCTTTCCTTAAAAAAAAAAAAAATATATTTTGAAAGAGCCATTACAATTTTACGCTATGCATGAATAATTGCGCAAAACAGTTGAAATATAAATAACTAGCACACATGACATATGCACACCACGTTGGTGTGCTTTTCTTTCGATGCCAATTTGATAACAACTTACTATTCAAATACCATTTTTTAATTTTTCCTATTATTTTATGAAGAAAATAAAAAAAATTTAATAATTATAGAACAAAATAATTTCTATCAATTTGAAAAAGAAATTAAAAATAAACAATTTATTAATAAGAAACAATGAGTGGGTTACCATGCAGGGCATAAAATCACCAATTAGTAGCAATCGTTGCAATGTGGTGCGGATATGACAACTGTGCCAGATAATTTAGCAATGAAAAGGACTATTGCTGTAATTTTGTTAAAAGTTCATTTTTAAATGTATTTTTCTGGACAGTTTGTTTTTTTAAACCCTCCCTGACTGAATTGAAGATTAAAATAAGTTATTTTTCTAAAACATGACAAATGTAAAGTTAAAATAGCTATTCATTTTTGTAAGTTTGGCAGTACATTTCTAATATTTTTGTGCTATTAGAATCTCCAAAAACTCAACTTTTGTTCATTTTTCGAATTTTGATAATTAGTTTCTCAATATTTAAATTAAATGTAGTATATATCAATACAAAAAACCCTTAACGGGTTAAAAGCTTGTGACGCAGCAGTTTATCTTACATCTCTAAGAATTTTAAATTTGGGACTTAAAACTAATGATATCAAAATTTATGTGACGCTATGCTATTAATATATATATAAATATATATATATTAAAATTTATTCATTAATGCTTTATCATTTACATCTTTCATAATTTCGAAATATGAATCTTAAAAGTTATGATATCAAAATTTAAGTGACGCCTTGATGAGAATTTAAACGATGTTTTAAAATTCTATTTATTTATTTATTTATTATCTAAATACATTTACATATCTAAACAATACTTTTCATTTTCCAATACACTGTTAAATACATCTCTTTCACTGAATATATATAATGCACTGAAATGTTTTATTTGAATAAATTGGCTTATCTTTTGTGCTACGCTATCCAAAATCAAAAGTAACATTTAAATAAATATTTTTCCACCATTGTATCTAAACTAAGTTAAATATATGCAAATAGATACAATGACGCAAAAATATTTATTTAAATGTTACTTTTGATTTTGGATAGCGTAGCACAAAAGATAAGCCAATTTATTCAAATAAAACATTTCAGTGCATTATCATAGAAGGCGGCAGCCTTCAAGTGACGCAGCTTTAAACCTACCATCGTCAAAACCTACCATCGTCATAAGGGTAGATGCGGAACTTCATATATACAGCTAACTCAACATCAAAGAAAATCGGAAAAGCCGCCTTCTAATAACTCAGCTAATATTGGTCAAAATGGTCCAATTTTTTTAATATAGTCTTATATTCCCAGTCTAATCCTATCCTATAATTTTTACATTTGTACGTGCCGTATATTTTTAGATCTCAATAACAATTTTAAAACTTAAATTGATGGTGTTTGTTCCTGATAATGAGATCTAGAAAATGGGCTGGGAGATTTTATTAAAACTTATATATAATATGAATCTCTTTAAGATAGAGGTAATAAGACTTGCCTTGTTTCTAGGAAAATTCTTGTTTGTTATATATTGGTCTTGGAAAATTGGACTATATTAGCTCGCGGATTACATGTTATTCTATGGGTTAGCAGACAGAGCAGGAGTGAAAAACCTTATGTACTTATGGTCACAGTTAAAACACCCAAATCGAAGCAATAAATGTTTTTTAAACTACAAAAACATCTTATCATGTGCTTTAAAACATTCAATAAATATATACTAAATCAAATTTCTATTTATATTGCCTTTATTTTTCGTAAAAAGAAAATATTACGTTTCTTACATTGGATATTTTTGCATTTTGTGGAAAAAAATATTTTGAATCCTTTTTTAAAATAGGAAAATATTTTTTAATTATACATATTCAATATACTTTCGACTTATGATTTTTTTTTTTTTTAAGTTTGCAAACAAGAATTATTTTTAATAATTTGCTTTAGAATCCCATGTATTCATACGCGTTTAGATAGTTTTGTTTTGAATCGTAATCGAATTCGCTGGCGGTAAGCTTTGTACTTGGCACTTGTTGTTGTTTTTAGCATGTATGTTGTGTAATTTGCGAAATATTCAATTCCAGGAGACGAACGTGAAGCTAAACCCTCTATAATGAAAAAGAAAGGTAAATAAATATTTTTTGACACTCATTATTAAAGTATTATTTAAAAAGTGGTGTATACATTAGTTAGCATGTTGATTTGATTTCAAACCAACATAAACTATCACAGAATGTGTAAACTATTGCTAAATTTTGGTAAACAAACTATATTTATAATTGACCAACAGTTAAACCAAGTGCTTGTGAATTCTAAAATTCTCAAAATAGATTGTTTTTAAGTTTATAGATGTCCTTATCATATGAATTAATTAACAATAATTATATGAATTAATTAACAATACTAAGTTTTAAGTGTTGTAAAAATTGTGCTTTTTTATTTCATTTATTAATTTCTGTGATTAATAACCCAGGATGCTAATTTTTAGATTAAAATTGCTTGAATATGTTATTCAAAATGCATTTATTATTTTTTCTTATGCATTTTTGTCGCTATTAATTTTCATTTTGAAACTGTGCCTTTTTAGCTTAGCTTAATGGCCAGTAAATCCAGGTTTTAAACAATTTTTAAAATAAGTAAGTGCACTTATTATTGGAAATTGTGAACAAACTAGTATTTATCAACAAATTACAGCAGTATTTTGATAATTCAAAAGAAAGTAATGAAGTTAATTTGTTCTTACATGCATTAGTGACTGTGGCTATAAAGATTTCAGAGATTTAAAAACAAATTAGTTGCACTCATTGTTTTTTTTCTTCATGTACACACAGTGCTTGTACAACATGCATTAGTGATTGCATTTTTAATTAATTTTGTGTATTTTACGGATTGTTGCACAGCAATTTTGCTGCAGCCAGAGTGTTTTGTTTTTGTTTTGTTTTCATGTGCTCTAAGTGTTATACATGCAGTAGTTGGACTGCTTTAACGAGTTTTATTTTAGCGAGTGAGAGTTTTAGGCCCTTTTTTTCTAATGTAAACGTTGTTGTTTTAATGTATTTGTTTCACAATATTGTCACTGGATTTCTTTAGTTCAGGTATCACTCATTTCTTCCAGATATTGGGAATCTGCATGTTACCGCATAGTTTGCTGCATCTATTAATTTTTGTTGTTTGTTTTCATATGGGCATAATGTTCATACATTTGTTATTGACTGTGGCTTTGAGAAATTTCATGTGTTTTAGAGACCATTGCATAAGTTTGCTGCATCCAGTAATTTGACATGCACTCAGCTCTCATTATCCATTAGTTACTGTAGCTTTAACATATTTCATGCATCCTATTATTTCATTAATAATTTCGAAATTCCATGTTTATATTTTAAAATGTTATTTAGCAGTTGCCACGGAGGTACTACAGCGCATCATTGTAGTCTGCATTAGATGCTGTTCAAAATATAATTTTTTTTTTTCTTCCTAAGAATCTGATTATTTAAATCCAAGCATGAAAAATTTTGTCTCAGATCACAAACTGAATACAAAAGTATTATAATAGTTAATAATACGTTATAGAAATCAATAATCAAAATATAAAAGCATTAGCCTTACAGCTTAGAACATAGCATTATTAATTAACTGCATTTATAAATTGGACATCTAAAATGGAAAATCTTAATATATTTTTATAATGTTAGAATTCACAAGCATTTAAAGTTGGTTAAGCAAATAATTCTTAACCAAATATTAACGATAACATTGGTTTAAAAAGAAATAACTTATACTTCTATGCTTTAATAATGAGTTTCATAAAATATAAATTTACCCCCCTTTTTTTTCTATAGATGTTTTAATTTCATAATCATTGTCTCGAAATTGAAGTATTTCTTTCTAACATTCTTTTACAAAAATGTTTGACAATTTAAGGCTTTTTTTATCTTATAAAAAAAAAAAGGCCTTGTTTCTACTTATGAACACAAAATCCTCAAATAAATTTGAATCCATTAATTAAATAAATTGCATAACATACCTAAGAAGAAAACATGTTTAAAATTCAATTTAATACAAGAAATTAAAAATTTTTAATTCAAATAATGTAAAGTTACTGTTACTAACACACTAACAAGTAAATATTTTAAAATACTAACAGCTAATAATGGGCGATAAATAATTAAATTTTTTAGTTTTGTCATTTCTAAAATGTAAATGTTTAAATTCTATTTGAGTTGAACCTCATCCAAACCCTAAAAAATATTCTATCAAACCTTAATTCAATCTGAAAAAAAAAAAAAAAATATAGAAAAAAAATCTGACAATACACACTGACAAGCAGAGCTGTATAATATACACGCACGCCATGTGCAGAAAATTTTATGAAGAAACAATTTTTATTTACTTATTTCGACAAAGAATTGCGTAAAAAAAAAGTGTAACTCAACAAAGAATCATGTAAAAAAACCCCAACATTTTGACAAAATACTACGTGGAAAACGTGAATTTCGTCCAAAGACCGCAATAAAAACGTTAATTCAATCAATGAATCGCATAAAAAATATGAATTCCATGCATGAATCGCATAAAAAATATGAATTACATGCATGAATCGCATAAAAAATGTGAACTACATCCATGAATCGCTAAAAAAAAAAGGAAATAGCATAAAAAATGGGAATTACGTCCACAAATTGCTTAAAATGTGAATTACGTCCATGAATCATGTAAAAAAGCTAGAATTATATTCATTAATTGTATGAAAAATGCAAATTACGTTTATGAATCGTGTAGTGAAACATGAATTATGTTCATAAATCGCTCAAAAAACACGAATTTTGGCGGCAGAAAGCTGAAATGGAATTACCTCTATAAAATGCATAAAAATAGCGAATTGCATTCATGAATTCCATAAAAAATGTGAAATATGTTCATGATTCGCTCAAAAAATGCAAATTACATCCATGAATTGCATAAAAACGTGAATTAGTTCATAAATCACTCAAAAAATGTGAATCACTTCCATGAATTGCGAAAAAAAAAAAAATAACATTCATAAATTGCAAAAAATGCGAATTACTTCCAAGAATTGGTAAAAAGAGCGAATTACATTCATAAATCCTATAAAAACACAAATAACGTCAATAAATCGATTAAAAAACGCAAATTTCGTTGATAGAAAGCTCAAAAAATACAAATTATGTCTATGAATCGCATAAATATAGCAAATTACGTCCATAAATCATGTAAAATGTAAATTACATTCATTAATCGCATAAAAATCATGAATTATGTCCATGAATCGCTCAAAAAAAGCGAATTTCATAAAAAATGCGAATTACGTCCACAAATCGCTCAAAACGTGAATTACGTCGATGAATTGTGTAAAAAAGTGAGAATTACGTTCATAAATTGTATGAAAAATGCAAATTACGTCTATGAATTGTGTAGTTAAATGGGAATTATGTTCATAAATCGCTCAAAAAACACGAATTTTGGCAGCAGAAAGCTAAAATGCAAATTACGTTCATAAATCGCATAAAAATTAAGAATAGCGTTTTGCAATCATGATTTGCATAAAAAACGCAAATTACATTCATGAATCGCTCAAAAAATGCAAATTACGTCCATGAATCGCATAAAAATGTGAATTATGTTCATAAATCACTCAAAAAATGCAAATCACTTCCATGAATCATGCAAAAAAACACGAATAACATTCATAAATTGCAAAAAATGCGAATTACGTCCAAGAATTGTGTAAAAAAAGCAAATTACATTCATAAATCCTATAAAAACACAAATAACGTCAATAAATCGATCAAAAAACACAAATTTCGTCGACAGAAAGCTGAAAAAACGCAAATTATGTCTATGAATTGCATAAAAATAGCAAATTACGTCCATAAATTATGTAAAATGTAAATTACATTCATTAATTGCATAAAAATTGCGAATTATGTCCATAAATTGCTCAAAAATGCAAATTACATTCATAAATCTAATAAAAAACATGAATGAGACCATAAATTGCGCAAAAAATGCGAATTACACCCAACATTAAATTAATTTGCAGAAAGTTTTTGGTTTTATACAACTCTGCCAACAAGAACCTAAAATTTATCCTGAAACCCATTCTAAACCAACAAAAATTTAATGGAAAGATAAATTTGTCCAAGAAAGACAAAATAATTTCCATTGACATACATTGACCAGAATCGAAAAATTCCTATTGAAATCTATCTTATACGATCCAAAACCAGAAAGAAAAAAATCCCTCCAAGAGTAACTCAATCTATCTGCTGCAAAATAAAATACATTGAAATGCAACTGAACAAGAGCCTGAAAATTACATTTGAAGTCAAACCAAAACCAGATTCAACTCCCTCCCCCCCCCTCCCCCCCCCTCCCCCCCAAAAAAAATATTATCCAGCCATATCTCAATTCGGGAAAGAAAACTTAATTTCCATAGATACGCGTGATCAGAAATCTGGAAATTCCAGTTAGTCTATATTAAACCTAATCTGAACCTGGAAAAGGAAATTCCATATAACCAGAACCCAATATCTATACAGGACAAAATATTTCCCATTAAAGCGCAACCTGACCAGAACTTGAAAATTCCATTTGAATTGAACCTGATCGAAACCTGAAAAAAAATTTCCATCGAACCTTAACCTAATCCGAAAAAGAGAAAATTATTTCTGCCGATACACACCGACAAGAGTCTGAAAGTTAACATGAAACCTAATCCAGACCCGAAAAGGAAAAAACAATGGAAACAGAAGTGTGTCTAAGAAAGACCAAATAATTTGTCCACATACACTGACAAGAATTTCAATTGAAATCTATCCTAAACCCAGTTCAAATACTACCCCCCCCCCAAAAAAAAAAAAAAATTCCAATTGTAACCCAATCTATCTGCGACAAAATAATATACTTGAAATGCAACTCAACAAGAACCTGAAAATTGTATTTGAAGTCAATCCGAAACCGGATTCAATCTTAAGTATTTGCATTCATGAATTGCATAAAAAAATTGTGCAAAAAAACACGAATAACATTCATAAATTGCAAAAAATGGGAATTACATCCAAGAATTGGTAAAAAAAGCGAATTACATTCATAAATCCTATAAAAACACAAACAACGTCAATAAGACGATCAAAAAACGCAAATTTCGTTGATAGAAAGCTCAAAAAACGTAAATTATGTCTATGAATCGCATAAATATAGCAAATTACCTCCATAAATCATGTAAAATGTAAATTACATTCATTAATCGCATAAAAATCGCGAATTATGTCCATGAATCGCTCAAAAAAAAGCAAATTGCATAAGAAACGTGAATTGGGTCCACAAATCGCTCAAAACATGAATTACGTCCATGAATTGTTTAAAAAAGTGAGAATTACGTTCAGAAATTGTATGAAAAACACAAATTATGTCTATGAATTGTGTAGTAAAACGAGAATTATGTTCATAAATCGCTCAAAATACACGAATTTTGGCAGCAGAAAGCTGAAACGCAAATTACATCTATATAATAGCATAAAAATAGCAAATTACATCCATGAATCGCCTAAAAACGTGAATTACGTTCATAAATCACTCAAAAAATGCGAATCACTTCCATGAATCGTGCAAAAAAACACTAATAATGTTCATAAATTACAAAAAATGCGAATTACGTCCAAGAATTGGTAAAAAAAGCAAATTACATTCATAAATCCTATAGAAACACAAATAACGTCAATAAATCGATCCAAAAACGCAAATTTCGTTGAGAGAAAGCTCAAAAAATGTAAATTATGTCTACGAATCGCATAAATAATAGCAAATTACGTCCATAAATAATGTAAAATGTAAATTACATTCATTAATCGCTCAAAAAAAAGCGAATTGCATAAAAAATGCGAATTACGTCCACAAATCGCTCAAAACGTGAATTGCGTCGATGAATTGGTAAAAAAGTGAGAATTACGTTCATAAATTGTATGAAAAACGCAAATTACGCCTATGAATTGTGTAGTAAAATGGGAATTATGTTCATAAACCGCTCAAAAAACATGAATTTTGGCAGCAGAAAGCTAAAATGCAAATTACGACTATAAATCGCATAAAAATAAAGAATAGCGTTTTGCATTCATGATTTGCATAAAAAACGTGAATTACATTCATGAATCGCTCAAAAAATGCAAATTACGTTCATGAATCGCATAAAAATGTGAATTATGTTCATAAATCACTCAAAAAATGCAAATCACTTCCATGAATCGTGCAAAAAAACACGAATAACATTCATAAATTGCAAAAAATGCGAATTATGTCCAAGAATTGTGTAAAAAAAGCAAATTACATTCATAAATCCTATAAAAACACAAATAACGTCAATAAATCGATCAAAAAACACAAATTTCGTCGACAGAAAGCTCAAAAAACGCAAATTATGTCTATGAATTGCATAAAAATAGCAAATTACGTCCATAAATTATGTAAAATGTAAATTACATTTATTAATCGTATAAAAATTGCTCAAAAATGCAAATAACATTCATAAATCTCATAAAAAACATGAATGATGACCATAAATTGTGCAAAAAATGCGAATTACACCCAACATTAAATTAATTTGCAGAAAGTTTATGGTTTTATACAACTCTGCAAACAAGAACCTAAAAGTTATCCTGAAACCCATTCTAAACCAACAAAAATTTAATGGTAAGATAAATTTGTCCAAGAAAGACAAAATAATTTCCATTGACATACATTGACCAGAATCGAAAAATTCCTATTGAAATCTATCTTATACAATCCAAAACCAGAAAGAAAAAAATCCCTAAAGAGTAACTCAATCTATCTGCTGCAAAATAAAATACATTGAAATGCAACTGAACAAGAACCTGAAAATTACATTTGAAGTCAAACCGAAACCAGATTCAACTCCCCCCTCCCCCCAAAAAAAAAGAAAAAAATTTATCCAACCATACCTCGATTCGGGAAAGAAAACTTAATTTCCATAGATACGTGTGATCAGAAATCTGGAAATTTATCTTAAACCTAATCTGAACCTGGAAAAGGAAATTCCATATAACCAGAACCCAATATCTATGTCCTGTATACAGGACAAAATATTTTCTATTAAAGCGCAACCTGACCAGAACTTGAAAATTCCATTTGAATTGAACCTGATCGAAACCTGAAAAAAATTTCTATCGAACCTTAACCTAATCCGAAAAAGAGAAAATTATTTCTGCCGATATACACCGAGAAGAGTCTGAAAGTTAACATGTAATCTAATCCAAACCCGAAAGGGAAAAAACAATGGAAACACAAGTCTGTCCAAGAAACACCAAATAATTTCTGTCCACATACATTGACAAGAATTTCAATTGAAATCTATCCTAAACCCAGTTCAAATACTACCCCCCCCCCAAAAAAAAAACAAAAATTCCAATTGTAACCCAATCTATCTGCGACAAAATAATATACTTGCAATACAACTCAACTAGAACCTGAAAATTCCATTTGAGGTCAATTCGAAACCAGATTCAATTCCCCCCCCCCCCTCAAAAAAAATATCCAATCAAATCAAGATTTTAGAAAAAAAAAAAAAAAAAAAAAAAAACAATTTATGTCGATATGTACTGACCAGATCATGGAAATTCCAATAGAAGTCTATCTCAAACACGATCCGAACTCTTAACCTGAAACCCAATCCAACCCCCCCCCCCCCAAAAAAAAAAGGTAAAATAAAAAAATTAGGAAATATAAATCTGTTCAAGAAAGACAAAATAATTTCCGTCCCCATCCACTGACCAGAATTGAAAACTAGTACTTGAAATGCAACTTGACAAGAACCTGAAAATTTCAACTCAAGTCAAACTGAATCGAGATTCAAACCCGAAAAAAAAAAACCATACATTGACCAGAACCGGAAATTTTCAATTGAAGTCTATCCTAAACACAATCCAAACACTAAAAAAAAAAAAAAAAAAAAAAAAAAAAAAAAAAAAAAAAAAAAATCCCTCCAGTAGTCAATCTATTTGCAACAAAATATTATAGATTGAAATGTAACTCAACAAGAACTTAAAAATTTCATTTCAAGTCAACCCATAACCAGATTTGAACCTTAAAAAAAATTTATCCAACCATATCCTGAAACGAGAAAGAAAATGTAATTTCCATTGATACGGACAGACTAGAAGCTGTAAATTCCGATTGAAGTCTATTTTAAATCCAATCCCTGCACAGAACAAAATATTTTCTGTGGAAATGTAATCTGACCAGAACTTGAAAATTACATTTGAATTGAACTCACTCCAACATCCCCCCCCTCAAAAAAAAAAAAAAAAAAAAAAAAACTCTATGGAATCTTAACTGGATCCAAAAAAGGAAAAATAATTTCTGCTGATACACATTGACAAGAACCCAATTTGAACTGAAATGAAAATCAGTGTAAACATTAATCTGTTTAAGAAAGACGAATTAATTTCTGTCAACATGCACTACCCAGAACCTGAAAATTCCTATTGAAATCTATCCTTAACCCAATTGAAAAAAACACAAGAAAAAGAAAAAAAAAAAAAAAACTTCTAATTAGAACCCTTTTACCTGTGACAAAATAATATATTTTGAAATGCCACCTGAAAATTCCATTTGAATCTGGTTTAAATTTTTCGGGTTTACGGTAGATTTCAATTGGAATTTGTATTTATAGCAGTTTAGTAAATCAAATGTGGTTCTTAATGGATAAATGTTATTTTACATGATTTATGAGAAAAAAATAAAAAAATTTCAAGTCGTCAAAATATTACGTACAATGTTGAAAATCTAGAAAAGACTTTTGATGTATTGCACTGCAAGAAACCCTAAGAAAATATGGAATATTTTTTAATAGCTGTCTGCTTTTTTCATAAAATTATGTTTAAAAAAAAAAAATTAAATCTAAAAAACATGAAATGTTTAAATTTATGTACTTTGCATGTTTTATGCTTAGTGACTGAAATGTTCAATAAAAATATATTAGTTAAGTTAAGTCATTATAGTATATCGTTATAGTATAGTCGTTATAGTCGTTAGTTTATTTGTAAGTTAAGTCGCCCAAGAATGGAAAGTTTCATATGAAATGAAAATATTTAATAAATAAGAGAGTCCTGATTTTCTTTCTTTGTCAGTTAAACATTTTCCTAATTGAAGTATGAAACTTATAGGGTGGACCGGGGTAATTCCTGATCAAAAAACACTAACATCTAAATATCTTTTTAATATTTACAATAGATGTGACCAAATTTAGCATGGTTAATGATTCACCATGTTTCTATTCAATAAAATATAGGCTTTGATTAAAATATTATTTAAAGTTTGCTTAATTAAAATTTTTTGATTCTCGGTAACTACCCTGGGAACATTGTAATTATCAATTACACCGGGGCAATTACCAATCAGGACATTCTTGTACAAATGATAGGTACATTGATTAATTTAGAATATATATTGTCAATTTTAATATAAGCCTGATTTAATTAAATGCCTTCATCCATCTGCAATAATTTTATCAATGTGTAAAGGAAAAAAAAAAAAAAAACAAGAACGAAAAGTTATGTGTGCAACATAGAATATGATGCAACTTCCAACATATTCTGAATACTATTAACCTACTATTTTCATCCATATACAGTAATTTTTCCACCCAGTGCAAAGAACAAAACATACCTAACAAGAACAAAGAATCATGCATACTGCATCGATTATGATGCATTTTCCTACACATTCTGAATACTGTAAACTTATTGTCATTCATGTACAAGAATTTTACCATTCTGTGCAAAAAACAAAGCATAATTAACGACAATAAAAATTTTTGCATACAGTATGTTTAGATACTTTCCAATTCATTCTGAATACTTTAAACCTATATTTTTCATCTTTGTACAGTAATCTTCCCACCCTATGCAAACAGGAAAACATAAATAAACTAACAAGAATGAAAAATTACGCATAAGTATAGATTATGAAACACTTTTCAATACATGTTCAATATTGTAAACCTATCATTTTAATCTATTTGCAGTAATTTTACCAATCTATATAAAGAACAAATCATAACTAACAAGAAAGAAAAACATGTGTGCAACATAGATTATGAAACATTTCCAGAATATTCTGAATATTGTAACGCATATAGTCTTAATCAATCTGCAATATTACCAACCTATACATAGGTTGAAACATAATTAACAAGAATCATGCATGCAGCATAGATTATGAAATACTTTCCAGCATATTCTGAATATTGTATCCCTGATCATTTTAATCCATCTGCAGTATATGTATCAACATGTGTAAAGAATAAACATAGTTAACAAGAATGAGAAATGATACATACAGCATAGATTATAAAACCCTTTCTGAGATGTATGGTGCTGAATGTACATTACCTTCTTATCTTTTACTAACGTATTTTACTACAGTTGTTTTTAACAAAATCAAGTAATACAGCATACATTAATAAAATATGAAATATCTTTTTTTTAAGTGGATGGGGGAGGGGTAATTAAAGGCGAATGAATCATGAATATGAATTTTTTGCGTTAGTCTTTTATTTTTTTTTTTTATCATTAACCTAAAAAAAGCAATGATATCAATACAAAAAACCCTTAACGGGTTAAAAGCTTGTGATGCAGCAGTTTATCTTACATCTCTAAGAATTTTAAATTTGGGACTTAAAACTAATGATATCAAAATTTATGTGACGCTATGCTATTAATATATATATATATATATATATATATATATATAATTAAAATTTATTCATTAATGCTTTATCATTTACATCTTTCATAATTTCAAAATATGAATCTTAAAAGTTATGATATCAAAATTTAAGTGACGCCTTGATGAGACTTTAAACGATGTTTTAAAATTCTATTTATTTATTTATTTATTATCTAAATACATTTACATATCTAAACAATACTTTTCATTTTCCAATACACTGTTAAATACATCACTTTCACTGAATATATATAATGCACTGAAATGTTTTATTTGAATAAATTGGCTTATCTTTTGTGCTACGCTATCCAAAATCAAAAGTAACATTTAAATAAATATTTTTCCACCATTGTATCTAAACTAAGTTAAATATATGCAAATAGATACAATGACGCAAAAATATTTATTTAAATGTTACTTTTGATTTTGGATAGCGTAGCACAAAAGATAAGCCAATTTATTCAAAGATTCATAATTTGAAATTATGAAAGATGTAAATGATAAAGCATTAATGAATAAATTTTAATATATATATATATATATATATATATATTAATAGCATAGCGTCACATAAATTTTGATATCATTAGTTTTAAGTCCCAAATTTAAAATTCTTAGAGATGTAAGATAAACTGCTGCATCACAAGCTTTTAACCCGTTAAGGGTTTTTTGTATTGATATCATTGCTTTTTTTAGGTTAATGATAAAAAAAAAAATAAAAGACTAACGCAAAAAATTCATATTCATGATTCATTCGCCTTTAATTACCCCTCCGACATCCACTTAAAAAAAAGATATTTCATATTTTATTAATGTATGCTGTACTACTTGATTTTGTTAAAAACAACTGTAGTAAAATACGTTAGTAAAAGATAAGAAGGTAATGTACATTCAGCACCATACATCTCAGAAAGGGTTTTATAATCTATGCTGTATGTATCATTTCTCATTCTTGTTAACTATGTTTATTCTTTCCACATGTTGATACATATACTGCAGATGGATTAAAATGATCAGGGATACAATATTCAGAATATGCTGGAAAGTATTTCATAATCTATGCTGCATGCATGATTCTTGTTAATTATGTTTCAACCTATGTATAGGTTGGTAATATTGCAGATTGATTAAGACTATATGCGTTACAATATTCAGAATATTCTGGAAATGTTTCATAATCTATGTTGCACACATGTTTTTCTTTCTTGTTAGTTATGATTTGTTCTTTATATAGATTGGTAAAATTACTGCAAATAGATTAAAATGATAGGTTTACAATATTGAACATGTATTGAAAAGTGTTTCATAATCTATACTTATGCGTAATTTTTCATTCTTGTTAGTTTATTTATGTTTTCCTGTTTGCATAGGGTGGGAAGATTACTGTACAAAGATGAAAAATATAGGTTTAAAGTATTCAGAATGAATTGGAAAGTATCTAAACATACTGTATGCAAAAATTTTTATTGTCGTTAATTATGCTTTTTTTTGCACAGAATGGTAAAATTCTTGTACATGAATGACAATAAGTTTACAGTATTCAGAATGTGTAGGAAAATGCATCATAATCGATGCAGTATGCATGATTCTTTGTTCTTGTTAGGTATGTTTTGTTCTTTGCACTGGGTGGAAAAATTACTGTATATGGATGAAAATAGTAGGTTAATAGTATTCAGAATATGTTGGAAGTTGCATCATATTCTATGTTGCACACATAACTTTTCGTTCTTGTTTTTTTTTTTTTTTTCCTTTACACATTGATAAAATTATTGCAGATGGATGAAGGCATTTAATTAAATCAGGCTTATATTAAAATTGACAATATATATTCTAAATTAATCAATGTACCTATCATTTGTACAAGAATGTCCTGATTGGTAATTGCCCCGGTGTAATTGATAATTACAATGTTCCCAGGGTAGTTACCGAGAATCAAAAAATTTTAATTAAGCAAACTTTAAATAATATTTTAATCAAAGCCTATATTTTATTGAATAGAAACATGGTGAATCATTAACCATGCTAAATTTGGTCACATCTATTGTAAATATTAAAAAGATATTTAGATGTTAGTGTTTTTTGATCAGGAATTACCCCGGTCCACCCTATAAGTTTCATACTTCAATTAGGAAAATGTTTAACTGACAAAGAAAGAAAATCAGGACTCTCTTATTTATTAAATATTTTCATTTCATATGAAACTTTCCATTCTTGGGCGACTTAACTTACAAATAAACTAACGACTATAACGACTATACTATAACGATATACTATAATGACTTAACTTAACTAATATATTTTTATTGAACATTTCAGTCACTAAGCATAAAACATGCAAAGTACATAAATTTAAACATTTCATGTTTTTTAGATTTAATTTTTTTTTTTTTTAACATAATTTTATGAAAAAAGCAGACAGCTATTAAAAAATATTCCATATTTTCTTAGGGTTTCTTGCAGTGCAATACATCAAAAGTCTTTTCTAGATTTTCAACATTGTACGTAATATTTTGACGACTTGAAATTTTTTTATTTTTTTCTCATAAATCATGTAAAATAACATTTATCCATTAAGAACCACATTTGATTTACTAAACTGCTATAAATACAAATTCCAATTGAAATCTACCGTAAACCCGAAAAATTTAAACCAGATTCAAATGGAATTTTCAGGTGGCATTTCAAAATATATTATTTTGTCACAGGTAAAAGGGTTCTAATTAGAAGTTTTTTTTTTTTTTTTCTTTTTCTTGTGTTTTTTTCAATTGGGTTAAGGATAGATTTCAATAGGAATTTTCAGGTTCTGGGTAGTGCATGTTGACAGAAATTAATTCGTCTTTCTTAAACAGATTAATGTTTACACTGATTTTCATTTCAGTTCAAATTGGGTTCTTGTCAATGTGTATCAGCAGAAATTATTTTTCCTTTTTTGGATCAAGTTAAGATTCCATAGAATTTTTTTTTTTTTTTTGGGGGGGGGGGGATGTTGGAGTGAGTTCAATTCAAATGTAATTTTCAAGTTCTGGTCAGATTGCATTTCCACAGAAAATATTTTGTTCTTTGCAGGGATTGGATTTAAAATGGACTTCAATCGGAATTTACAGCTTCTAGTCTGTCCGTATCAATGGAAATTACATTTTCTTTCTCGTTTCAGGATATGGTTGGATAAATTTTTTTTAAGGTTGAAATCTGGTTATGGGTTGACTTGAAATGAAATTTTTAAGTTCTTGTTGAGTTACATTTCAATCTATAATATTTTGTTGCAAATAGATTGACTACTGGAGAGATATATTTTTTTTTTTAGTGTTTGGATTGTGTTTAGGATAGACTTCAATTGAAAATTTCCGGTTCTGGTCAATGTATGTTTTTTTTTTTTTTTTTCGGGTTTGAATCTCGATTCAGTTTGACTTGAATTGAAATTTTCAGGTTCTTGTCAAGTTGCATTTCAAGTACTAGTTTTCAATTCTGGTCAGTGGATGGGGACGGAAATTATTTTGTCTTTCTTGAACAGATTTATATTTCCTAATTTTTTTATTTTACCTTTTTTTTGGAGGGGGGGGGGTTGGATTGGGTTTCAGGTTAAGAGTTCGGATCGTGTTTGAGATAGACTTCTATTGGAATTTCCATGATCTGGTCAGTACATATATGACATATTTTTTTTTTTTTTTTTTTTTTTTTTCTAAAATCTTGATTTGATTGGATATTTTTTTTGAGGGGGGGGGGGGGAATTGAATCTGGTTTCGGATTGACCTCAAATGGAATTTTCAGGTTCTAGTTGAGTTGCATTGCAAGTATATTATTTTGTCGCAGATAGATTGGGTTACAATTGGAATTTTTTTTTTGGGGGGGGGGAGGGGGTAGTATTTGAACTGGGTTTAGGATAGATTTCAATTGAAATTCTTGTCAATGTATGTGGACAGAAATTATTTGGTGTTTCTTGGACAGACTTGTGTTTCCATTGTTTTTTCCCTTTCGGGTTTGGATTAGGTTACATGTTAACTTTCAGACTCTTCTCGGTGTGTATCGGCAGAAATAATTTTCTCTTTTTCGGATTAGGTTAAGGTTCGATAGAAATTTTTTTCAGGTTTCGATCAGGTTCAATTCAAATGGAATTTTCAAGTTCTGGTCAGGTTGCGCTTTAATAGAAAATATTTTGTCCTGTATACAGGACATAGATATTGGGTTCTGGTTATATGGAATTTCCTTTTCCAGGTTCAGATTAGGTTTAAGATAGACTAATTGGAATTTTCAGATTTCTGATCACGCGTATCTATGGAAATTAAGTTTTCTTTCCCGAATCGAGATATGGTTGGATAATTTTTTTTCTTTTTTTTTGGGGGGGGGGGGGCGAGTTGAATCTGGTTTCGGTTTGACTTCAAATGTAATTTTCAGGTTCTTGTTCAGTTGCATTTCAATGTATTTTATTTTGCAGCAGATAGATTGAGTTACTCTTGGAGGGATTTTTTTCTTTCTGGTTTTGGATTGTATAAGATAGATTTCAATAGGAATTTTTCGATTCTGGTCAATGTATGTCAATGGAAATTATTTTGTCTTTCTTGGACAAATTTATCTTTCCATTAAATTTTTGTTGGTTTAGAATGGGTTTCAGGATTACTTTTAGGTTCTTGTTGGCAGAGTTGTATAAAACCAAAAACTTTCTGCAAATAAATTTAATGTTGGGTGTAATTCACATTTTTTGCGCAATTTATGGTCATCATTCATGATTTTTATGCGATTTATGAATGTAATTTGCATTTTTGAGCAATTTATGGACATAATTTGCAATTTTTATACGATTAATGAATGTAATTTACATTTTACATGATATATGGACGTAATTTGCTATATTTATGCGATTCATAGACATAATTTGCGTTTTTTGAGCTTTCTATCAACGAAATTTGCGTTTTTTGATCGATTTATTGACGTTTTTTGTGTTTTTATTGGATTTATGAATGTAATTCGCTTTTTTTACCAATTCTTGGACGTAATTCACATTTTTTGCAATTTATGAATGTTATTCGTGTTTTTTTGCACAATTTTTTTATGCAATTTATGAATGCAAATACTTAAGATTGAATCTAGTTTCGGAATGACTTCAAATGGAATTTTCAGGTTCTTGTTGAGTTGCATTTCAAGTATATTATTTTGTCGCAGATAGATTGGGTTACAATTGGAATTTTTTTTTTTTTTTTTTTTTTTTTTTGGGGGGGGGGGGGTAGTATTTGAACTGGGTTTAGGATAGATTTCAATTGAAATTCTTGTCAGTGTATGTGGACAGAAATTATTTGGTCTTTCTTGGACACACTTGTGTTTCCATTGTTTTTTCCTTTTCGGGTTTGGATTAGGTTTCATGTTAACTTTCAGACTCTTGTCAGCGTGTATCGGCAGAAATATTTTTCTCTTTTTCGGATTAGGTAAAGGTTCGATGGAAATTATTTTCAGGTTTCGATCAGGTTCAATTCAAATGGAATTTTCAAGTTCTGGTCAGGTTGCGCTTTAATGGGAAATATTTTGTTCTGTACAGATATTGGGTTCTTGTTATATGGAATTTCCTTTTCCAGGTTCAGATTAGGTTTAAGATAAATTTCCAGATTTCTGATCACGCGTATCTATGGAAATTAAGTTTTCTTTCCCGAATCGAGATATGGTTGGATAAATTTTTTTCTTTTTTTTTGGGGGGGGGGGGGAGTTGAATCTGGTTTCGGTTTGACTTCAAATGTAATTTTCAGGTTCTTGTTCAGTTGATTTTAAATGTATTTTATTTTGCAGCAGATAGATTGAGTTACTCTTGGAGGGATTTTTTTCTTTCTGGTTTTGGATTGTATAAGATAGATTTCAATAGGAATTTTTCGATTCTGGTCAATGTATGTCAATGGAAATTATTTTGTCTTTCTTGGACAAATTTATCTTACCATTAAATTTTTGTTGGTTTAGAATGGGTTTCAGGATAACTTTTAGGTTCTTGTTTGCAGAGTTGTATAAAACCATAAACTTTCTGTAAATTAATTTAATGTTGGGTGTAATTCGCATTTTTTGCACAATTTATGGTCATCATTCATGTTTTTTATGAGATTTATGAATGTTATTTGCATTTTTGAGCAATTTTTATACGATTAATAAATGTAATTTACAATTTACATAATTTATGGACGTAATTTGCTATTTTTATGCAATTCATAGACATAATTTGCGTTTTTTCAGCTTTCTGTCGACGAAATTTGGGTTTTTTGATCGATTTATTGACGTTATTTGTGTTTTTATAGGATTTATGAATGTAATTTGCTTTTTTTACACAATTCTTGGACATAATTCGCATTTTTTGCAATTTATGAATGTTATTCGTTTTTTTTGCACGATTCATGGAAGAGATTTGCACTTTTTGAGTGATTTATGAACATAATTCACATTTTTATGCGATTCATGGACGTAATTTGCATTTTTTGAGCGATTCATGAATGCAATTCACGTTTTTTATGCAAATCATGAATGCAAAACGCTATTCTTTATTTTTATGCGATTTATAGTCGTAATTTGCATTTTAGCTTTCTGCTGCCAAAATTCATGTTTTTTGAGCGGTTTATGAACATAATTCCCATTTTACTACACAATTCATAGACGTAATTTGCGTTTTTCATACAATTCATGAACGTAATTCTCACTTTCTTACCAATTCATCGACGCAATTCACGTTTTGAGCGATTTGTGGACGTAATTCGCATTTTTTTATGCAATTCGCTTTTTTTTGAGCGATTCATGGACATAATTCGCGATTAATGAATGTAATTTACATTTTACATGATTTATGGACGTAATTTGCTATTATTTATGCGATTCGTAGACATAATTTACATTTTTGAGCTTTCTCTCAACGAAATTTGCGTTTTTGGATCGATTTATTGACGTTATTTGTGTTTCTATAGGATTTATGAATGTAATTTGCTTTTTTTACACAATTCTTGGACGTAATTCGCATTTTTTGCAATTTATGAATGTTATTCGTGTTTTTTTGCATGATTCATGGAAGTGATTTGCATTTTTTAGTGATTTATGAACATAATTCACATTTTTATGCGATTCATGGACGTAATTTGCATTTTTTGAGCGATTCATGGATGTAATTTGCGTTTTTTATGCAAATCATGAATGCAAAACACTATTCTTTATTTTTATGCGATTTATAAACGTAATTTGCATTTTAGCTTTCTGCTGCCAAAATTCGTGTTTTTTGAGCGATTTATGAACATAATTCCCATTTAACTACAAAATTCATAGACGTAATTTGCGTTTTTCATACATTTTATGAACGTAATTCTCACTTTTTTACACAATTCATCGACGTAATTCACATTTTGAGCGATTTGTGGACGTAATTCGCATTTTTTATGAAATTCGCTTTTTTTGAGCGATTCATGGACATAATTCATGATTTTTATGCGATTAATGAATGTAATTTACATTTTACATGATTTATGGACGTAATTTGCTATATTTATGCGATTCATAGACATAATTCGCATTTTTTGAGCTTTCTATCAACGAAATTTGCGTTTTTTGATCGATTTATTGACGTTATTTGTGTTTTTATAGGATTTATGAATGTAATTCGCTTTTTTTACCAATTCTTGGAAGTAATTCGCATTTTTTGCAATTTATGAATGTTATTTTTTTTTTTTTCGCAATTCATGGAAGTGATTCACATTTTTTGAGTGATTTATGAACTAATTCACGTTTTTATGCAATTCATGGATGTAATTTGCATTTTTTGAGCGAATCATGAACATATTTCACATTTTTTATGGAATTCATGAATGCAATTCGCTATTTTTATGCATTTTATAGAGGTAATTCCATTTCAGCTTTCTGCCGCCAAAATTCGTGTTTTTTGAGCGATTTATGAACATAATTCATGTTTCACTACACGATTCATAAACGTAATTTGCATTTTTCATACAATTAATGAATATAATTCTAGCTTTTTTACATGATTCATGGACGTAATTCACATTTTAAGCAATTTGTGGACGTAATTCCCATTTTTTATGCTATTTCCTTTTTTTTTTTTAGCGATTCATGGATGTAGTTCACATTTTTTATGCGATTCATGCATGTAATTCATATTTTTTATGCGATTCATGCATGGAATTCATATTTTTTATACGATTCATTGATTGAATTAACGTTTTTATTGCGGTCTTTGGACGAAATTCACATTTTCCGCGTAGTATTTTGTCGAAATGTTGGGTTTTTTTTTACATGATTCTTTGTTGAGATACACTTTTTTTTTACGCAATTCTTTGTCGAAATAAGTAAATAAAAATTGTTTCTTCATAAAATTTTCTGCACATGGCGTGCGTGTATATTATACAACTCTGCTTGTCAGTGTGTATTGTCAGATTTTTTTTTTTTTTTTTTTTCAGATTGAATTAAGGTTTGATAGAATATTTTTTAGGGTTTGGATGAGGTTCAACTCAAATAAAATTTAAACATTTACATTTTAGAAATGACAAAACTAAAAAATTTAATTATTTATCGCCCATTATTAGCTGTTAGTATTTTAAAATATTTACTTGTTAGTGTGTTAGTAACAGTAACTTTACATTATTTGAATTAAAAATTTTTAATTTCTTGTATTAAATTGAATTTTAAACATGTTTTCTTCTTAGGTATGTTATGCAATTTATTTAAATAATGGATTCAAATTTATTTGTGGATTTTGTGTTCATAAGTAGAAACAAGGCCTTTTTTTTATAAGATAAAAAAAGCCTTAAATTGTCAAACATTTTTGTAAAAGAATGTTAGAAAGAAATACTTCAATTTCGAGACAATGATTATGAAATTAAAACATATATAGAAAAAAAAAGGGGGGTAAATTTATATTTTATGAAACTCATTATTAAAGCATAGAAGTATAAGTTATTTCTTTTTAAACCAATGTTATCGTTAATATTTGGTTAAGAATTATTTGCTTAACCAACTTTAAATGCTTGTGAATTCTAACATTATAAAAATATATTAAGATTTTCCATTTTAGATGTCCAATTTATAAATGCAGTTAATTAATAATGCTATGTTCTAAGCTGTAAGGCTAATGCTTTTATATTTTGATTATTGATTTCTATAACGTATTATTAACTATTATAATACTTTTGTATTCAGTTTGTGATCTGAGACAAAATTTTTCATGCTTGGATTTAAATAATCAGATTCTTAGGAAGAAAAAAAAAAAAAATTCTATTTTGAACAGCATCTAATGCAGACTACAATGATGCGCTGTAGTACCTCCCTGGCAACTGCTAAATAACATTTTAAAATATAAACATGGAATTTCGAAATTATTAATGAAATAATAGGATGCATGAAATATGTTAAAGCTACAGTAACTAATGGATAATGAGAGCTGAGTGCATGTCAAATTACTGGATGCAGCAAACTTATGCAATGGTCTCTAAAACACATGACATTTCTCAAAGCCACAGTCAATAACAAATGTATGAACATTATGCCCATATGAAAACAAACAACAAAAATTAATAGATGCAGCAAACTATGCGGTAACATGCAGATTCCCAATATCTGGAAGAAATGAGTGATACCTGAACTAAAGAAATCCAGTGACAATATTGTGAAACAAATACATTAAAACAACAACGTTTACATTAGAAAAAAAGGGCCTAAAACTCTCACTCGCTAAAATAAAACTCGTTAAAGCAGTCCAACTACTGCATGTATAACACTTAGAGCACATGAAAACAAAACAAAAACAAAACACTCAGGCTGCAGCAAAATTGCTGCGCAACAATTCGTAAAATACACAAAATTAATTAAAAATGCAATCACTAATGCATGTTGTACAAGCACTGTGTGTACATGAAGAAAAAAAACAATGAGTGCAACTAATTTGTTTTTAAATCTCTGAAATCTTTATAGCCACAGTCACTAATGCATGTAAGAACAAATTAACTTCATTACTTTCTTTTGAATTATCAAAATACTGCTGTAATTTGTTGATAAATACTAGTTTGTTCACAATTTCCAATAATAAGTGCACTTACTTATTTTAAAAATTGTTTAAAACCTGGATTTACTGGCCATTAAGCTAAGCTAAAAAGGCACAGTTTCAAAATGAAAATTAATAGCGACAAAAATGCATAAGAAAAAATAATAAATGCATTTTGAATAACATATTCAAGCAATTTTAATCTAAAAATTAACATCCTGGGTTATTAATCACAGAAATTAATAAATGAAATAAAAAAAGCACAATTTTTACAACACTTAAAACTTAGTATTGTTAATTAATTCATATAATTATTGTTAATTAATTCATATGATAAGGACATCTATAAACTTAAAAACAATCTATTTTGAGAATTTTAGAATTCACAAGCACTTGGTTTAACTGTTGGTCAATTATAAATATAGTTTGTTTACCAAAATTTAGCAATAGTTTACACATTCTGTGATAGTTTATGTTGGTTTGAAATCAAATCAACATGCTAACTAATGTATACACCACTTTTTAAATAATACTTTAATAATGAGTGTCAAAAAATATTTATTTACCTTTCTTTTTCATTATAGAGGGTTTAGCTTCACGTTCGTCTCCTGGAATTGAATATTTCGCAAATTACACAACATACATGCTAAAAACAACAACAAGTGCCAAGTACAAAGCTTACCGCCAGCGAATTCGATTACGATTCAAAACAAAACTATCTAAACGCGTATGAATACATGGGATTCTAAAGCAAATTATTAAAAATAATTCTTGTTTGCAAACTTAAAAAAAAAAATCATAAGTCGAAAGTATATTGAATATGTATAATTAAAAAATATTTTCCTATTTTAAAAAAGGATTCAAAATATTTTTTTCCACAAAATGCAAAAATATCCAATGTAAGAAACGTAATATTTTCTTTTTACGAAAAATAATGGCAATATAAATAGAAATTTGATTTAGTATATATTTATTGAATGTTTTAAAGCACATGATAAGATGTTTTTGTAGTTTAAAAAACATTTATTGCTTCGATTTGGGTGTTTTAACTGTGACCATAAGTACATAAGGTTTTTCACTCCTGCTCTGTCTGCTAACCCATAGAATAACATGTAATCCGCGAGCTAATATAGTCCAATTTTCCAAGACCAATATATAACAAACAAGAATTTTCCTAGAAACAAGGCAAGTCTTATTACCTCTATCTTAAAGAGATTCATATTATATATAAGTTTTAATAAAATCTCCCAGCCCATTTTCTAGATCTCATTATCAGGAACAAACACCATCTATTTAAGTTTTAAAATGGTTATTGAGATCTAAAAATATACGGCACGTACAAATGTAAAAATTATAGGATAGGATTAGACTGGGAATATAAGACTATATTAAAAAAATTGGACCATTTTGACCAATATTTGCTGAGTTATTAGAAGGCGGCTTTTCCGATTTTCTTTGATGTTGAGTTAGCTGTATATATGAAGTTCCGCATCTACCCTTATGACGATGGTAGGTTTTGACGATGGTAGGTTTAAAGCTGCGTCACTTGAAGGCTGCCGCCTTCTATGATAATTTGTATTTTTATTTTTAAGTAATTGCATAAAAAAAAGTCTATTATGATAAATTTCTATTTATTTTTTGTTAAGCCTAACAGTATAACTTTTATCCCACATGTTTTTTTGTTTTAAAATATTAATTTTACTTTATTTTGTAAAGAAAAAAAAAGCAAGAAATTATCTTTAATAAGTATTTTATGCAATTTGCAGATTAAATAAGCTTAACTTACCCTTTTTTATTTACTTTTTTAAATCCACACTTTTTCTGACTACCACAACAAAACTAACTAAAAAAAATTGAAAATGGCTACTAAGTGTAACAGTGCAGCAGCAAATTTTTTTCATTCAAAATAAATTCTGATATCTGAAATATACTAATCTAGCTAAATAAATACTATTTGTAATTTATATTGAAAACTATCATTTTTAAACCTTGATCCTGCTATTTGGCTGTATTTACAAATTGGTAATTTCAACATTATGCTTGTTACAAAGTATTTTATCTAATATTGAAAAGCCATGTTTTTATCTATCAACAGTTCAATTTTTTCATTCAGAATTTAGAAACTTATTTTGCATATTTCTGACTTGGTTTCCAACCTTTTGCCTTAATTTTGGCAATTTATTTATTAATATTGTGTTATATTAAAGTGTGTCACTTTTCCTAAGGAAAAAAGAAAAGAAAATTTAAATCTTAAGAATGATTACAATTTTAAGCTATGCATGACTAGTGTTTTGCTGAAATTTAACTTTGTAAAGTCTTATTTTTTTTTTTATATGAAGTTTGCTCAGGGGATTAAAAAATGGAGGAAAGGGGGGGGGGGTTGTAAACAAAGATGATTTTTAAGGTGTTGAAGCTCATCATTTGTGAATCTTTATTACAATTTTATCTCAAAACTTGATGAAAATTTAATGTAAACAAAAGAACTTTTATATCATAACCTGCAGTATTTCTCTGATATCTCGGCAATATCAAATCCTTTTGAAAATACCATGCTATAAATTTACTCCAATATTTGAATGTCTGTTCATAATTAGCATTCTGTAATAAATATCTAGATGGTACATTAGCATAACTATTTTGGTTTTTGTCTAATGGTTTCAAATAAGTGTACTTTAATTTCTTAGTTTAACTAATACTTATGCATTTGTAAATAAAATTTGCTTTTAAAAAATTAATTTATGTATATGAATGCAAGTATGATATTCTTTTCTCTTTTATTTTGCTAGTTGCTTTAGCTGCTACAGTTGATGATAGAAATGTAACAAGGAATGTGTGAATAGGTGTTGAGATGTATCTGTTCTGCAACATCACTTATTTTCACTAACATGATGACAAAAAAGGAAAATATACTGAGTTGAGGCTTTTTCGTTACTTCTGTGATGATGGATATACACCGTATACAGTCTGGATTTTTTCAAGAAACACCATATACCCTCTGTTTCTCAAGAAAGCTATAGTATATACACTCTAAGATGTACCCTCTGTTTTTTCTACATCTGCATCATTGGTGATGGCCCGTTGGGAATGTGCCCAGAAGGCTATAGGTTAGAAATAATCTTTGGTCTTTTGGGAGGCAAACTTGCAGGCTAAATCACATTTTATTTCCTTCATGCATGTAGAAGCTACACATTTTTATTTTGCTGAAGATTAATTATATTTGATTAATTGCCTATCTTTATGAAAAGTAAGTCACTTATTGCTTTTTGAAACCTATCTTTTGTTATGTATTGCTGATGTAAGAGTAAAGTCAATTTAATGATTTAAGATATTAATTTTTAAGGGATTTAGTAATGCAGGTTGGGTGCCTGTGTGCAGAATTTCAATTGTCGCCCCACATTAAGAGCTGTTGATTCCCAAATTGGCTTAGTCTAAACTTTTATGTATTATATAGAAAAATGAACAAATCTGTATTCTGAATCTGAATACATAAAACTTCATTTAGCAGATTCCTGTATTGGGTACAGTTGTTCTTAATTTTTTTAGCACCGGCTCGAATGTACGTCACTTTCTTCAATTTTAGCTAATCAGATTGTTGAGCTCTGACTGAGCCAATTTGGGAATTAACAGCTCTTTCCATTCCTATCTCAACTTCAATTTGTGGGGGGGGGGGGGGGGGAAATCCATTAGTTTTTACAAATGTATAGTTTCAAACCTTTTGGATTTTCAAAAAGTCAACTATTTTTTTTTTTTTTTTTTTTTTACAGAAAATTTATTTAATAAAATGTCTTTTTTTCAAAAGGATTCTTATATATTTTTTTATCTTTATTAAATTTCTGGTTCCAAACATGTTTTATTGAATTGAAAAATAAGGAAGGTGGGCAGCTATATAAATATAAATTTGAAACAGAGCAAAGCCTGAGCAAATATAACTTGTCTGTATTAGAATCCTGCATTAAACGAGAAATTTCAATGTCCCAGAAAAAATAATACTATACAAATGCAATAATAATAGATTGCATCTAAACCAATAAAAAATTGTCTGTGTGTATGACATGGCCAGCGAAATCTACCTCATCTAAAAGTCTGAGGATAGTCCAAGACAGGTCCAGGTTCTGACGCACCCCGGACTTAAATTTTAATTTTTTTTATAATTAGCCAAGCTATCAAAAAGCAATCAGCATCAACCATGATTAATCCTTGCTTTTCACAGAGCATAGAAGAGTGGAACCAAATAATTTTTTTTGAGTGGAGAGGGGTGAGTAATTTAACATCTATTGGGCAAACAAATTAAAAACAAGTTGGAAATTGCATGTGAATCTTAGCAAATGAGGTGCGTTCGTACGATAACGAAGTTTTAAAATATTCAGATCTTGCTGATATAATAGAGCGTACTTTGGATACAGTATAGTGGTCGAAATCTTTGTGTTCCTGTAAATATGCAGGGAGTAAATTTTATTATATTTCATTAACGTATATCTTATTCATAAAATATGAAGTAGTTTAATATAATTAAAGCCTGCCCCAAACAATGTTTCCACGTATAACATTATTTAGTGGAATACATTTGTGGGCCCTGTAATTTAATAATAAATATTCTTTGCATCACAGATTGTACAGAATGTATATTTTAGTACAGGGCATGAAATTTCAGCTGAAAAGGTACTCGCCAGACTAAAATTTTTACTCGCCCGCCACTATTTTACATTCATTCAGACAACAACGTCAGCCCCCACACCTGCGCGAAAATTAATTATTTCTGACAAATTTAATTTAAATTGACGATTGTTAAAAAGAGCTGTTTATTAAATCAAGAATATTTTACATTTATGAAAAATATGGGATATTTAAAAAATATTAACAGATGTAGTATAAAAAACTTTCTAAAAAGCCGTTTATCTACTTTTTATGAACAGGCATCTAAAAGGCATCTGCTCATACTAAAAGGCATCTGCTGGCAAATTCGCATTTTGCAAGACTAGTTTTATCATATAAAAGTTTTTAAAAGTGACTTAGCCACACTTAGTTGAATTTTCTTTTAACTGGAAGTAGTGACTCGAAATCACTGTCACATTTCCTTTAACAAGAACTGGAAAATAAGACCAAGAGATTATTGTTACTATCAGATTCATTCTCATTTTGCTTAACTTGAGTTTGCACGTGTTCACTTTCAACATTTGTGATCGCATCTTTATCACATTTTTCGTTTGATGTATTACTTTTAGTAAAAAAGGACGCTGTATTACTTATTTGTCTTTCTTCATAACATTAATACAAAAAATTAACTAAAACACCATTTTAATTACCACCAATTACCATAGAACAAGAAAAATTCTAAATCGAAAAAAACAAAAACAAAAAAAAATTGAGAGAAAACGTATATTTTCCACCTTATTTCAAGCAACTGCGCTTAGGTGATGAAACCTGAATCTCTTCGTGCAGGAGTGAAAAGCGATCTGGTTCGGTATGAAAGTGTGTGTGTGTGTGTGGGGGGGGGAGAATGAATGCGCAATTATGACATTTTCATTCCTCCGTAAGAAAGACGAAGAAATAGGCGACGGAGTATTTTTACTTCTTTTGGAAAATAAAAACCATAATCAACTATTTCATTTTGAAATACTTCCGTGTATTGCTGTGCATAGTTTGATTTGAAGCACAACATTTTAAAAGACGAAACTTACTCGCCAACCTTAAATATTTACTCGCCAATGGCGAGTGGAAATTTCGCGCCCTGTTTTAGTACATACTTCATAGATTCATGTCAATTCTATTATGTTCAAATGAGTGTAACACCATTAAAATGCATTTGAAACTTTTTTCTCATTGATCATAATGTAACGGAATACTTTTGATTGTCCCTGTAATTGATCTATGCATCCGATTTTCATAACATTTGAAATGACTGCACAAAATTATGTAATAATTATGTTTTAAATTTCAAACGATTAAAATGCAATTGAAACTTTTTTCCCCATTGACCGTAATGCAACGGAATACTTTTGATTGTCCCTGTAATTGATCTATGCATCCGATTTTCATAACATTTGAAATGACTCGACAAAATTATGTAATAAATATGTTTTAAATTTCAAACGATTAAAATGCATTTGAAACTTTTTTCCCAATTGACCGTAATGTAACGGAATGCTTTTGATTATCCCTGTAATTGATCTATCCATCCGATTTTCATAAAATTTGAAATGACTCGACAAAATTATGTAATAATTATGTATTTTAAATTTCAAACGATTTGGTTGGGTAGTTTTTGCTTTGTTATATGCGGACAGACGGACTGACTGAGCGACAACAATCGGTGCTACGTATTTACATAATTACGAACACACCTAATTAAACAGACAATATGTTCTTAAGTTTCATATTTTTGCATCTTAAACATACCAGTCACTTTAAAAATAGTCAAAAATAATTTTGAAAAATAGCGTTCCGGTTCGTGAAATTTTCCATAATAATTTTGAAATAGCGTTCCAGTTCATGAAATTTTCCATTTCGAGCCCTGATGCTCATAATTTGCATCTTTTTCTGTATTATCTGTACTTATGTATTATTAAGTATAGGTCATACTCTTTGGTCCAAAATATTAACTACAATAACTTTATATTTTCATTTTAAGTGCATACTATGTAGTTATCATATTAAAGGCGATGGCACGTGTAAAAAGGGTATTTACACGTGTATAAGGTGCCCCCCTTCTCAATTTATCAAAATTTTGAAGAAAAAAAAATGAATTTTTACATTTTTTGTAGTATGTTGAAAAAATATATGCAACCAAGGATGAATAAAATTAATAAATCTTCATTAAGTTTCTAATCGGATTTTTCTTTTCCAGAACAGAACTGCATACTTACGAAAAAAGTGAAGAAGTTTAAGCTATTTTGAGACCTATTTATTTATGTCAATTTATTGATTCTGAAAAGATTTTTTCAAAAATCTATTCAAGCCTTATTTATGAAGGTAAACAACTTCTTAGACTGCTAAAATATGGTACTTTATATTGTAGTACTTTTAGGAGAGAAATTTAGAAACATCCTCAAGTTGAACTCTTTTTAAAAAAGGGAAAATGAATGTCCCTGTATTGAAGAGAATTCTATCGCAAGATGGATGCAGAACAATTAGAAACATTTAACATATAAATCTGTCCAAACACAGAAATCTTTTTTTCATGAATCTAGTACATTCTTTTTTGTATCGATATAAGGAAGTAAAAAAACTTTAAAAATATCACTGACAGAGGGAGGGGGAAATAATTTGGCTAAAGTCATTTTTTAATTTGTTTAATTTTTAAGTTTTTAAATTGCTGTTATGTTTAAAATTGTTTTAATGTGTTGGCAAAAACTCTTAATTTATTTCATTTCACTTTCAATTACAAAACAAAAAATAAAACTGCGTATGTTGGGAATCAAGTCAAATGTATTTTAAAAATATACATTACCCCTGATTTCGTTCTTCCGTCGTGAAAATAAAAAATAATTTTATGCAATAGCGGATAAAGATTTTAATCACTGTCACTTTCAACTAATTTCTCGTTTTTATATTTAAAATATCCATGAAAAGCATGCGCATAACCAGGGGGAGTGCCCGGGCACCCCCCTCCCCCCTCACGCAGACACATGAAGGATTTTAAAACCGAAGTAAAATAATCAGCATTCATAAAAAAAAAAATAATTGAAAACAATGTAAGAATAAAATGAATATTGCCCATTTAAACTGATGGCATTGAGCTTACAGGCTATGTTAACCCCCTAAACTAAATCAGGGACATGCTTTATCATATGAAAAATCTATATCCAAAATTCCGAGCAAATCGGAAAATTCTTAATAAAAACCTATTTATATAATTTAAGAGGAGTTATCCCCCTCTTTTATACTTAACCATTAAACTTCCAAAACTATTCAGATATTTGACCAAAATCTGATAATTCTGCATGAAAAATCAGGCGAGGGGCATTAGAACCCCCGTTCCCCCTGTTTATACTTATCTAATATACACCTAATCCCAATCACAGAGGCACTTCATCAGAACGATCCTATATCTAAATTTTTAACGAAAATCAATAATTCTGCATGAAAAACCCATTTATATCAATTAGGTGGAGGGGCATGAGCCCCCCATTCCCCCCTCTTATACCTATCGAATGAACTCCAAAAACTAATCAGGGAAGCGCCTTATCAGGATATACCTATATACAAAATTTCAAGTGGATCGGATATTTTTTGCAAGAATTATCGCGTTACGCATGAACGAACGTACATACATACAAAACGGGCAGGCACATAAGCTCTCAGGTTATGGTAGCCTGTGAGCTAAAAAAACAATTAACTATTTTTTTTTTTTCGTATATCCTGTTCATATATCACTTCTGTGGAACACAACAATATTTTATAAAATAGAGTATTTTAGATCTCCAAATATTCGGCAAACAGGCGGCAGACACTACAGGCGCGCCGTTAATCCAACGTTTGCAAGGCACCATTACATTATATGTTCACACTGACAATAGACTCCCCCCGCCACTGAGAATATTTGAGAAAAACAAAAACATTTGCATCTAGATATAGAGGCTGCGCTTAATAATTTTTATCTTTTAAATAATAATTAAAAAAAAAATTAAAGCCTACCAATCACATTATAGGATTTCCCGAGGAGAGAAAAATCTGTTTTATTCAGTTTTCATTCTCTTGGCTTGTATCATTCCGAAATGGGCCAAAAAAAATTATATTCAATTTGTAAATATAGTTCACACTTTATCACGTGTATTTAAAAAATATGGGATGACCAGAAAAGAGAAAACGAGCTTTAGAAAAATCTGCAAAAAAATTCAAGACAATTTCAGGATATTTTTAAAGAAAAAGTAACTGTCCAACATTATGTAAAATCTCCAGAAGCCACATTAACCAAAGAAAGTAAGAATAGTTTATTATACTCTCTTAAAGCGTTTCTGAAATCCGTGCTTAACAAATGCAAAACTTTGACATATTTTATGACTTTTTTTTTTAACGTAAAAGCACAAAATTAAGGCACAAGATTCAATTTCAATAGACTTGCCTATTGTAGCGATTTGGAAATGGAATTACATATTCCATTTTTTGATAAATAAAAAATTATCGAATTTAAGTGACTTTTGCACTTAAACTTTTGTACTTACTTTGTTTACTTATAACTGAAACCCTCTATGGTACGCCTAATCCGACGAGGTACCTGGTTACGAAACACTAGCAGTAATATTTTTATTGTGCCTCTGAGATCTGAGTTTATAATGGGGTTTTATCATAAAATTTGACTAAATACTTTAACTTTTTTATTTATTGGGACATTTATTATTATAGTCATAATTATGCTGCTGGTTTATGCATACATGCTCATACACACAGATGTATATGTATTTCGCCGGATGAGATTTATCATCCGACTAAATTTCATCTACAAGACTTTGATTAATACAATATTTTAGATCTCATACAGCTTTTTTTTTGCGCCTATAGATGTTTCCAGCATAATAAAATCCTTTTTTAATTTTTATCATATGTTAGGGTGCCTCAATTTCACACTTGTGTCCACACACAGTCTCTGTCTTATATCACTGTTGTAAGAAAATTTATGTATCTTTTTTTTTTTTTTTTTTTTTCTTTTACCATTAGATTTTGTTTTGAACCTCTTCTAATACCCCTCACTAAAACAAAATTGTGCTTGGGCCCTTTAAAAAAAAAAATCACACAATTATACCTTCTAAGATAAAAACTTGTTTAAAACGGAAATTGGAGCAGTCTCATGAGATTCCTTTTTAACATGTTTCATTATATAAGATATTGTTTGTTCCCAACAGGTCCTGGTTTAAAAATCTGGGCACCCCCCGTTCAAAAGGCTGGTTACGCCTATGAAATGCCAGAATTTTTTGCATGAAATAATACTTTTTTGAGAACAGTCCTGAGAATTTAATTAAAAAAAAAAAAAAAAAAAAATCTGAATAAAAAATAAACCTTTTTCTAAACTTTAACACTATTTCTTATGTTTTGTACAACCAGGAAACTTGGATATGATATCATATGTTTTGACCAATGTCCATTTAATGAAAAAAGAACAAACTAACCTCTCCCCTTAAAATAAACCTCAGAATAGATATTAATGAATATTATATCACTCGCTGTCAGCAACTGCATGCGAAAACAAGACGTTTGATCACCTATCATCGAAACACAGAAATGATTCTCCTTTTTCAAAAATTGTCTAGGATGAAATAAATGACTTGATTTCTATCATGATAGTATCATAATAATCAAAACCGAAGATTTGATTTTTCACATCACGGTTGAAGCTGAGAGAATTTTGATGAGTTATTATAGTTAAGACAGAGAAATCATGACATGTATTATGCTAATAAAAACTAAAGATTCAATTTTTTTTTTTCACTACGGTTGAAGCTGGAGGAATTTTGAAAAGTAGGATTCATCATGGTTTAGGCTGAGAGAAATCACAATATGTATCATGATATTTGAAACCGAAGATTCAATTTCTCATATCACGGTTGAAACTGGAAGAATTTTGAGGAATCATGGTTTAGGATTGTAGAAATCATTCCGTTGGTATCATAATAATTAAAATCATATTTAATATCTCAGTTTAGAATGGTAAAATCTTGAATACTGCAAGTTAATGTACTGTTTAAAGTTGTGGTTTAATGAAGAAGTATGATAATCGCAGTTTGCATCAACATTGTGATATTCATGCTATATCATTGTATAGAATTTTTTAATGCTGTTATCACGATTTATATTTTATGTTGATTTTATCACCAAGTCCTAGTGGACAGTTAACAAACAGAACTAGCAAATGACAACCATTTTTGGCAATCTCTTTATCTAGTCGGATAATATGCAATGCAATTTTTGTTCAGTAACAACTTTGCAACATTTCTCATGTTTTAATTTTTAATCTAGCTGAGCGATGTGTTTTATTTACCTGTTATGAATGGAGAGATATTGAATAGTGTAATCCTTGTTATACCATTTGATCCTGTTGTTCAAATTCATAACTCTTTTGGGTACTTAATGTCAGCCGGGCACCACATCAGATAAATTATTAAATATTGTTTCTACAGGAATTATTGTATCAATTTCTTTTAAAATATAAAATTTTCATTCTTTTCATTAAAAAACTGGATTTGCACAATTTAAACCAATCGGTTTGAACCATGGTTTAAACCAACTGGTTATTTTCTCAATAAAACAATTTTTTTTTAGAAGAAATCTAATGACATTTTCTATTTTTTTTTCTTAATAATTTGTGTGTTTCAGGATTATTGGATATAAATAATTTTTACTTTTAACACTCTATTTCAGCAATTAGCATGAAATGTAAAGGGCTTAGGTCATATTTTTATGTATAAAATTAAAATCAGTATGCATTGGTGAACATATATATTGCTCTAAAGAAAGAGTTTTAAACATAAAAATTGATCAAACATAAAATAGATTAAAAATATTTAATATTTGGTACAAAATATTTTAATCTAAAAAAATGCAGATTATTTAATGCATTTATTAAGATAACACAATCTTTGAGATTTAGCTCAAGCTGTAAAAGAAATTTTTCTTGATTGGGGAGATTATCTTGAAGAATTAAAATCAAAGTATGAAGTTGAATAAAAGAGTATTCAAAGATTGGGTGCTAATTATAACATTTTAATAATAACAATCTTTTTTTTTTTTGCTGTTTTCTGCTGAAACTAATGACCAAAAATGTTGATTTCAAATTGTCACTCCGAAAAAAAATCCCAAGAAATATTTGAAATTTCTTGTTTGAATAATTGTGGAAGAAAATATATTTATCAAACTATATCCATGTGTTCATTTTTAGTGATCAAAAAATTGTTTATAAAAATTTTCAAAGTATCAATGTTTCACTGTGTAGAACAGCTTATTATTTCAACAAAAGACGGTTTGCTATTAAAATTAAAATGTGAATTTTTTCAATTTTCTTCATAAATTCACAGTGTAATTATTTAATTTAAATTATTTTAAAATGAAGTTACACTACTTATAACCCAACAATGTGTATTTTTTCAATAAATAAGCATGTATATGTAATAAGAAAGGATGTTTTTTTAAAAAAAAAGCTGGTAAAGAAAAAAAAAAGGTTTAAACCAAAATAATTAGCTAAAAAAACCCAGGTTTTTAGCCAACCCTGTTAAAAATAAATAAATATAACAAACTAAAATATTTATTTCAGTATCAAGACATTGTTTCTAGTATACACAAGTGAAAAATAAAAGGTTTTATTGCTAAAAGAAAAATATATTGCAAGATATGCACTCAACTAACATTGAAATACCATTTTTAAAGCAATAAAATCAGAAATTGCTCAAATAAAAAATATAGATTCCTTCACACAATTCTCCTAAATAAAAGAAACCCTTGACAAAATTATTTTCTGTAAAAGTAAATTCACGCTATAAGGAAAAATCGTGGGAATTTAAAATGAGGGTAATTTGCAAACAAAACAAGCTCACAAGTAAAGTAAACATTAGAAAGAAGGAGGGGGAATAGGAATTTTAAATGCTGGATTTTTCATTACAAACGTTTATTTATCTTAAATCTATAATAAAAAAAAGTACCCCCCCTCAAAAATTTTTTTATAGAATTTATAAATTTTATAGAATTTATTTTGCCCTCTTTCTGTAAATATTTTGCTTCTCTGTTTTGATGCCCCCCCCCCCCTACACACACTACTCGAACATTAACACTGTTTAACTGAAAAAATATTATATTCTAAATTTTGTCATTTTATTGCCAAAATATATAATTGATCAATATTTCCCTTCCCACATATGGGAGCACATAGAATTCAAATTCTTTTAAACATTTCAGGGCTTTTTTTTTTTTTCTACTTATATTTTTTAAAAATAAATTAATCATCTAATAAACTCAATTTCTTAAAAAAAAAAAAAAAAAAAAAAAAAAAAAAAAAAAAAAAAAACTTATAATATTTTTTAATTTTTTCTGCTCTATTTTTTTATTGTAACAATAAATAAATAAATGATTGATCATATAGTTTTATTCCCTTTTCCCTCAATAATTAAAAAAAAAATTGTTTTTATATTGAATTCTATAAACTAGACTTTATTTTTCCTGAAAATTACATTTCCTTGTTATGCATATTTAATTTCTTTTTGTCTGTATGAAAACATAAAATTAAAATTTCTATTTACCATATCTACAAAAGTAATAGTCAGAAATTTTTTACAGATCAAATACGGGTTAAAAATTTCTTCTTTAATGTAAATGTATCATTTTATTTGGGCTCATTTGATAGCATTTATAAACAAATGAATTTACATTGACTATTTTTTAATTAAATATCAGCTTCAAAAATCATTCTTTTGTTTTGATGATTACAAACAATCAAAACAGCAATTTGGAATAAAAATAGTAACTATAATATTAGTCACTAAAATTTAATTTTTGTCCCAATGTTCAATATTGTGCTTTTGGTACATCAAACAAACCATTTATAAATTTAAATATGACGTATTTCCGAATTGCTAAACTTTTCAGCAATTTGGAATAAAAATAATAAGTACCAAAATTAATTCTTGTCTCAACCATTTGTAAATTTAAATACTTTTTTTTTTAATATAAAAAGAAACTGTATAGTTAATATGTAATAAAATAAATATAATAAGTAAGAAAAAAAATTATGCATAAAAAAGGGAGTTAAAAGCTTAGTTAATATTTTCTAAATAAGTATTTCAAATCAAATAAGCATTATCCAATTACAAAATAACTAAAACTAATAATGCATTGTCCGTAATGTAGTGTGTTATACTTTGCAAAAATATAATATCAGATACACAATTTCTATTAATTAAAATGATTAGCACTATAAAATTTGAATATCTAAAAATTGAGCTTCAAAATTTAATAATCATCCTCTAAAGAATCTATATAAAACAAAACACTTAAAAATGTACATTTCAGTTTATTAAATACGATGTATACAAAAAAAAAATAATGATAAAAGAGCAAGTGGTGCAGAATATTATTTGTTTTTTAATTTGTGACATTTTATACTTCTTCCGACTCGTTTGTTTGTGGATGTGAATTCGAGAAAATCTTACGTTCCACATTCTCAGCGATTTCACGCAGAACGAAAGGGTTGCTTTTTTCAAAATGCGGAACCAAGTGCAGTAAACATTAGAATAAACATGCAAGTGCAGTAAACACGTGCAGTAAACATAACCAAGTGCAATAACCAAGTGCAGCACAATAACCAAGTGCAGTAAACATAGACTTATCCAAGAGGAATGCAATTTCGCCAAAATTTGGCGAAAAGTTCCGCAGTTCGGAAATAAGCCACAGGCATAAGCAATCCTGTCGGACTTTCGAGTAGATTGTGATGATTTAAAGTTAGGGGGGAAGAAACATCATCGCCAGGTTTTCCTTTCTCCTCACAGAAGTTATGGCCAGCGAGAAAAAAGACAAAATAAATAAATGTAGAAGGTCAAAATAAACACTCCTTGGCTGCTGCAAGTTCATTTTATTAAATGGTAGCTATAATCTAGGAAAAAGCTCCTGTTGCAGACGATATTTTACCGAAACATCCGAAAAATATTCCATGCTTTACTACATCAAGTCGTACTCACTCATGCAAGAGCGCACCCAAGAATCCTTCTTCTCATCTCTCTTACCACCTCTCGAGCTTCCTCTTTTAAAACTAAAAAGAAAATTCTATAACCTCAAACCATCATTCTTTTATGTAAACAGAATTCTTGTCCAGCTACGAGACTATTTTCCACAGACGATAATTTTATTTAAAAAAAAATATTATTTAACCAATTTATAATCGACTCAGAATTTCTTAGGCAGACGATTTTTATAGATGATTAATTTTAAGAGAAAAAGAAAAGAAATGATTTTATTGATATGCACACTATCAAAGGTTGACGGAGGAAAAATAAATAAATAGATAAAATAAAATAATGATATTTTTTGAAAGGTATGGTTTTGGAATAAATTTAAAAGACTTTCTTAAAAAGGGTTGATAAAAACATAGAAGGAATGAGTTTTACTTGGAATATTAAGAAATAAAGTTTAATTAAGAATATTTTTAATTTAGAGCCATCTTTTTAAATTTATGCATACTGGAATAATATTTTTTAAGGCAAATTAAGAATTTATATCGTCTGCAAAAAGATTAACAGATTAGATCTAGAAACAAGATTTTAATTTAATAATTTGAAGTAAGTACGGAATATTATTATAAGAAATTAAGATAGTATAAAGGTTAGTTTTGGCGAAAAAAATTTAAAATTTGTAATATATATATATATATAAAAAATCACAGTTTTCTTGGCATGAGTATTATAAGAAAATGAAGCACAAAATAAATAATGATTTGCGAATCTGTTTATATCCATAAAGTCAATAACATCGGTCAAAAATCCCTGCTTTTTTTCTCCCTTCAAAAAACAAAACAAACAAAACAAAAAAAAACGTGATATCTAACCAGGTTTTTTTACACATACTTAATACAAATTTGAAAATTACAATTCGGAAAATGCTTAATTGGCAAGAAAATAAATAAAAACTTTAATCATTAACTATTGAATGTTTCAATTTCATAGGAAACTGTCGAAAAAAAATCGTTTATCTACATTAAGCCTAAACTATGTTTGCTGGCTAAAAAGTGGAATAGAAATGGAAATAAAATAACTTACGTAAAGTGAAAAACTAAAAAAAAATGTTATTCCAAAAAATGAAGATCATTATATTAACCAAGAACAATAAATTTATGAAAAGAAAAAGAAATCCTTCTTTTCGCATTCATTTTCATTCAACAGTGATAATGCAATCCCATATTTACCGCTTGCTAGAAGTATGTGTTTTCAGAGAGTAAGTACTCTTCTCTGATTGGTTCACGTTCTCAGATATCGGCGCAAATGTCGATGCGTAGTGACCAATTTAAAACTATGCTGACTTTTTTTGGCTATCCTTTTAATATATGGATGATTATTTTTGTTTCTGAATTGCAAGTATATGTTTACGTAATATAGCATGTGAGAAGATGGGGGTTGGAGTAAAGTGATGAATGACACTTTGTGACAAATAGGGGGGGGGGTCAAAAATATGGAAAAAGTGCGCAACACCATTTATGGATGACCCCTAATCATTTAAGCTTTTCTTTACTTCTTGACGGATACATTAGCTACAAATTATTGTTACAACCACAATAAATTATGATTATTATTTATTTTTTCATTTTTGCACTTTACATTAGAATAACATTTATTCAAAGTTTCTAATTTTTCTGGGAAAGAAAACTGTTCATTTACATTTTATGATTAACTGTAAAATGAAAAAAATCTAATTTAATTGCGTTCTGAATTTAATTTATTTGCATCAAAAATTTAATATTATGCACTAAAATGTAATATTTCAACTAAGGTTACTTTAAAGTAAAGAAGACAAAAATAAATAAATAAAAAATAATCATTAAAAAATTTTATAGCACTAAATATGGAAATTCGAAATATGTTTCGTGAAGGTACAGAAGCATTAAGTTACAAATTCAGGAAATTGTTAAGAATATCCCCCCCCCCTTTTCCAAAGTACGTTCCTGATTTTACAATTTTTTATGGTTTAGATATGGAAAATCCGCCTGCATATGCAGCATTTTATAAATAACAATGCGTTTTAGCATAAATATCGATTTTTTCCTTTAGTAAATTTTAATTTAAGTATCATTTAAAATTTATAAAACAGTTTTAATCTTTAAAAGTTTAAAAAAAAACGGTTTAGTATAAAAATGATGAAATTTTTTATGCAGATATTTTTGGAATTTTTTTTTAAGTAGAAAATAGCAATTTCATCATCCGAAAATGAAAAGTAATTTATTCAAATTTAACTTCTGCTTCACGAGAAACGAAATTACTGAAAACGAACATCGAATAAGTGTAAACAGTCGTCGGATGTCTGACCACTTCACCTGAATCTGGCTAGCCAATCAGAACGGCTCTGAAGTCTAGGGGGAGGCGCCAAAACTCGTCTAGAACAGAACGTTAGTAGGATCAGAAATGTCGCAGCTCATACCTCTGAATAGCTATATCTGAAATTTCACCTCGATCGGTTGAACGAACTGGCCACTAGAGCTCTATATATCGGCAAAGTTTTTTTTATGACCACCTTGTATATTATCTAAACATTCAGTATAGTTTTTATATTCTAAATAACATAATGTTTGATAATTTAGAAATTTCAGAAAGGTAAGATGAAACATATGACAATTTGATTAATAGTATGAGTTGAATAACTATGAGTAGTTTTAATATGTCAAGTGTCTAAAGCAGTAAGAAGTGAATTTTTCGGTGTCTAGAATAAAAAAGAAATGTATACTATTGGTTGTAAGAAAGACATTCAAGCTTTTAAAAATAGTTAAAACTTAGTAATATAATTAGTATCTTGTAACAATATATAAACAAATTTATTTCAAAGTTTAAAATTTGTATAAAAATTAGTCTTTTCTTGACAAATTGTATTTATATTTAATTAGTGATACTTCAGTTTTTGTTGTTAAAAAAAATATATACATTTGATCCTTCTGTTAAAAAATTTATATATCCATGTTGCAGTTGAAAAAACTAATGTAGAAACTAATCAAATTCATTCAAATTTGTCTTTTTCCTCTTAAAATTATTTTCTATTGCTTAATTAATAATACTCATTAAGGTGATACTTGCTCAAAAACTGAAATGTATGTTTAACTTTTTACTTTTAAGTTGATATTCTGAGGTTTCAAATGGAAAAAAAAATCTAAAGAAATCAGTGTTTTTCCATAAAACTTGATATTTTCCATTATTTTACCTAGTTAATAATACTCATTAAGATGTTGATCAATCAGAATGTAAATATGCATTTAACTTTCCTCTTTTAAATCGGCAATCAGATCATATCGTTGAAAAAAATCTAAAGAAATCTATTAAAAATTGATATTTTTCATTGTTTTGCTTAAATAAAAATACTCATTAGGCTAATGATTTTTCAAAATCTGAAATGTATGCTAAATGTTTCCTTTTCTTAAGCTAATAGTGTGATATTATAGTTGGAAAAATCTAATGAAATCGGCTAAAATTGATATTTTCCATTGTTTTGATTAATTAGTAATATTCATTAGGGTAATGATAGGTCAAAAAACTGAAATGTATGTTTAAATTTGCACTTTTAAATTGATATTCTGATCTTGCAGTTGATAAAAATCTAATGAAATCCGTCTCTTTCTATAAATCTTCATATTTTTACCATTTTTGTATAATTAATAATACTCGTTATGGTAGTTCAAAAAACTTGGATGTATGTTTAAGTTTCCTTCTCGCAAGTTGATATTCTGATCTTGTAGTTGATAAAATCTTAAGAAATCAGTCTTTCTATGAAACTTGATATTTTCATTGTTTTGCTTAATTAATGATACTCATTAACGTGTTGATCAATCAAAATTCAAATATGTGTTTAACTTTCCTCTTTTAAATCGATAATCAGATCGTATAGTTGAAAAAAAATCTAAATAAAGCAATTAAAACTGAGATTTTCCATTGTTTTGCTTAATTAATAATAAAGTTATGGTTGGTCAAAATCTGGAATGTAAGCTTAAGTTTCCTTTTTTTAAGTTGATAGTCTAACCTTGTAGTTAATAAAAATCTTAAGATATTGGTTAAAATTTATATTTTCCATTGTTTTGATTGATTAATTAATATTCATTAGGGTAATGATAGTTAAAAAAACTGAAATGAATGTTTAACTTTCCACTTTTAAGTTGATATTCTGATCTTGTAGTTGCTAAAAATCTAATGAAATCAGTCTGTTTTCTATAAAACTTCATATTTTTACAAATTTTGTTTAACTAATAATACTTATTAAGATGCTCATTAATCAGAATTCAAATGTATGTTTAACTTTTCTCTTTCAATTTGATAATCAGGTCATATAGTAGAAAATATCTAAATAAAGTGGCCAAAAACTGAGATTTTCCATTGTTTTGCTTAATTAATAATACTCATTAAAGTTAAGGTAGTTCAAAATTCAAATATAAATTTAATCTTCATTTTATGGTATGGTTATCTAGTCAATGTAACGTTCATTCCTAATGTTACAGTAGAAAATTATTTTTTCCTGCTAGGGGGCGCTGGAGGTGGGGGAGACCAAAGTCGGTGGTGGTGCAGGCAGGACTGCCGATGGCTGATCCTGAACTCTTATTTTCGTACTACCCAGGGCCGTAACTACCGCCGGGGCACTGCCCCGGGGCCCCCAAGCCTGAGGGGCCCCAAACTGATGGTTAAAAAAACTATTAATTTTAGTTTCTAGTCTAAGTTCCTATAAAATGCCCAGCACATACCTAAAAGTTAGTAAAAAAAATAGTGCTAGAATAGATGTTTTTGCGTGTCCGTCAATACACTCCTTATGCTTTGCATGCAAAAGGTACAGCAGACAGCAAAATGTCACACCAGCATGTTTGCTGACCCCACCGAAGCTGGTATAAGGAAGAAAATATGGACTTCTATTCGAATGAATAATATAAAAAGCATCTAAAAAATTCTAGAAAATCTTTCTTCTTTTCTACACTAATAAGTTAACAAAACGCTCTGTTTGTGTAAGTCTGCGTATGTGTGTGTGCGACTGCGATGGTTAGCAAAATCTACCGCACATAGAAGTCTCAAATTTTAGGTGAAGATAGTCCAAGACAGGCCCTGATGCTCAGATTCTTAATATTTTAAGGGCCAGGGCCCTGGGCCCCTTACAATTTTTATGCGCCAAATTGTTAGTAGCTTGACATCTTTTTATCTAATCTTTTCCGTTTTGACGTACCTTTCTCCTTTTAAATATTTTCACCTTTTTACTTTTCAGTTATGACCTTGGACTCTTGGGGCCCCTTTTAGTCTTTGTGATAGTAAATTGTTAATAAATTACTTCCATTAATTTCGATCTTCATTTTTGGGATACCTGTTCCATTTAGATATTTTCAAATTTTTACATTCCATATAAGACACTGGGGCCCCCTAGATAATCATAGGGCCGACCCAGCGCCCCTTGATTTTTTTGTGCGCTAAACATTTTTCACTCCCTAAATTTCTCACCTTCTTAGTGCAAATTTTTAAAGCTGAATCTTGGACTCTTATGTCAGGACCAACACCCTGATATTTTTATTCGGGCCCTGGGACCCTTTTTTCAACGCTTATCCAAACAACTGGTACCTTTTTAAAAAATATTATTCTTGCAAATAATTCTTACTCTATGCTTAATTTTGACTAATTAAAGATCTAAAGCGCTATGTACTTAAACATTTTAACATGTTTTCATGTTAGGGCCCTAATTGTATTTGTCAGTTGGCCCCTATGGGGCCCTCTATCATAGCTCCCTTAAAAATGGTCGGATTCACTAGCTTTTTTTTTAACAACTTTTTAGGTCCTCCAATTACGACATGAACAACAAAAAATTTTTTAGACTTCAGCTACCCCTATGAATATTAATCGCTTTCTTGGAGCCCTTGGTGCAGCTTCTTTAAAAATGATCCAAATTGCTTTCAATTTTATTCAACATAGTTTTAGCGTCTTCCCATTATTTTAATAACTACACAAATATTTTTATACCCAACTACATGCGAAATAATTTCCTGGCCCTTTGGGGCCCGGTACAGGTCCCCTTGAAGTTTTGTAATAATAAATTGTCAATAAATTGCTTCCTTTTAATCTGATCTTTATTTTTAGGATTCTTTATTCATTTAGATATTTTAATGTTTTGACATTCTATACAAGACACTGTGTTCCCCTCTGGAATCATAGGGACCAGCCCAGGGCCCCTCAACATTTTGTGAAATAAACATATTTCACTTCCTATATTTCTGATCTTCTTAGTGCAAAATTTTAAAGTTGCCTGGGACTCTTCTTTCAGGACCAATCCAAAAAACCTGATGTTTTTATTCGGACCCTAGGGCCCCTTTTTAAACATTTGCCCAATCAATTGGTGCATTTAAAAAATTATATCATTCCAAAGAATAGTTCCTACTATATGCTTAATTTTGACTAATTAAAGATCTAAAGCGCTATGTACTAAAATATTTTAACATGGTTTTATATTAGGGCCCTGCTTTTAACTGTCAGTTGGTCCCTACAGGGCCCCATATTATAGCTCCCTTAAAAATGGTCCAATTCACTAGCCTTTTATTTATTTTTATTTTTTTAACAACTTTTTATGTCTTTTACCTATTACATAAACGACAAAAGAATTTCTCAGACTTCAGCTACCATTAATTTTGTTTGTCAATTGCTTTCTTGAGGCCCTTGGTGCAGCTTCTTTAAACATGAACCAAATTGCTTTCACTTTTATTTAACATAGTTATAGCGTCTTTCCATCATTTTAATAACTACAAAAAATATCTTTATACCCAACTACATGCAAAATAAATTCCTGGCCCTTTGGAGTTTTTGTGATAATAAATTGTTAACAAATTGTTTCCTTTTAATCCGATCTTCATTTTTAGAATTCTTTATTCATTTAGATATTTTAATGTTTTGACATTCCATATAAGACACTTTGGCCTCCTGTGGAATCGTAGGGCTCAGTCTAGGGCCCCTGAACATTTTGCGAGGCAAACATAGTTCACTCTTTAAATTTCTCCCCTTCTCAGTGCAAAATTTTTAAATTTGAGTCTTAGACTCTTCTTTCAGGGACATATTTTGATCCGCGGCTAGGAACCTTTTTTTAAACATTTTCCGAATCAATTTGTGCATTTCGATAAAATATTATTAAAATGAATAATTCATACCCTATGATTAATTTTAACTAATTGTAGATCTAAAGAGCTAAGTACTAAGATATTTTAACATGTTTTCCTGTTAGGGCCCACTTTTTAACTGTCAGTTGTCCTTTTTGGGCCCTTATTATAAATCCCTTTAAAATGATTCAATTAACTCCTTTTTTTAAACAACTTCTTAAATCCATCAGCTACTAAGAAACCGTCATAGTCTAGCTACCACCAATTTTGAATATTAATCGCGTTCTTGAGGCCGTTGGTGCAATTTCTTTAAAAATGATCCGGATTGCTTGCAATTTTCTTTCACATTGCTTTAGCGTCCTCCCATTACTTTAATAACTACAAAAAATATTTTATACCCAACTACATGAGAAATAAATTCCTGGCGGCCCCTTGAAGATTTTGTACCATAAATTGCTATTAAACTGCCCTCTCTTAATCCAATCTTCATTTTTGCAACTATTTTTTCACTTAGTTATTCCCATGTTCTTACATTCCATTTAAAAGCCTGAGACTCCCTATGGTCTCGGCTCAGGCACCTTGAAATATTTATTCTCCATGCATATTTCACAAACTTATTATCAAACCTTCTCAATGCATAAATTTAAAGTTGAGTTTTGGACTCTTATTTCAGAACCTATACCCTGTTGTTTTTATTGAGGTCCAAAGTCCTTTTTTAAAGCATTTGCTCATTTTTTTTATGCATTTCTGTAAAATATTATTTAATGAATAATTCATATCCTATGCTTAATTTTGACTAATTGTAGATCTAACGTGTTAATTGTTTGCTTAAGGTTATCATAACAGGTCCCAAGCAATGTCGGATGGGTCAGCTAGTCTATTAATAAATACATAAAATCGAAAAAAAAAAAATTATCGCAATCTATTTTTTAAAAGGTTTTTAAACAGAAACGCATGATTAAGTTACGTATACTCAAAAATGAACCTAAATAAAATGCTCTTTAAAGTATTCAACCAATCAGAAGTCCGTATTTTCTTCCCTTTGCTAACTTCAGTGGGATCAGCAAAAATGGCATCGCCGCTGAGTGCCTGCTGAGTAGAGTTGCCCAATTCTACATTTTTTAGTCATTTTTGGGCTTATCATACTATGTACAATTAAACAGCGGTGTGCAAGAAAAGAAACTATGCCTGGGGCAAAGTTTCAATTTGCCCTCCCTGGGCCCCCCCCCCCTGGAGGTTTCGCCCTGGGGCCCCCAAGTTTATAGTTACGGCCCTGGTACTACCCACAGGCAGTCAGTACGATGCTTCTAAGATATTAATTAAATCCAATCAGTTTGAAGGTGGTGTGATTGTTAGACTGCCACTGATGAACGATATACATTGGTTACCTACAGCCGAGATTACATTAGATATTGAAGGGATTAAAAACATAAAAACAAAGGCTACAATAGCATATAAAAACAGACTTTGACTACAATACTTTGGGAAGTGAAACTAAAAAAATTATAAAATTAAAAGCATGAAGCTCCATATTTTGAATGCCGCCAACAACCCCATAATCAATCCAAAACAAAACTAGAAGAAAGATTTGCTCTAACTAGAAAGTAAAAAGCAAAAGCCCCCAGTCAAAATTCAGATTCAATTTTGGAGGAAAGTTCAGAAATGAGAGGTGTCAAGTCAAAAGAGAGAAACGAGTATCTAGAGATCAGGAAAGAGAATCCTTTGTTACCTACAGGAAAGGAAGATCAGCAATTAGAACCAATTATATAGGGAATTAAGGATATCAAAAAGACTGACAAAGCGTAAGACGGATTGCAAAGTACGCAAAGTCAGACTGAAAGTGGTGTTAGAAAAATCACCTTATGAGTACGAGGATTTGTTTGAATCGAATAATGCATGTCGAAGAATAGATAGGTCAGGGAATCTAACAAGGAGGGGGCCATCTTTGATTATCACAGATTTTGATTATTTTAATATGTTTTAGGACAGAGACCAATTAGCCCCAGGTTCAATGGATTTTATACAACGCTCCTTAGTTCTTGAGAAACAGGGGGGGGGGTCTAATATTATGACATGACTTAAATACTTGCTTTGTAAATAAAGGTTGTGGTTAATCTTAGCTTAGTTGGTATTATTTAGTTCGCTGTCCAGAGGCCTTGGGATTGCTGCCTGGCAGCACTACATTTTAAAATCTTATTTTTTGTTTTATAAATATATACTTGAAATTATAATTAAATAATCGAATAGTCAATTAAAAATTATAATATTGTTTATCATTTCTATTTTAATCTTTTTACTTTTTTATCTGCGATTAAATAGTTTTATAAAACATAAATTGATCCAAAATTTTAGCTGTCAAACTAGTTTTAAAAAGCATTTCATACACTCTTTATGGATGCAGTAATATTGAACAATTCTGTCAATTTGTTATAGTAAAGAAATGTCATTTATGTATTGCTTTAAGAAGGAAGATGAATATGATAATATTTCTCTGCTTTTAAAGTAACAAACATAATTATATTTAAAATCAGCATTTGAATATTTTTTATTTTATCATAAATAGATGTCTCCTCAAGAGTTAGCTATTAAGTAATAAAAAGAACATTTATATAACCACAATTGATTGAATTTGAAAAAAAACAGGAAAAAAGACACTGCAATGTGCATATGTTGTGCAAGAGAAATTTCTTATAAAAACCTTATATTAAAGAATTTAAAAAATATTTATCTTTGATACAATAACTTACTTAGCAATTTTATTCTTTTTGATTATTTTCTCTCTAATTCTTTAGTTAATGTAACATTTCAATTGGCTTTTATCTAGTACCTTTCCAATTGACTTTCCCTTAGTGTTAAGAAAAGTACTAAAAAGTTTTCAAGCAATTTAATATAAGCACTTTGAGATAAAAAAAAAATGTTATGAAAGAATGTATGCATATTTTAAGCAGAATTAGAGCCAAAAGGGAATGAAGCTCTCACTTTAGAGGCAGCATAACTCTTAATGCATCATTTTAAACAAATATAAATTTATACTTTAGCCAAAAAATATTACTTTGTAGGCATTTTATACATTCAAGAAGGAGGAATGATCCTTCTCATTGAATGCATGCTTTATTAGATTGATCGTGAAATATATTTGGTAAATAAAACAGTGAGATTAAACATTTTTTAGCCATGATCTTAATTTTGAAAAATTAAATTTCAAAGAAAAAGTCAAAAGCACTTTATTAACTTTTCTCAATCATTTCATATATGATGGCTTATAAAAATCAAGATTTGAGATATTTATTCTTAACTGCAGGATTTTTTTCTGCTTGTTATGGAAAATATGACTTGATAATGTTAGAGTTATGCAATAAATAAATTTAATTAAAATATTAGTTGTATTTTTAATCAAAATTTTGAATTTCATGATTTGTGACATAAGAGGAACAAAGACCACTAAATAAATATGGACTTATATACTAAGCAGACAGCAGTTTTTAAATTTTATGTTATATATTTTTGATTATATTTAAATAAGAATAGAACAGAAATCATACTTCTAAAACTTGATTTCTGCTAATTATCATCTGCTGTCCAACAGCAAGTGGTTTTGTCATATGGGTTTTTTTTTTTTTTTTTTTTTTTTTTTTTTTTTTTTTTTTTTTTTTTTTAGAGTTTGTTAAAGCAAGCAGATAAAGAATTTTTTGGTTTGACTTCATTATTGGTAAGTTTTGTGGGTATCCAGTTTACTCAGGAATCCTAGGATAAAGCAAAGATTTCATCTGAGTAAAGCACAATAAGCACATTTTTTTGTCCAGCGTTTGACTGCTGACATCCAAAAGGTTTCAGCATGCTGTGTAGCTACATGTTGCAGTGTCATCTTTTACTCAGCCAAAAGTAGCAACCTTTGGACAAGTAAATAAACTTTTGGACTTCTATAACAAAAGGCTCTAGTGAACATATATCCAATGAGGCAGAATGAGGGTTGTAGTGGGTAGATGCCTAGGTACCTTTCCAGCAACCCATCCAGGCTGTTTTTTTCCCCTTTAAACAACACTGGGTAGAATGTTATCCCCCTAATGATGCTTTCACAAATGATGCCAATATGAAAAATTCAAAAGTCTAGATGAGATATAATTTATGTTATACATATAATTACTCCTGACATTGAACTTTGTTTTGTCTAAATCTGTGGTACATGAAAAATGTTAATTTTAATTGGTATGTTGCAGATATGAAGCACAAAACATTGCCCTCTCCTATCGCCCAGAACTATGAGGCTTCTAACTTCAATGTGGTAAAGTAAAATTGTTTTTGACTAAATTTCAAATATAGATGACTGTTTAAGTGACAATCATTATGAGCAATTAACAGAATCTAGTTCTTAAATAATGCACTGCCTGTACAATTGTATTTGTTATCAACTTTCTTGTCCCATCATAAGTTTTTTTAAAGTCATTAACCAACTTATTGTGGAAGGACTATATACAATATAAAAAAGGCATTTTAATTATTCAAAATGCATACAATGATTTTTTTTTCATAATTTGTAAAGATGGATAAAAGATTAAATTATTAGAATGGATTAAAAATATAATTAAAATAGTTTTTAAAATGGATAAAATTATTTTCGACACATTAAAATATTTTAAAAATAAAATAGTAATCAACTTGTTTAATAATCAAAAAAGTTAAAATCTGTAAAAATTTAGATTTAGTATAATCCTTATAATTCAGTGAATGAATGATAAAAATATGCATTATGTGAAAATCAAGCAGTGTATTTATGTTAAATGTTTCAAATAAATAAATTGGGTCAACAGTACAGTTGCATTTTTATTTGATTTGAAAAAGCATCAAAATACAAGACAATTAAAAAAGTCATGTATATAATCAAGAATTTGCTCCAGTTCTACTTAATTTCTTTTCATTTCTCAAAGGAATGTTTTATGACTTATCAAAATGTTTTTTTAGATATATTTTTTATTAAAAGTGTAACATAAGAGTCAGAAAATGATATCTTAACATTTATTTAGAAATTGCTGTTTTAATGTAGCACTATGTTCTCAGAATTAAAAAAAAAGCTTCTGATAATAAAAACATTTCTAACACAATGTTTCTTTATACAAAAAGCACCATAAGAAATTGATGAAAATGTTTTGGGTATGTATGCACATAATACCTACATCTGTTGTAACCCACATGTTAAATAATGGGAGAAGTATTTCTGCAAGATATTCACAGCAAGGAAATTACTGCTACATGGTGGGAGAAAAAATTATATTAAAAAAAAATAATCCTAGCCAAGACTAAATAAAAATGCACAATTTTGATTTTTTATACAAGCAATAAATGTTGAAAATTACATATTACACATGTCAGCACACATCTAGCATTATGTATCTTCAAAAACAGTAATCAACATTGAATATAAAAAGTGTAAAATTGTAAAGAATTTCAAAGAATGAATGACAAAGTCTTAAAGCCATATGCATAAGAATTGAGATATTTTACAAATACTGAAGTCCCAAATATCACTTTAGATTAATTAAGTAAGGAAAAAAAATACACATATTCAACACTTATTGCTTTAAATATAAAATATACAAAAGAAAATATTTAGACAAGTTTAATGAATTCATTTTTGCATGAAACAACAATGAATGCACATTCATTTTTGCATGAAATATCACATGATCTAAAGATGTCTAAACTTTGAATATTAAATTCAATTCCTTTCTAAAATAAAAACATCATAAATGATTATATCAAGTTTTAAAGATGTTTATTAGAATAATATAAAATTGAATTAATCTGCACTACAATTATAAGCACTTTTGTTAGGAAATTGCAATGCTTGAGCAAAAAGACAGACTTTTATTTTTGTAAGAAATAAAGATCTCGAGGCATATATGAAAGGTATTAATACAATCATTTCAATAATATAAACAATTGCTTTTGGTATTGGAAAAAATACAGCATTCATTAAAATTGTACATTTATTTGGCATAATTAGATCATTAAAAAATGATTTATTTAAAAATATAAATAAGCTGAAAATTTTCTGTGTAATGAAGTATAATCTGAATTTTACTTGCTAATTAAATAGGAAAAACTCCAGTAAACATACTTTTCTTATAGAGAAAATATATATACAGACATGAGTCAATGTGTTTAAAATTTCGTTAAAAAGGATTTTTTTTTTAAACACAGAAAAATAAATTAATCAAAGCTTATAAAAATGTACACTTTTTAAAAATACAGTACATTTTACAAAATGCTAATGATATGTATTACAAAACTGTCATTAAAATTAGGACCCACAAGCACCATTAAAAATGACAACAGCTGGCAATACAAACAGTGAAGTCTTTAGAAGAAACCAGTAGATCTGATAAAGTATTAAAAAGAGAAATGCAGATTCCACTACATTTCACACATATTGACAAATACATTTTCATTATATACCGTTACATTAAAAAAAATTGACATTCAGTGGAGCTCATGAACTACAAATGGCATATACTAGATGAGCAAATGTCTTAGGCAGCAGTACTCTTTTCTTGATCAATCACTAAATGAAAAAAGAAAAACTATTATGTATGCATATATATAAAATAATGTAGGATAATGCTAATTCAACATTTTATGGTACATAAGTGATAAAGACTAAACAAAAATATTAGTAAAATATGAAAACATCCTGTTGAATAAGTCATGAATCAAGATATATTTTTAGATTTGGCTTTAAAAAAACTTTTTAGAATTTTCATGATTTAAAAAATATTTTGCGTGATTGCTGTTTGTTTCATGGCCACTTAATGAATGTGTGACATTTTGAAATTATTTTGAGACGCATCTTTTATTGAAAAAAGTTTTGTATATGTCTTGTAACAAAATTTTTGCATAAAGTGATTTCTGAAAAAAAAAAAATAACTTTGATGAAATGTTGTATTAATTCATACAATAAAGAACTAACCAACTTTAACTACCAAAAATTTTGTTCATTTCTAAAAAAAAAAAAAAAAAAAAAAAAATTTATATGACTTTTTCTTAAATTTGTTTTAAAGATATTCATTAAGACTATGTTCACAATCATTAATTATATCATTCTCATTAAAATATTGCTGTTTAAACATATGAACTTTTATTTTAATTAGAATGAAATCTTAAATTTTGAAATAAAATTTAGTTTGGGATCATATTTACATACCATTTAGGTAGCTTAGTCTCAAAAAGTTTTACTGACAATTTCCTTCATTTGAAGTACAACACTTTTACAACTCACTTGAAGCTATTTTCACTTATTGTGTCTAGGCTACATTAAGTAAAGAAACATCAAAAAGCTAAATTTATAGGTATAGCCGTTTGGCACCAAGCTCTCAATTTATAAGTTACTAGTTGCACACGTCAAAATTCGAAAGAAAAGAATATGTATGAGATAAGTATGTTACATTAAGACTATGAACAAAAAGAAAACTGTACAGAAGAAAATGTCAATTTTTTTTTCTATAATAAGTTTTGATTAAATTACTGATTAAATGATAGTTTTTTTCTTTTCTTTTTCAGCTTTTTAAAAGTATTTCCTTTTATAACACATTAGTTGTTGTGCTACTTTTTAGAAGTGTTTGCACTTTCAAATATTTAAAAGAATGTAGTCGAAACATCGTGATATATAACTGGCTGTGGGTAAATATTAGCTCAGGTAAATACCGACACAATACAATATTTGTCCTTGTGCTTTGTTGCAATAGAAAAACACAACACGGATAGGAAATTGACGTCTTCTAAATAAAAAAGGAAAGAATCGTGTCTGATGGCATTAAATCGATTCTAGAGATCAAAATCTTTTGTTCGACACTCTTGCCAGTAATAATTTCCAGATTTAAACAATTATCATACATGTTTAACATAATTAACTTGTTCCCATTTAAATTTCTTGGTAAAATTACAACAGCTCCAATTTTAAGGTGAGAAAATATGCAGGCAAACCACGTAGTTCTAAGCTATTTAAAAATTCTGTTGGAAATTCCTTTATTTCTTTTTCATTTTCAATTGTTAACATATTTACGATGATATATGTTCTAGATGTGCTGGGTGTTAGATTAACTTTATGTTTATTTTCATTGCAATGTTTGATTTTTGGTGCTAGAATTGAAACCTTGGCAGATTTTGTGATACTATCTGACAGTGGCGCAGCCAGAACTCGATTCTGGGGGTGATTTTGAGTTTCTGGTAAGGTGTTTTCTGGTTATTTGAATCACCGGTTAATAGAATGAGTACTTATTAGAATATTCACTGCATAATACTTAAACTTAAAGAGCATCTGTGTGGCAGGAAATCATCATTCTTTTAGCATAATACATCTCAGAAAAGTGATTTAGTTCAAATAACCATTTTTACTTAACTAATTCATGTACTATGCACTTTCACAGTTTTAAGTAGAATTTTTGCCATTTAATTGGATCACTTTATTAAATGAAAATCTAAATAAGTGGCGGAGTCCGAAATATGCAAAAACGTTTAAATATTAAGTTTGGTTTTGATTCATATAAGCGGCAATTATAGTGATCTTTCATAGCTCTGGGAGGGGTTTTAACTCTAAAACCTCCTCCTTGGCTGCTCCACCGCTATCTGAAGATGCAAACTAATTTCCAAAAATTTCAGTGACGATATTGTTTTTTGCTATAATAGATGGTAGTAAATCTACTTTGAGTCTTCAGAGAATTCTTCATTCATGCAAAAAAAACCTTCCATTACCTATTTTATGAAATTTTTTTCAAAAAACTTGTATTCATCTGAACTTATCGCAGATTTTTGTCAATTTAAATACTTTAAATTCTGGCCAAAATGTAGAACACTTATGCAGTTTTGAACTATGCTTTGACATCATAGCACATTTTTCCATGATGAAAGCACACAAAGTTTGAAAATAAACCAAGTATAATGAATATAAACCATCAGTATTGCATTTAACTTTATCATAAAATCTTTTGACACAGATGTCATATATGCACCATGTTGATGTGATTGCAACAAAATGACAATTATATGCCTCACATAGAAACCTGGTTTTGTTTCAACAATTTATTATAAAATAAAGAACAATTGTAGCAATAAATAAGCAATTATAAATAATAAACAATAATAAATATAAATATCACAATAAATTGTAAATATCAACACATAAAACAACTTATTACACTTATTAACATTAATTCAAAAACAAAGTTTTCATGAAATTAGCAGGGGGGGGGGGGGGGAATCACACCAATGTGGTGCTAATAATGACATCAGTGCCAATTTTTTCATAACTGTTTCTACAATCTTAAGCATTATTTAAATGTCCAGACACTTGGGAATTTAATATGATACCTCAGATAGTGAATTAAAAATTATTTGCACAGTTTATTATTTTTTCATTTAAATATCATTTATGAATGGCACCATAAATACAATATCAACAAAATATTTCTATTATAATAAATACATGGCGTTACTAAACGGCATAACCAACCCTCTACAGATTTAAAATGTTGTTCACTTGCAAGACATTTATTTATTGGTTTTAATCTTTTCTTTCCAATATGACATCACTTACGCCATCAGAACTATTAATACTTTTTGAAATTATAAAGTGATCTGGTTTCTGAATGACATTTTCTTTATCTATACTAATAAAAGAACAAAATGCTCTGTCTGTCTGCGTGTGTGTGCGTCTGCGATGGCTAGCAAAATTTACAGCACGTACAAGGCTCAAAATTTTTTTTAGAGTAGCCCCAAATCTCTCCTAATGTACCTGAGCTTCAGAATTTCAAACTTCCAATTATTAACTGACTGAGTAATTAATTAAAATCCAGAACTCACTCTCATCAAAAAATCAGTTTTTTTTCGCTTTTTTCTCCATTTGCTTGCATATGGTTGGTTGGTTGTTTAAAACTTTTGATGCAATAACTAAAAATCTGGGACAGAATTAAAGAAACCAATTTAAAACTGACTGGTTTTTTTCCCCAAAGACCTTTAAAATTCATAGACTGGCAAACATCCAGTTTAATTTAGGATTTTGATCACAGCTGTTGTACGTCAGAATGTTGGCATTTCGTTCATTAGAATGTATGTGTGGTTAGTGTTGCAGTAAAAAAAAAATGAGACTTTTCTAGGAGTTATTTTTTTAATCACTGATTAAATTTAAATGTATTCTACTTAATGAAAAAAATGTTATCGCTTTAAATTGCTTTTACAACGGAAAAAAATGGCTATTATGCACACAATTGTTTGAATTGGCAGACTATTAATACACCATAATAAATTATCAAATAGCAAAGCAAATTATTTCTATTTAATGTACTTCTGTTGTTTGATAAAACCAGATGATTATTAAAATTATGTCAAACTTGGCTTTTTGAAAAAAATATCCGTACCTGATAGACACCATGGAGATCACCATGAGACAACAATTTTTTGTAAATTAAGAATTTTTTCTTGAATGAAATTTTTAGTTTCGGATTGGGTTTCTGTTCATCGAAATAATTTTGTCCTGTTCGGATCCGGTTATAGTTATTTGGAATAACTTTGTCAGTTTTGGAATTGACTCTGTTCAGATTTTGGGGTTTTTCAAATTGAATTTTTATTGTTCGGCTCAAATAACATGTATACAGAAATTATTTTGTCATAATTTGATCGAGTTATGGTTCATTTGAATATTTTTGTCTGGTTCAAATTTGCATTGGGTCAGATTCCAATATTTTTTCATATTGAATTTTTAAGTTTGGTTCGGATTGCAATTTTGTCTGGATGGGTTGCAATCACGTTTATGGTTGTTAGTCTTAGGTTATGTTTAATTTCCAGTTAGATTTACAATTAGATCACGGTTAAGTTACAGTTAGATTAAGTTGCAGTTAGGTTATGATTAGATTACGGATAAGGTAGCGATAAGATAAAGGCTAGAGATTACATTTATGTTGTGTTTAAGTTACGGTTAAGTCGCAGTTAGTTTACAGACAAGTTATGGTACAATTAGTTATGTTAGGATTTTGACCACAGTGTGAACATTACACAGGCTTTGATTAAAAATACTTTTTTTTACAATGGCTCTGAAATTGTAATATTACATATATACATTTTGATTACATTTTATACATAGATGCCTACCTTACATTAATCCTCCGTAATATGTGTGTTAATTTGATCCTGGTTTAATGAATTTCAAACCAGAAATATTTTTAGAGAAATGAAATTAAATGAGTACTACTTAAAAAAATGAAAGTAAATAAAGATTCATGAAATAATTTTTTTGGTTTGAAATGAGGTTAACCTGGATCAAACTAATTGAGGTATTATGGAAGATTAGTTGAAAGTTGACAGCTATGTTTATCATATACTTTTAGCTATTATAATATTATATACTTTTAGCTAATCATTCAAGTTTTGATTTCATTCACAGTATAGGCTGATTAGAGAGTGATATAATTAGTTTGAAATTCAAATTATTTCACTTGATATTTCTTTGTGAAAAAAGTAATTAGTTACATGGCTTAACAGTGATTTTTACGGATAAATATCAACACTTTAACACGAAAATCATGCAATCGCTGCACACATATTCACTCCCACGTTTCTCATTGCAGTCGTTTTGAGCATTTTTACAGCTAAATATAATTTTTTTTTTTTAAACCAATTTCTCACACAGTCAGCGACTACGTATTTCAGACAATGTATTTCCATATATTTCAAGTTAGAGAAAATCATACAAATTTCAAGTTTGTTTAATATTATTATTATGGATCCGGGCAACGCCAGATGGGTCAGCTAGTTGGAAATATTTTGCTTTAGATTTTTTAATCATAGATTGTTTTTGGTTATTTTATTTAGATAGAATACTTAATATTATTTCTCAGTAAATATTTTTTCTACCGCAATTAGTGCATAACTATACACAATCATTTTATTATGGTTAAATTTTACGAAAAACAAACTTTTCTCTTCTAAATGCAATGAAGCATTCACTGATGAAATCAAGTTTCTGAGTGGTGGATTATGATAAAGTAAAATCAATTTTTATTATAGAGAAGCTGAACTGAATTGCCATCAATTTGAAGATATATCGCAAAAAGCCTTTAAAATTAAAAATAAAATATAAAAATGGAAATAAATTAAAAAAATAGGTAGATGGACACACCTACAAATGAACAGCTTTGGTTTAAAAAAATAATTATCTAAATCGGATCAGTAGAATGCTCAGGCCTGATGACTAAAAAAACAGCCAGGTCTTTTAAATATATAGACAATCACTCGAAAATCTAAATATTTTATCAAATTTGAGTATGAATTAACACTGGTCTCTTAGCAGAAATTTAGGAGATTTGCCTACATATAAAAAATAAACTGAAAAAAAAAATAATAATAATACAAACAGAAAATATTTCAACATAAATGAAAACAACTCTTTTTTAATAGGCTCTACTGCTTAAAGACATCTTACAACAAAGTAGGATTGAAAGGCTTCTTACAGGGCTCAGCGCAACTTGTAGCCTCAAAAATAGAGAAAATAGTGGAAATTAGTGACTGAAGTTCCTTCAAAAAAGTGACCAAATAGTGACTAAACAAACAATTTTGATAATTAAACACAGTAAAAATGATGCCTGACAAATTTTTTAAATGTATTTGAACCCTTTAAATATTAATTTACTTAAAAAACTGCATATGAAGCATTTTTTTTGGGGGGGGGGGGGGAAGGAATTTTGAAGTATGTGAAAGCAGTAAAAAATGCATTTTAAAAATATCAGTGGCATTCATAGTAGATTTAAAAAAATTAGCAAAACAACAAGTTGAATGTAGATTTTGCCATTTCAGAATTCAGTTTCGCCTCAGATAAAAAAAAAAAAACTATAGTTTTTTAGAAGGGCGACCCTGTTTAGAATGCCACGAACTAACTTCATTTTTCTTGTGTTTATCAATATAATAGCAAACAGAACGCCGTGAACAGTGCTGTAATTGGGCGGGAACGCGTGGGAACGCCGTTCCCAGAAATATTTAAATTGTCACTGTAAAAATAAATAATATCAAATATCGCGCACGAGCATAAATTTTTCTTTTTTTTCAAATCAATTGTAATGATAATGATTGTTATGTATTATAACAATATTTATAAAGTTTATTGATACTGAAAATGAGTCAGAGAGCTAAGTTTTCTTCTAGTGCATATGAAAACTGTATCTGATTCAACTTCGGAAAGCGAAAGAGTAAATCAGCTGCATGAAAACATCATGACCGATGCGAAAATTTAAATCTTTATTAAAAGATTAAAAGAGGGATATTGAACCATATGTTCAATAATCTTGGTTCTCGGAAGAAGACTGGCAGACGAGATAGTTTATTGTAAATCAAAAAGCAGAAAAATAAAATATGTCATTATCGTTCTTTATGAAAAAATTCTGTTATTTCAATTAAATTTTGCTTCATGATAGAAAATGTTACTACGGGATTTATAAAATTCATTTAAAAAATGCTACACAATTACAATATCTAAAAACTAGAGTATAAAAATTAAAACTGTTAGCTCAGAAAAGTTGATTTTCGGCTAAATGTTTTAAATTGACTTTTAGCTTAACAAAAACCCAGTAACACCAACATGGACTCTATGGAAAAGAGAGTTCCCACAAACATTTTTTTCCAATTACAGCACTGGCCGTGAAATACCCAATTGATTAGCAATTTCTCTCTGAGTCATTGGAATTGCGGAATAATAAAGAGATACAATTTGACGTGCTACTTCTTCATTGACTAGATTCATCAAAAACTGATTTTTTTTTTAGTTTAAATACTTTCATATAGACACCGAGAAAAAGAAAATGCATTTTAACAATAAAACGAGTAGAATTCCATCGAATTCGACGAATGAAATATTTGAAAGGCCCGATCGATTTAGTTTAATAAAAAAGCAAAAGTAATTACATTATTGAATCAATATATAATAAATATATTTCCAAACTTAATGTCAAGTTTGCCAGTTACAATTTTGCATGCAAATATTTGCACATCTTCAGTTAAAATTGTAATCTGAGTGCCGGCAAAATCCAGAAATTTTATTTTATATGCACTCGCAAAAAAATAGTTTTATATTAAAAAAAAAAAAAAAAAAAAACTAATTTTATTTTTACTGTGACATTATTTTCACTAACTGAAGTCATCTGAAAGTAAAATCTCAATCTCAGTGTCCATAATGAAAAGAAATATTAAAATGTAATATCGTTATGAGTAAAAATGCGATGTTTTAAATAGTGACGTCATTTTCTCTTCAAATGTTTTTTGAAAGTTACTGTTATTAGTAATATGAAAAAGGCATCTGTAATAATATTGTAATTCCCATTTATCTGGTTGCTGAATGACATTTTCCTCATTTGAAATTTTTCTTTAGACATTAATTTTTATCACAAATTATTTTATTTTATTTTATTTTATTTACATTATTATTATTATCTCTCAGTAAATATTTTTTTTTACCTCAATTAGTGCATAATTATACACAATAATTTATTATGGTTAAATTTTATGAAAACAATTTAATTTTTTCTTTTAAATGCAAGGACATGTTCACTGATGAAATAAAGCTTCTGACTCATGGAAAGTGTTAATGGAAAATAAATTTCTATTATCGAGAGAAAAGATAAACTGAGTTGCCACCATATTTAAGAAATATCGTAAAAAGCATTTAAAATTAATAATAAAAAAATAGCTAAAATGGGTACAACTACAAATAAATAGCTTTCATTTAAAAAAATAATAATCAAAATCGGTTGAGTAGAAAATTCAGGGCTGACGACATGACATTTTTTAGCTTGTCTGAAAGAAATAGCATCGGAGGCTAAAAATAAATTAATAATTGTACATGTTAAGGACTGTCTCACTCGTCAAATGTAACAGGGACTTTTATCATCTAAATAAATCAACTATAACTGATATAAAAATACTGCATATATAACTATGTAAATAAATTTAATTAGACAGCAACTTACCATTATGGCCATTAGGGAATTTTAAAGGGAAATTCTTCATTAGAAAAGACCGATACATGTGCGTAGCTAGTATGGGTAGGCTAGGCCCTCCCAGAATAAAATTGATTCAATAAAAATTAAACATATATAATCTAAAAATTAGTTTGACACATCTTGGGCTCATTCCAGAAAAAAATGCTGCCTACTCCAATGCCTGAATAAAATATAATCTTAGAAAAATTGCTTTAGTAATAATAGATTTTTAACCATCAAAGTTATATATAGATTAATGATTACTAAGCAGTAATAGTTGTCTTAAGTACTCAGTTGTAGCTGAAAACTTCATAAAATAATAATAGTTTTAACTAGATTTTACAATTTTTTTTCAAAAGGTTTACATTTTATTTCTTCTTTTCCTTAATTAATCTTTCACATTTTATTTAGCTAAAGGAGATAACAAAATCAACAAGAAAATAATTATTTTCAAACATGCTGAATGATCAGGAATCCATTTTACTGGAAATTTTTACTTTCTTCTATCTTTACAAGAAAGTATTGGATTCATGAAAATTTTCGACTTCCGGTTTTCGACGGATTTATACGTTTTAGAAGGTCCTGAACACGTTTTGACTATTTTTAGAAAATGTCTGTCTGTGAGTCTGTCCATCTGTCTGTATGTGACAAAAACTTTGTGGGCGCTCTATCTCAAGAACTAATGCTCGAAATTTAATAAAATTTTATATTCAGTTAGACCTTGATATGAATTAGTGCCTATTGGTTTTTGGTGAAAATCGGCCTGCAGGTGGCGATGCTATACTACGTTTTTCATGATTTTCAAGATTGCTATATCTCAAGAACTAATGCACAGAATTTCACCAAACTTCAGCTTCTGTGACCCCTTGATATGGCCAGCAGGTGGAGCTGCTATGCCACTTTTTCATGATTTTCATGATAGCTATATCTCAAGAAATAATGTGCAGAATTTCACCAAACTTCAGATTCCGCGATACTTTGAGATACTTAGCCGCTGATAAGTTTTTGGTGTGAACTGCCCTATAGGTGGTGCTGCTATGCTACATTTTGCACGATTTTTGCGATAGCTATATCTCAAGAACTAATGTAAAGAACTTCATCAAATTTTAGATTCTGTTACACTAGAATATATAACATAATTAGACGCTGATTACATTTTGGTATTAAGGTTGTGAGGTCTTGACATAAATAGATGCTTATTAGGTTTTAGTATAAATTACCCAACATGAGGCACTACTAAGCTCATTTTCTCAGAATATTAAATTTTGCGCTTTAGGCTTTTCAGATACCAGAATCTCATTAGGCTAGGTCAAATGTTCGAGGAAATTTGATAGTGGGTAACTTTGGGGTCACCACTTTTTTTTTTTTTTAAATATTAAAATGTACTTATGAGATAGAAGACAGTTTTGGTATTGACAGATCCAACTAGTTTTTTATTGTGATGAAATATTTGAAAATTTTTGAAATCGTATTGTAATATCGAATAATAATCCATTCCTTATCCTCCAAAAAAATTTATAGGAACTGCAAGGTGCCCTCAAACAGGTGCTGGGCCATGAGCCCCCACAACCCTAATCAGGCTCTACATCCCATATGCTTATAACAACATAAACATATCCGTGAATGTACCGCTAAAGTTTTGAAATTCCCATTCAAATTCAATATTGATGAAAATTGGAAATCTTCAGTAATCCGGTTCTAAGTATTTTAGTTTAATGTGTTTGAGTAAAATTAGCCGAATCCTTAAAAACAAGAAAAAGTAAAGATGTGTTTTCCTCCCAGTACATGTTAAAAAGATTATTTTGTTTCTTTTTACAATTTTTTTTTTTTTTTTGGGGGGGGGGGGGAGCAAAAATTAATCCTGCCCTGGGCACCAAAACACGTAGCTACGCCACTTGCAACAAATCATGTGCAGTCCCATATGGGGACAGTCTTATTTAGGGAGAAAGGGGTGGTAAGTAGACAAAAGCATTGGTTTAAGCAAGAGACTGAAGAAGATTTCTCAACAAAATGGATGTGCAAAAACGGCGAATCTGCTGCAAGAGCCGATTTGCTGCCATTTTGTTGCGAAATTTTTTCATCGGTCGGAGATTTTTGAAGTTTTCTCCGAAAATAGTGGAAAAAGTGACTTGAGATCAAGAATAGTAACAAAAAGAGACCAATGCAAAAAATAGTGACTTTTAGCGAAAATAGTGACCTGTGCTGAGCCCTGCTTCTATTTATTATCTATTATGGATGCTGGTAATTCAAAAAAGCTAAATAAACTTTCATTCAATTAAAAATCTTTTTTTTTTATGTTATGGTGATTTAAGAAACAATAAAATCACTTGAGGAAATTAACATATTACATCAGAATCATTATAAAATGTGTGCATTCGTATATCAGGAAAACCATGGGCGTAAGAAGGGGGGGTCCAGGGGGGTACTGGACCCCCTAGAATTCTGACTGCACCCCCTAGAATTCTGACTGCACCCCCTAGAAATATTTTATAGTGAAAAGACGACTATTTCTTGAAAGATTATTTAAAAGTGTAGTAGTGTTATAGATGATAAATAAAAATGCGAATAAAATGCAACATTTAGTTTTCCATACCAGTATTTAAATGTGTATATGTGTGTGTAGGGGGGGGGGGGAGGGCACAGACTCAAAGTCATGTAAGTGACAAACAGCAAAAAACATGTCAGATATGTGATGGATTCTGGTATAGAACTATGGAGTTCTCGATATTTATATGATTGAAGCGAGAAAAAAAAGGAAAAGATACTATATTGTACATTCTGTGATAAGGCAACTGCTCCTCTTTTGTATAGATTGTCCTTGGAACTAACGAAAGCCTCTCTGTACGATCTTTTCCGAACCCCTACGCTTAAATTCTAGGAAACTACGTATTCTAGGAAACTCAGGTCCCCTCTCGTCTCAAAGATAATAATCTAACTACACCGTTTTGGAAAGGTTTTGCACTTTCTCTGTAAATTATTTATGAATAGAACTGGGAGCTACCATGATATGTATAAAAGAACAGATAATGTTCAAGAAAAAAGAGAAAAAGATCAGTAGCCATAACGCACGTATTGTTTTGCAGTACGTGTGTGGTGGTCATGGCTCCGGGGTCCCGACGGGGGGAGGAGGGAGGTCATGGCTCCTTTATTGGGGGAAGAGGTCACATTTCTTAACGAGTAATTTTTACATTGGAGATTGTTTATATATCCAATGTGGCTACTTTTCGGATATTTTGGGAAAGTTATATACATTCGTAAATACAAGACGATGGCATTATCATGAAATTTAAAATTTTATATTTTCTTATAAAGACGTAGAATTATTTCAGGAAATGCTCATTTTAAAGCAATTTTTGGGACTTGACAGTTACAAAAATGTCATAAGGGAGCAATTGTCTGTCGATGCCTAGAATTCAACTTTAAACCCCATATATTAATGAAATTTCCTGATAAAGGCTTTGTCTTTATCGAAAAATGGAAAACGCGAATCAATCATATTTTTCTTATGCAAAACATTTGCAAATGCAATTAATATGAGATTTAAAAATAAATGAATTTATGGATATGTTAAAAATTAGGTACTTTGGATATAAGTGGAGATATAAAGAATCAGAAAGTATCTCGTTATTGAGGAAATGGAGACTGGAAACATTTAATATATATTTCATTTTTAAAATATCTTTTAAAATTTTTCTTCGTTCTGGAGGGAGGGAGAGGGGGTCATGATCCCTATGACCCCCCCCTTCCGCTTCTTGGAGCTGCTATTGTCAAATAGACTCCTTGTTTGTAGCTTTGAACCAGTTACATCTTTTGCTGTTTATACTTTACATTGCTTTCTACATTATACATACATTAATATTTTACATGATGTTTTTATGCCAAATCTTCTCAGATTTTAAATGTGTTGGTTGATTGTGTATGTTCGGCAGGGGGGGGGGGGTAAGCACACAAAGTATATACATCTTATACATGTATGTATATAAAAGTATATACATCCTACATAGAATTAATGTATATGTCTTTCAAATGCATAAATAAATTAATTTGTATAATTTTTATAGCAACTTTAAATTAATTTAGAATTTAGTTACATCTACTAAAAGTAAATAAGATACATTTTTTTTACTTTTAAAATTGAATTTTTTTAAAAAGTATTTTGGAAGAATTAAATCTTTTCTCGCAAGAATGAGTGACTTATGGAAAATATGAATCTACGCTTAAAAGATAAAAACTAGTTGGATGTTGCAATCCGAAAACTTTCTTCCATTTTATACATGTTAATACTTCAATATTCAATTTCACACTGCCAGATTTAAATGACCATCGATGCCCATCACCATCGATAGAATTCTAAAGGCATGAAATCTTAGGCTATTAACTCATATGAAAAAAAACTGCTTTTAATAAATTTCTAAACATTATTTGAATATAAAGTTTATACTTTTTAAATAAAAATGGTTTTCAGTGTTGTTAGAAAGCTATCTAAAAAATACATATAAATAGTTAACCCTGGTTTCCACTTATATTCAGCTCTCCGGGAGGTTCGGACTATCAACACCTACATGATATTTTTACAAGGTCAAATAGGTGTGGGTTGTATTTGAATTCTCTAATATATTTAAAGTGCCTGTTGAAATTAGGGAAATTCCCCTGGAAGGGGGGCTTTCACAGGGATCTACACGATTCCGTAATTGGCGAAGTGAAGCTGAATTTTCAAATGGGTGGGGCTGCCAAAAAATTGAACGGGCCATCCGGGCATATACATCCAAAAATATATATACATTAGCGGGCCTGGCGACCCGATATCAAAATCTAAGTGAAGCCGATAAAATATTAAATACTTTTTATGAATTTGTCTTTTACGAGAATAAGTATAAATGTGCGTCACGAGCCGATGCTTGTTTGACAGCATCAGTACAGAAATATACGTCCACCATACAGACAAACATCGCGCATCGAACATAGTGTCTGTTTATTTTTATTTATTACTTACCCATCATACGTAGTATAGGGTAAGTCTTGCAATCGTTTTGAAAATCGGAAAAAAAATTGACGTATTTACACGTTTTAGATATTGGAGATTCCGAAAAACATATTTTTAGAAAAAAAAAATTGTCGTCCGTCTGTCTGTCTGTCTGTAAACGCTCTATCTCCCGAACAAATTGAGATAGAGATTTGAAATTTCGCATGTAGTTAGTATGTAAGAATGGGACGAAGCCTATTTAATATCAGCAACCTCGATTATCCGGAAATATTTTTTTTGGACTCTCAAAAAATTCGCTCTGATGAAAGGTATATAAAAATTTTCGAATGTTTTTGTTCTAAGGAATGGACGTTAAAGGCAATAAAATAACACATTTTGCATATAAAACGAAGTTGATCGGATTATTAGTTGCCGAGTTATTTGTAATCCTGTTTTCCACATTCTTCGATTTTTCATGACCCTGTATTTCATTCAAATTTCAATTCAGAGATATATTTTAATTGGAAATGAGACGCTTAATCCGAAATTTTTACTTAATAGGATTTTTATTTTTGGAGTTATAAGGATGTTTCTTTTACGCAGTTCGGTATTACTTGAGTAGTTTGGCGTTTTACATAATTTGTCGAAATTGGTACATCAGCAATTCATTAATAGAGCATTACTATGCATATTAACAATATTTAAATTTTGTTTTGGAATTGCAATGCATTGTATAAATAGTTTTCACATTTTTTATTTTCATATACCTATCCATGATGGGTAAGTATTACGGTGGCCCCTCAACGACTAGTTTTTTTCTTCTGCCTGCCCTTTTTTTCCTACATAGTCAAGCCAAGCCAGAAATGTACAGAAATGCTTTCAGATGTGTAGGTCTTTATATGTTTTATAAAAATATTAACAGTGATAATGAACTTTTGTTAAGGCAATCTTTGGAAATATAGGAGTACCTTAAGATGGTTCTCAAATTTTACTGCTTAACAATGCAAAACTTTGACACATTTTTTGACTAACATTTAACTGTAAAAGCTTAAAACTGACAAGCTTAAAACTGACAAGCTTGACTACTAAAGGAATTTGCAATTCAATAGCGTTTTCCATTTTCTATAAATACATTATTTGTTGACATATAAGATATGCTATGCGGAAATGCAACTCAAAATTTTATCTTTAAAAGCATTTTTTCAAATATATATTGCTTTTATCAAACAATTTATAACGCCATTCAATAATCTTATACTTTTTGAAAAAAAAAATGAATGCAGAAATGTGTCAGAAAATAGCTCTTTTAGATTTGCGAAAAGCTTTAATAAATGACCAAGAAACATTTTTACAAATCTATTTTTTATTATACAAATTCAAAAATTATGATGTTTTTAACCCTCTTTTTTTTCTTTTATTCTAAATTACATTAATTTTTTTAATCTATTCTTATTTGAATGTTGAAACGTCTAAGAATCTGAATAATCGTAGATGTTGCTATTGTATATTTTCTGTCTTGCGAACACATTGTAATTTTATGAAATATACTGTTAATTTATCACATAAATATGTTTGCAGTATTCTTTAAAGTTATCTTAATTGTATGTTAAGTAAAATCTGTTTTTTTTTTTTTTTTTTTTTTTTTTTTTTTTTTTTTTTTAAGAAATTAAATTGTATTGGACTGGGCAGTCTTTCACTGATTTCTGTACGGGTCCGACCTATAACTGTGAAATGAAAATATGAACGAGTCGGGCCGGTTATAAGTGTGGAAACTCCGGCCCGTGCAGATCTCTAGGCTGCGGTAGCGGTTTTTCTTTTGTAGCATAGGAAATTGCATGGAGTTATGGATAGAACTGAACCAAACTAAAACTTCTTACTATAGGATTTTGATTATAGATGTTAAATTCCATTTGAAAATAATGATATTCGCATATCTCTATTTTATTTTATTTTATTTTATTTTTAATAAGAGAAAGGTATTTGACAGTTATTTGACAAAACTTACTATTCATACATAATGTAATAATTATTACATAATGAAATTTAATTTAATAAATACTAGATGGAACCCGTCAAAACTTGACGGCACCGAAGAAAGAAAAAGTTATTTTCCAGCTATTAAAGGATTTTTTAACGACTAATCGTCAGCAAAAATTTCAATAAATAAAAGAACAACCTGCATTTTACATCCAGGCAAATGACCCGCAATTGGCCGAATTACATTCAAACATGCTGTCATAGAATTAGAATCTCTCTCATTTGATAATTTTTCATTTACAAATACAACACCAATAAATTGTACATAACATGAATAAATCATAAATTACTGTCATCACTCATTTCATACAAAATATACATACTTCACTTACTTCGCAGCAAAATAAGACTGAATTTATAGTTTGCCATTTAGCAACAACTATAACAATGATCCTCTCCGTGGTTAATTTGTTGTTACATTACCTACCCCATTCAACAAATAAACATTTGCATTTTCAACTACTTTTCTATTACCTTTTCATAAATCAAAAATACATGTAAATTTCACATATTAAAAAAATTAATGATAATATTTATTCTGGCTAGGTGAAGCCCGTCAAAACTTGACAGCAACAATATGAAAGAATCAAAGAAAAAAAAGTATTTTGCCACTATAAAAAAATTTTCAAAGAAATTTTTTTTTAAAGATTAATATTTATTAAAAATTTCAATATGCTTTTCCATTTACCAACGTAACACCAACATGACATGATCCCGGGCGCAGAATTGGTGCAACGCTGCGTCACACGTCATAGACTTGAAAATGTTTGCAGATTATTTTTCAACTGCTTAAGTTTTTTAAAAAAAATGCTAGAAATCATTTGCTATGTACCAAAGTTTGTCTAGGTACCATAAAAAACACAAATTCTGGCAAATAATCACAAAAATTAGAAAATTTCATCAAAATACTCCCCCCCCCCAAAAAAAAAAAAACATTGCCCGGAAATTTTATAAATAGATGTGGGAAAATAAAACAGCAAATTTTGTCAACAGATTGCAAAAAACAACAAATTTCTTCAAAAGATCTCTAAAAAATTTGTCAAAAAACTGCAAAAAAAAAAATTGTCTAGATATCCCAAATAAAACAAATTTCGCAAAAGTATTGCACAAAAATAAAAATTTTGCCAAAACGTCTAAAAAAATGGCAATTTTCATGAAAATTTTTTTAAAAAAAGGCAAATTTTGACAAAAAAAAACCCCTAAAAAATGGCAAATTTATAAACATATTATGAAAAAAAATTCAAAATATTGTGAGAAAACAACAAATTTCGACAAATGATTGTGAGTAAACAACAATTTTCGTCAAAAGGATTGAAATAAAAAGCAAATTTTATCAAATAATCACAAAAAAGATAAACTTTGCAAAAAGATCTTCAATAAACGGCAAATTACATCGAAAAATCATGACAACACGACAACTGTCATCGAAAGAAATCGAGAAAAACGATAAACTCTGCCGAAAGACCTCAAGATGACGAATTTCATCCAGTTATCATAAAAGATGTGAATTTCGCCCAAAGATCTCAAAAAGCACATAAAATTTATACAGGTAATCGCAAAAAATGGTAAATTTAGCTAAAAATAGTGGAAAAAAACGACAAATTTCTAAAAAAAAAAATAACAAAGAACAATTTCACAAACAAAAATCACGAAAAAGCGAAAATATGATAAATTTCTGAAAATAACGAAAAAAACGACAAATTAAAAAAAAAATCATGAAAAAAGCATAAATTTGATAAAACGGCAAATTACATCGAAAAGCGAGAAAAAAATGACAAATTTCACCGAAAATCCCTAAGAAAACAAATAATTTTTTCGTGGTACCAGAAAAGATGTGAATTTCGTCAAAAGATCTTGAAAAAATACATTAAATTTGTCTAGGTACTTCAAAAAACGCAAATATTGGTAAACAGATTGTGAGAAAACAACACATTTTGTCAAAAGATGAAAAAAAGAGGCACATTTCATCAAAAGATCACAAAACAGGTAATTTTTGCAAAGAAAAAAAAGCGAAAATATGACAAATTTCTGAAAATAACGAAAAAAACGACAAATTAAAAAAAAAATCATGAAAAAAGCATAAATTTGATAAAACGGCAAATTACATCGAAAAGCGAGAAAAAAAAGACAAATTTCACCGAAAATCCCTAAGAAAACAAATAATTTTTTCGTGGTACCAGAAAAGATGTGAATTTCGTCAAAAGATCTTGAAAAAATACTTGAAATTTGTATAGGTACTTCAGAAAACGCAAATATTGGTAAACAGATTGTGAGAAAACAACACATTTTGTCAAAAGATGAAAAAAAGAGGCACAATTTCATCAAAAGATCGCAAAACAGGTAATTTTTGCAAAGAAAAAAAAGCGAAAATATGACAAATTTCTGAAAATAACGAAAAAAACGACAAATTTAAATAAAAATCATGAAAAAAGCATAAATTTGATAAAACGGCAAATTACATCGAAAAGCGAGAAAAAAATGACAAATTTCACCGAAAATCCCTAAGAAAACAAATAATTTTTTCGTGGTACCAGAAAAGATGTGAATTTCGTCAAAAGATCTTGAAAAAATACTTGAAATTTGTCTAGGTACTTCAAAAAACGCAAATATTGGTAAACAGATTGTGAGAAAACAACACATTTTGTCAAAACATGAAAAAAAGAGGCACATTTCATCAAAAGATCACAAAACAGGTAATTTTTGCAAAGAAAAAAAAGCGAAAATAGGACAAATTTCTGAAAATAACGAAAAAAACGACAAATTTAAAAAAAAAATCATGAAAAAAGCATAAATTTGATAAAACGGCAAATTACATCGAAAAGCGAGAAAAAAATGACAAATTTCACCGAAAATCCCTAAGAAAACAAATAATTTTTTCGTGGTACCAGAAAAGATGTGAATTTCGTCAAAAGATCTTGAAAAAATACTTGAAATTTGTATAGGTACTTCAGAAAACGCAAATATTGGTAAACAGATTGTGAGAAAACAACACATTTTGTCAAAAGATGAAAAAAAGAGGCACAATTTCATCAAAAGATCGCAAAACAGGTAATTTTTGCAAAGAAAAAAAAGCGAAAATATGACAAATTTCTGAAAATAACGAAAAAAACGACAAATTTAAATAAAAATCATGAAAAAAGCATAAATTTGATAAAACGGCAAATTACATCGAAAAGCGAGAAAAAAATGACAAATTTCACCGAAAATCCCTAAGAAAACAAATAATTTTTTCGTGGTACCAGAAAAGATGTGAATTTCGTCAAAAGATCTTGAAAAAATACTTTAAATTTGTCTAGGTACTTCAAAAAACGCAAATATTGGTAAACAGATTGTGAGAAAACAACACATTTTGTCAAAAGATGAAAAAAGAGGCACATTTCATCAAAAGATCGCAAAACAGGTAATTTTTGCAAAGAAAAAAAAGCGAAAATATGACAAATTTCTGAAAATAACGAAAAAAACGACAAATTTAAAAAAAAATCATGAAAAAAGCATAAATTTGATAAAACGGCAAATTACATCGAAAAGCGAGAAAAAAATGACAAATTTCACCGAAAATCCCTAAGAAAACAAATAATTTTTTCGTGGTACCAGAAAAGATGTGAATTTCGTCAAAAGATCTTGAAAAAATACTTGAAATTTGTATAGGTACTTCAGAAAACGCAAATATTGGTAAACAGATTGTGAGAAAACAACACATTTTGTCAAAAGATGAAAAAAAGAGGCACATTTCATCAAAAGATCGCAAAACAGGTAATTTTTGCAAAGAAAAAAAAGCGAAAATATGACAGATTTCTGAAAATAACGAAAAAAACGACAAATTTAAAAAAAAATCATGAAAAAAGCATAAATTTGATAAAACGGCAAATTACATCGAAAAGCGAGAAAAAAATGACAAATTTCACCGAAAATCCCTAAGAAAACAAATAATTTTTTCGTGGTACCAGAAAAGATGTGAATTTCGTCAAAAGATCTTGAAAAAATACTTTAAATTTGTCTAGGTACTTCAAAAAACGCAAATATTGGTAAACAGATTGTGAGAAAACAACACAGAGAGACTGCATTTTTGCTATCACTGTTTAATGCAATGCTATGATAATTATATTTTTTTTCTTTACTTATCTTATAATGATTGAAATACATTGGTTTTTTCACTTTACATAAGTTATTTTATTTCCTAGTGTTTATTTACGTTCTTGGCGGATAAAGCATTTTCTATATTGTAATTTTCAAATCATCTAGGTACCACAAAAAATGCAAATTTTGCCAAATAATCATAAAAAAACCCAGCAAGCAATGAATATGGTATATAAGGACTGCTTTATCATGAATCATGATTGAAAGTTATGCAAAAAGAGGGATCTCTTCTGATAATTTTATTTTTCTTTGTTGATTATAATGATCTTCATATTTCTGAAAAAACATTGTTGAGAGATCAAGATCAAGCAATTAAAAAAAAAAAAAAAATAGCAAATTTCATCAAAATATTCCCTTTTCCTTCTCCCCAAAAAAACTCAGCAAATTTTGTCACGGGAACACTTTTTAAAAAAAGTGTACTCAAAAAAAGTGAAACATTAAAGAAATATTAATGATTTACAAAGCTGTTTATAACTGGGATTATTTTCATTTCATATGCAATTTTCTATTATTTGGCGAGACTATGAGATGTAATGTAAATACTTCCTAAACGTTATGAATTTGCTCAAAAATGAAATTATAAGTGGGAAAAAAATCACCGTTTTTTGACATGAGTATAATAAGAAACTGAAGCAAAAAATAGTGATTTGCGAATCTGTTTACATCCATGAAGTCAAACTATCCGTCGAAAATCGCACCATCAAAACACGAAACAAAAAACAATGTGATTTCCAGCCTTTTTTTTTTACACATACTAATAAATAAATTTGAAAATTACAATATAGAAAATGATTTATCGGCCAAGAACGTAAATAAACACTTTAATCATTAACTTATTGAATGTTTCAATTTCATATGAAACATCTCTACAATTAAGCCTAAGATTGCCGGCAATAACATTGCAAAAAAAGAATACAGATGGAAATAAATTAATTAACTTACGTAAAGTGAAAAAAACAATGTATTCCAATCATTATAAGATTAGTAAAGTTAAAAAATTAATTATTATAGCATTGCATAAAACAGTGCCAGCGTTCTTATCCCATATTTACAAACGCGCTTTGCAAATGCTCTTACAGACAGTAACTACTATCCTCCGATTAACCAATAGGAGGAGACTGTCAGAGACCGGCGCAAGTATCGATGCGTAGAGAAGCAATTAAACCACGATTACTTTTTCTGCCTTTCGTTTTAATATATAGATTGGAAAAAATATCGGAGAAAAATCGGTTTGAAGGAGGCATTGTAAAAACCAATTTTATTCAATTTTCGGGAAGGAGGGAGAGGGGGGGGGAGGGAGTGAGGGGCATGGTAGCTGTTGAAGAAAAAAAGAATCACCTAATTGTTCTTTCTAGGTTTAACACTAGAATTACCGCGTTTCTTGTATACCTAGAAATACCGGGGTGGGTCACATCTGACCCATGGCTTTTAAGGACGCTCTCCTTGTTTTATATGGAAGATAAAGGCACACAATAATTATTGACGAGGAATACATAGATTTTTAATTAATAATTAATACAATCTAGGATTTAAATTATTACATAATATGTAATTTTGAGAATAAATACCACAAAGGAATTTTTTTATTGTTTCTAATTAAAAAAAATTGCTTTGAGATTTTGATACCTTTTTAATAATATCTATGCATATTACTTATCAATTTAAATTGTGTAATAATGTTCCTATAGATCAATTAGATATTTAAACACAATTAATTTGAATATATAAGCATATTCGTGATTTTTCTTTTTTTACTTACTTTTACATTTTATACAGTTTACTGTCCAATCAATTCATACAAAATTCCATGGTCTTTTTTTCTTTTTCTTTCTTTCTGTGCATAATTCACGTGCAAGTTATAAGCAATTTCCGCAAATACTGTTAGTTTATTTGTCTTAGTATTGCTCTATGTGATAACATTTTTCATTTGTTTGAAATTTCATTGATGGTGCATGAACTGATATTTTCACGTTCTTTTGCAATGCTTTTATTTATAATTTTAGCAAGAAGACTTTTCTACTTATATTAGAATCTGCTGTATCTTTAAAAACTACCAAAACATTTATGACCTCTAGATCTTGAATCAGATTTTGCATAAGTCAGACGATATTGAACATTGCGGCTCTACCGTATATATAGTTCGATGTTCCAAATCGCTTCATAGAGTGATTTATTTTATATCTTTCTCACTTTTTAGAATTATTTTGAAAAAGTGATATTTTTATTTTTAATTTTCTGCGAAATATTTACAATTTGTTTCTTAATTTTTCTTACAGCATTTTTTTGGCTAATTTCATTCAGCTTGCTACTACATGTATTGGATTTGAACAATGGAATTTTATTGTCATTTTTAAGAAAAATTGTGTCGTCATTTATGTCAAGATTGTCAGCATCATCTGATGATGACAATAGTAACTTCGTCACTAAATTTCTTTACTAAAGTCATTTAAAGACAATTCACGTATTAATTTTAAAATTTTCTCATTTAAGGAATCTTCGTAGTGATGCCATTACAATAAGTATTACTATAAGTATGTGTGAAAGTCAAATGCAACAAACAATTATTTTTTTCCATGTGGTTTATGAGAAGCAAAATACTCTTTTCAGTTACTTACTAAGGTATAACATAAAAAACAACTATTTACATAATCCTTACAGTAGTTTGAAATACCATAAAACTCACACATTTACTTTCTATATGCATAACAGATATGGTCATGATCCCCCCTCCCACCCGCGCCTGTTCCCTCTTTGGTGAAAAGTAAGTGTGAAACATATCCTTACACTATTCTTATCTTATTAAAAAATATAGAGTTGAAATTCTTGTCGAAATAAATGAAAAATGCAATTATTTTTTTCGGGTCAGCGATGACCCAGAATGGTAATTCTAGGTATAAAAATGTGTATATAAAAAAGTTTCCGTCTGATTTCAACTAAATTCGTCCTAAGTCATCATACTAAGCATTTAAGAAAAGTCAATCAGTTTCAAAGTTTTACTTTTAAAAGCAAAAGGGATACGATCAAAAGGCCACTTCTTGGGTCATGGATGACCTGCCTTGGTAATTCTAGAGTTAATTTGGATATTTGCAATAAATTAAATATTCTCTTTTTTTTTTTTTTGAGTTATTAAAAATTGATTAGACTTAATTATGATTTTTTTCTCCCTCCCACATTCGAAACATTTATTGACAAAAAACTTGGTGCGTAATATGTATGAAATAGAAGAATTCTGAGAAGTTTCTTTGATCGACTATATGCATGTTTTTAGGAATGTATGAAGAGATAAGTTTTCTGTTGAGTATCATTAGCTTTAACAAAAACATGTACTTTTATTGCTTGCTTGGTTATGTTTATGACGACCAATTATCAACACAAGGGGTATTAGACCCTAATGGGTGGCGGGGAGTGCCCTCCTTGGGAGTCTTTCTAAGGGAACCTAACATGTATTTACTTAAGGAAATCGAAGATTCGAAGAAAACCATCTTTTATTGTTTGGAAGTTGTCAAATAAATGGGATCGAGCCCCCCCCCCCCCCCTAGAAAAATTATCTAGTTACGCCCATGAGGAAAGCATTCCCAAGTAGCAAAGGTGCAGGTTTAGATAGTGTTATTTAGGATATATTTGAAGATGCTATGGGGTAAAGAGTTGTCTGCAACCGAAGTAAGAAAAATATCGTTTAATAAGGGTGCTGGTAAATCTAAATTAAAAATAGCTCAGTAATGAAGCATTCTAAAACTGCCATTCACAATGAAATAATTAAAAAAAAAAAGGATTCAAATAAAATTAAGAGAAAAGCGATTTTGACAGCACAGGATGATTGACAAATATTTTGATTATCAACGCGGGAAATGTCTAACCATTTCTGCAAAAGAACCTCACACATGACAGTTTGGAAGAGTCTGAAATCAAATAGTAATGCAAAATGAATGAAACTGTTGAAAAAAATTAATTTAATGAAACATCAAGAAGAGAGACTGAAGTGGGCTAAAAATGTCATGTCATGGGACAAGAAATTGAAGCAAGTGATATTTTCAGATTTAAAAAAAATTTATCTTGACAGTCTGGATGGTTATAAATACTATTGGCATGGTTAGAGGAAATATTAAAAAAGCTTCAATTGACAAATGAGAGAAGGATCAGTAACGGTTTGGGGAGCTTTTAGTCATGAATTATGCAATTTAATTTGAATTTTAGAATGCATGAGCTCTGTGTAATATCAGGCTATGTTATATGATGATTTGATACTGTTTGTATATTTTCTTTAAGGTGGTGCTAAATGGATGTTTCAGCAGGACAATGTTTCTTGCAATGTGTCTAAATCCACCCAGGAATGGTTTAAAAAGGAAAAAATAAACTTTTGTTCTGGCTGAGTTAAAGTCCATACTTGAACTCTACAGAAAATGGGGTGCGTTAAAATGCAACATTTATGCTAATAATAAACAGATTTTATCTGCCAATGAACTAGAAGTAGCCATAAAAATAAAAAATGGCACAATATTTCTGAATCTGTATTTAATCGCTTCTATGAAAAACAGTGTGAGGTTATAAGGAAAAAAGGGGGAACAATATCATATTTACATATTTTTGTTTTTAGACAAATTTTCTTATAATTTATAAACAGTATTTTTCAATCATTGCTTATACAGTAGACTTCCTCAAATCTGCACAGCCTGGGACCAGAAGTAGTTTGGTTTTTGGAGTTTAGTGTGTTTCTGGTCATTGCTTTGTTACACTTTTAAACCAGTAATTTGAATGCATTAATGTAATCAAAATTATAATGAATGCTTGCAATATAGTACAATATTAAAATAATTAATATAACTAACAAAAATGATGAAAAAGTGAGACAATTTTCAAAATTATTAACCCTTTGACCACCAAGCAAAAGGGCAAAATTATATTTTTTTTCACTGCAATTTATTTTAAATGTTAATAAAAGAGGGATTTTCTATCATGGGGTAATTTTTTTGTTACGTATATGCGTATAAGCCTTGAAACTTTGAATCATACCTTAATTTCTTAAAACTGGATTATATTTGTAGAATTATATTAATTTAAATAATGCTACTCTTGCAGTGAAACCTGCAGCCTAGTGAACGGATATATCTGGTTGTGGCAGTGGGAAGGTTAATTAAAAGTAAAGCTCATGTAAATAATGTATAACTAAGTATGCATAATAAAGATGATATATTTTTCTTGAATTATTCAATGAAATTTGCCTCATAAAGGTACCTTACTAATTCATATCAAAATCATTAAGTAAGGAAGTTTTATTTCAGGTTTAGCCAGTCGTAATAACCAAAAACCGTTAACACATCAATATATTTCATTAAAAAAATTTGTGATTACTAATTATATTTGCAATATCTTTTTTGACTCAATAAACTTGCACTTCAATCATGAAAAATCATGAGTTCTGTCATATTATCAAGAATTACATATTAAAATACAATACAAAATGATATAAAACTGAAAAAAAAATTTTCCTCTATATCTGAATTAAAAATTTCATTGTTTACATCTGCAATGATGTGCAGATTTGAGGGAGTCTATTGTATTTTTGTTAACATACTTATTTATTGCATTATTCAAAATTATTTCAAACTAATTTTAATAAATTTGTTGTATTTTGATATCTCATGTGTTTAAACTGTAATTAGAACCTTTATTTTCTTCATAATTTTAAAAATCAATGTTGTTTTATAATTTCTTAACATTCTGTATTATTTTTAAAAAATAGTTATTTTTTATGATCAATAACAAAAAAAGGAGATCAAAAGGTGACTTGCCTTAAAAAATTATTAATGGTTGAAAACTGAAAATATAGGATATTTCTGTACTTTTCGTCTATCAAATGTAATTTAAGTATGCATTTCAAAAAGGGTTTTTTTTTTTTTTTAAGCTAATTTATCTTATATACAATAAATCTCTTATGAATTATATGGTATGTTTAAGAGGTTTTCAGTTATGAGGTATACAAAATAAAAGCAAGCACTTCAAATATTTACAAAATTAATTTGTGTTAGCAATACTACTTTTAAAAATTATCTGAAAATAAATCTTATATTGTTAACTGTGTTATTACACATTTAATTTTAATTATAAAGGTACTTGCTGTAGATCAGCTATTCCTCACTAAATAGATAAAAATGTGTTATGAAATAGCATTTAACAGATCTTTTCATAATATTAGTATCTTCTTTTGACAATAAAATAATGATTTTAAATTAATTTTTAGCACTAACGTAATTACTTATACCATGAAAAATTTACAAGCTTACAAGTATCAAGCTTAACATTCTCAAGTCCTGATGTTGCCTGTAGGAGACACTAAAGAACACCCTTTAAATTAAATTAACTGCTTCTTGAATTGTAAAATTATTTCTAGACCTTTTTAATAAATATATGGATATCATAAGCATCAATATATAGATTAACACATTTTTAGCGATGTTTTAAAGTAATTTTAATCTGGTTTTTATGGTCTGTCATAATATTTGGCTCAGGACTGAGGAGATTTAAAAAAATTGAATAAATTTTTACAACTACTTTTAATAAAATAAATAGAAATAAATACATATAGACTTGGAGGAAGCAGTTGTTTTTTTTTTAAGCTAATTTATCTTATATACAATAAATCTCTTATGAATTATATGGTATGTTTAAGAGGTTTTCAGTTATGAGGTATACAAAATAAAAGCAAGCACTTCAAATATTTACAAAATTAATTTGTGTTAGCAATACTACTTTTAAAAATTATCTGAAAATAAATCTTATATTGTTAACTGTGTTATTACACATTTAATTTTAATTATAAAGGTACTTGCTGTAGATCAGCTATTCCTCACTAAATAGATAAAAATGTGTTATGAAATAGCATTTAACAGATCTTTTCATAATATTAGTATCTTCTTTTGACAATAAAATAATGATTTTAAATTAATTTTTAGCACTAACGTAATTACTTATACCATGAAAAATTTACAAGCTTACAAGTATCAAGCTTAACATTCTCAAGTCCTGATGTTGCCTGTAGGAGACACTAAAGAACACCCTTTAAATTAAATTAACTGCTTCTTGAATTGTAAAATTATTTCTAGACCTTTTTAATAAATATATGGATATCATAAGCATCAATATATAGATTAACACATTTTTAGCGATGTTTTAAAGTAATTTTAATCTGGTTTTTATGGTCTGTCATAATATTTGGCTCAGGACTGAGGAGATTTAAAAAAATTGAATAAATTTTTACAACTACTTTTAATAAAATAAATAGAAATAAATACATATAGACTTGGAGGAAGCAGCACAGACAATCACCTCATTGAGATTATGGCTGAAATTCTAAAATTAGTTAACGCTATCTGTGTATTAAAACATAATTGGTCTGCTAAGTCATATCTTGGTGGAAAACACCTGAAAACTATTTTAGCAGTTGAATCATAGGTTTACTATTGTGTTTTCCTGCACACCAAATGTATGAAAACAGAAAATATGGCATGGAGTAATGGGATCAGGAAACCACACTTATAAACCTACAAGTCAACTGCTAAAATCAGTTTTCAGTTGTTTTCCCACCAAAATCTGGCTTGGCATACTGATTACATTTTCATATGATAATCAAATTTTTAATTCTGGAATTTCAACCTTGAAATCAATGAGGCGATTGTCTATGCTGCTGCCCCCTAGTCCAACAGTAAAAACTAAACTTAATACTTTGAATTTTTGTTCTGAATGACAAATTTTATGTGTGCAATTCATTTATATTACCAACCTTCTTTAGTTGGTAGGGGATTCTTTTCCTGAGTTTCTGTTGGCTTCAACTTAGCAGGGTCAAATGACTCAATTCCTTGAAGAATACCCTGTAGACCCTTTTCTTGTTCAATAACTGCAAAAAATGAATTAAAATTTAACATCTCATCCATTAATAGCAATTATAATTGCAATTAGCTAACAAAAATTGAAAAAAAGAAAAGTTTGATTTATGATATTTAAAAATATGAATGCAACAATAATTCAAAATTATATGAATTAATGAGACAATGCACTTTTATGAGAAATCAATTCTTTATCCTTACAATGCATAAAAAGAAAAAGCATCAACTGACAGTATAAGCCATAAAAAACTATAATTAGTAAAATAAATGAACATCTTGTACTTTTTAACACTTTATCCACTTTATTGTGAATTCATGAAAATTCTACATTCTAAAGCATTTTACATAAATTGTTTAAAATAAATTAAAAGATTTACATAAACATTTAATGTAAAGATAATAACTGAATCGGGGGCCGATAATAATCATAAGTAGTTTAATTAAGATTGAGATTAACTAAATCACGCACATGATGTTAATGCAACATGACATTCACATTTTAACAACACTAACTTAGTGTTGCCAAACAGGATACACAAATATAATTATAAGGTTATGATTACATGTAACATACAAACATTTTAACTTACACCAGGGAGTAAGTGTGATTACTTTCAACACCCTCCCTTAATCACACATTTTACATTTATATCTTAAATCAATTAATCTAGGTTTAGGTAAGCATTTCGTAAACATATCAGCTAACTGATTTTCAGTAGCAACACACTCAAGATTTATATTATACAATTTTATAGTATCCCTAACATATTTTAATATCCAAATGCTTTAACCTAGCACAGTTGTTTTCATTTAATATAGTCTTAATGGCTGACTGATTGTCCTCGAAAATAAAAACATTAATATTTTCATACCCTAAAATTTATGTAATTACGCTGTAAAGAACAATTAAATCCTGGACAGCTTTTGCTAAAGCTAAAATCTCTGCCTCTGTAGAGGAAAGAGCAATGGAGGTTTGTTTCTTTACAGACCAAGCAACTGGACAATCATTAAAGAAAATAATATACCCAGAAATAGACTTTCTATCCTGTGCATCAGCCCCCCAATCTGCATCAACATAAACATTAATAACACTATTGTCACTACAAGATTTACAAAACATTAATTTGAGTTAAGATGTCCCTTTTAGATATCTAAGCACTCTTTTCAGACCAGCCCAGGCAATATCAGTAGGGTGCTCTTGGAGTTGACTAAGGCAATTAACAGAGTACAAAATACCAGGATGAGTAATCATGGATAAGTAGAGTAGAGCCCCTACAAGCTCACAATAAGAACCATGAAAACTTTTGCCCTGCATAAAATCTGAAGAAGTCAACTTTGGCAAAAGAGGTGTGTCAGATGGTTTGCACTCTGTCATTTTAAATTCATTCAAGATTTTCTCAACATAAGCCTTTTGACTTAAAGAAAGTTGATTTTGGGAATATTCCATACATATCCCTAGGAATTCTTCAGCAATTTCAGCCTTGGACATCTCAAACTCATTCCTAAGTAGCTGAATCACAACTTTAACTTCTGGATCATCAGAACCAGCAATGAGCAGGTCATCAACATACAAGAGAATAAAGATTTCATTCTGTTCAGAACTTCTTACAAAAACACATGCTTCACTATTTAACTGCTTGAAGTTTAAATGAAGAATGAAATCTGTGAAACATTTGAACCTTTGTCTGGGTGCTTGTTTGAGTCCATAGAGACTCTTAAGCAGCTTGCATATACCGCCACTATTATCATTATAGCCCATGGGCTGTTCCATGAAGATTATTTCATCGAGTTCACCATTCAGAAAAGCTGTTTTGACATCCAATGCATAAACTTTAAAATTCTTTTGGACAATGATGGCAAGAACAAGTCCAGGGCCGGTGAGAGAGGGGGGCACAGGGGACAACTGCCCAGGGGCCCGGGATCAAAGGGGGCCCGGTTTTGGATGGAAAAATTACTGGGATTTCATAATGTTCCAAATCTTAACTTAGTCATACTTTTACCAGCTGAAAAACATTTTGCAGAATTGTAATTTAGAAGATTTCCAACAACGATACAGGGAACTTCACACTAATAGTACTATAATAGTACTGTGGAATGGCTTATCGTATTACAAATATTCGTGAACTTCCTGTCTTTTTAGATCGCCGGCTACCCTGGCTATGCCCGGAGGCAAAAAAAAAAGGGTCCAGTGTGTCCTTTATGTCTCATTGCAACCCTGATATATCACTGGGCATTATATTTAAACCAGGCTGTAGGTTTCAGCAATTATTTTGGCTAAAATGTTATTGTGCGTGTGACAAGGATTTGCACAGTGGGCGATAGGGGATACAGCTGTATCAGGTCCTAAGCTGAAAAGAGCAGGTCCCGATCATCACTGATTGGGGTCCTGGGGAAAGATAAATTAAGGAACCCCATTCAAATCGTTGCCACATTATTCAAATAGAATTCATGGTCAGTCATATGTGTATGTGTATTAATTTTTTTTTTGCACCTTGGTTTTTAAATAGAAAACAATTCTTAGCTGAATCAATTCTAAATTAAGTACGTTTTTTTAAAACACAGAATAAAATTTTTCGTGAAACTTGAGCAACTTGCGTATTAAGATGAATTTAATAACTTCAACTTATAGATGAGATGGAATTTGGAAAAAAAAAGGTAAATATTTTATAATTTAATGTATGAATTTAGGAGGCAAAGCCCGATTAAGGTCAGGGCCCAAAGCCCGGCACCTTTTAAGGGGCTGCTCGCGCAAAATAGTTGCTGTTTTTTTTGGGGGGGGGGGGGGAGAGTATAGGGAATGGGGTTATTATTAGATATTACGATATACGGTTGCAATGTTAGCCAAAATATATTTTGATTTTTAAGAAAATAATTGCGGAAACTGCAATTTTAAGATTTTTTCTAAATTATTTTACTCAGTTTGGGACCAACAGCAGCAGTGGGCCCGAGGTCATGGTCTAATTGGCCTGTGCTGTAGTCAGGACCTGTTTGGGGGGGCCTTTTTAGATCCGGGATTCCTGGGCAATATCCCGATTTGCCCATGCGATAATAAGGGCCTGGAAAAGGCCCTGTGACGACCGATATTGTATTTAATACATGCATACATTGTATGCAGGATATGCAGTAGGGTCCATCTCACCTCTGTTCCAGGCCTCCGTTTCTCTCTTCTAGCCCTGAAGAGAGAGCTTAAACTAACCATTATTATGAGAAAAAAGAAAGAAAAACTCTGAAAACATAAATACGTTAATATATTTTTATAGGTATCTTTTAAGATATCAAACCTACTTATAACTTCATTGCCCACAAAATTCAGTATACGTAAAATTTAAAATAATATTCAAAATCTACCACTTTCCCTCAAAATTTCGCATCCCTAGTCCAGTGAATTCGCGACCGCCTCACAAAATTAGTGCAAAATCAGGCCTTATATTTGTCTGTTGCACCTTTAACCCTTTAACGTTCATTGGTTTCGCCACGAAACCACAAAATTTTAATTCCGATACGCAACACTGACACCGGTATTTTTATCTAAAAATGTCCCTTTTATTTTGTATGTGAAAAATCACGTTTTCTTATTTAGACATATATTTGTTCTTCATTACCGGTGTCATTCATTTATTTCGACATCTTAGCAATGAAAATGCTATGATCGTTAAAGGGTTAAGTCAAATAATGTTTTTAATTTTTAAAATAATTTTTAAACATATTTAATAAAATTTTAGATTGTTCTATCAAAATTCATTTTTTTGAGGGGGGGGGGTTTCAAAGATTTTGGTCAGATTAAGAAAACAGATATCCGTTTTCTTTCTATATCCAACATTCCTTATAAAGATGCACAGATGGAAGAGCCTTGTTTACAGTACAATCGGAATGTTAAAAAATTATTCAGAAGACTAAAATCATTAAAAATCACAAAAACGGTTCGAGAAATATTCAGAAATTGCAAATGATATTTTTTTTAATAGAGAGATCAAAGACTGAAACCTGATTTCTTTAAGGGATGTCAAAATTTGCGAATGAAAGGCCGCAAAGGGCAAAATTTACTATATTGAGATAAAAGATTTAAACTAAGTTCATTTTACAATCTAAAAAAAAAAAAAACACAGGGAATTGAAGGGTTTTTTTTTCTTTTTTTTCCCTCATACAGACATGCACGCACACACAAAAATGCTTTTATTTGCCCATTTTCCGCAAACATTTAGAAAAGTACACAATCTAATGTAAAAATTACCTAACATCTTTTAATGTAAAGATGGGTATTTTCGTTATATCAAATCACAGGTGTGTTCCGTTAACTGTGCTGCATTATATATATCCCTATTAAAAACCGAACTTTTTACATGACTTTTTTCTTTCATAACAAGAAAAAATCGCGAATCAGAGATCAAAATTTCTAGAAATTTTCTATTTTAAAGCCGAAAAATTCTTCAGATATGAGGAAAAATATCTTCTAATCACATGGGTCTACGAAACAAGAAAAAAAAAATGCTTAATATCGTATAAAAAGTTTGCGAAAAATTAAAAAATCTCTGAGGACAAAATTTGGTACTTCGAGCTAAAAGATTGAAACCATATTCCGATTACTAAAGCCAAAAAATCGAATTAAAATAAAAAAGCTAAAACTCACATAAAAAATTCATGAAATATTCAAAAATTGCAAAAGACTACTTTACTATATTTGCATAAATGCCAACATTTCTGAATTATTCCAGAGCCTGATCCAAGATTTGCATGTTAGAACCGAAAAACTATATAAAAAAATGTGTTTTTTTTTCCTATAAGGTACTTTTTGGATTCATTTTGAAAATTTTGGTTTAATAAAATTTACGGGTGAAAACATGTTCATCTCTGATCAGAGTCCGGAATAATTAAGAGATGTTGGCATCTATGTATTCGGCTTAAATGGAAAGATGGATTGAAAATGGATTCCTTTTATGAATATGGGGAAAAAAGTCCTCAAAATTGAAAAGATACTAAAAAATAGCATAAAAAATATCATAAAAAATGAATAAAAAAAATCCAAAATCTGTTATCATTCCTGTCAAATTTTGTCGTGGACAGAAAACATCTTTACAGACAAAGAAAAACTCTTTACAGTCATACATCTATTTGTCTTTATTATTATATTTTCTCTCTTAGGACCAATCGTCTTAATTTCTTGCAGAAAGATACATTCTATCGGAAGGTATTTTTTTCTTTTCAATTTTCTATCCTGTCAACTTGAATAACAAATTTAAACTTTAGAAAATCTTTAAAAATATAAAAACGACATCTACTTTTTTTTCCCTTTTGAATTAGTAAATTTGTACATACATATTGGAGAAAAAATGGGATACTTTTTAGAAAATCAACTTTTTTTTCACACAAAAAAAAGAAATTTCGATTTATAGAATACAAGATGAAGCATTTTCCAATCCACTTGAACAATATAGAAACATAATTTGAAAAATACATAAGTAAAAAAATTGTAAATTTCGAAATGTGTTCGATACCTCCCCACTAACAGGGAGGTATGTGGCAACTATAAAAAACAATGTATTATAAGACACAAATAGTCAAGTGTCGGCTACCTATACATTTTAATAAAGATTGTAAGTTGAGAATGTCTATACTTCAATATCAAATTCCAGTATCTTTGTCGTAGGAAGGAAAATCCAGGATTGTCAAACAAAAAATCATCGATTAAATTTAGTTAAATTTTGAAGTAAATGAATATATTTTCAATATTTATAATTAATATACAATCCCATAAAAATATTTCCATATTAGAAATTTACACTCATCTCATTAAAATTAAAAAAAAAAAAATAGTTCATGTTAAACTCCTTATATAAACAGAAATGGCTGACTCTAGGCATAGTTTAAGTTATGGATATTATACAATAAAATTTTCCATAAATAGGGAAACTGTCACTTCTACATATAAACAAGTCATTAACAGAAAGCATAAAATCTATATGAAGAAAATTTACTTTTGGTTCTTCGAGTTGTACGAATATCAAATTTGTTCCTATTGCAATGTGAACGAAATGTTGAAAATTTAAATTTAATATATGTCGAAATAAATAAATAGAATAATTCAAGGTTTGCATCGGAGCAGACATAACGCTCATGAATGTACGTTGTCGAAAGCGGTGTAGCCCAACTACAAATTCATTCCATTTGAAGTTTGTTTTGGAAAAATCGACCAGTGAAGATCTGCTGGTGTTGCTAGGTATAAAATGGAGCTGAAATGGGAAACTAAGTATAGATATTTTTCCAAAATCTTAAAAGGGTGGGCAAAAAATACTTTTTTTTGGAGCGGGAGGGGGGGGGGGACGACTCAAAAGACCTTTTTACAGCTCTGCCCTAGTCCTGTACCTACTGTGCCTAGCGAAAAATCGAATGTTGGTGATCGTGTTTGCTGCTATGTTTAAAAATTGAAGTGCAATATTAAAGTTGTTTCCCATATTTTCCTTAATTCACTTGACAACATGTTTTGTGAACACACATTTCTGAATGTGAAAAAAAGACCCTAAACCACAATAATGAAAATACAGTCCTCACCTAGAAACAGTTTATTCTCTCCTTTTCCATTATAAATTATATTAAATATGTTTTCTTGCAGTTCTTTCTTTCTGCTGTTTAATTCAGAGTCAAAATTTAAAAACGCAAATAGACATAAAAAAAAAAAAAAAAATCAGAATGAAGATTAAGCATAACTATGGATTTTCTAATTGATTTTCTATGATAAAATGATACGCTGTTCAAATATTTCAATTAAATTCAAGCCCACATGCTAATCTATAGTGACTGCCGCGCTGATCGCATAGTCACAATACCTACTCTATTCAGTTTCGACACTGGTATTCAGCGCTGTGCGAAAAGGGGGGCGCAGGTGGCGGTCACCCCGGGCGCGAAAATTTAGTGGGCACCAAATTTATACTACCATCGTCATTTTTTGCGTTGGAGGTGGGGGCGCCAAATTGCGACTTTGCTCCGGCGCAATTTTCTCTTCGCACACCTCTGCTGGTATTTCTCAGCAAACTTTTCTATCATGAAATTTTAAATATTCTGAAACAATGCTATGTCTCTGCTATGTCACAGAGACGTTCAGTGTAGAATTCAGACACTTTTTTCTAGGAGTCTTCAGTGGCTCCGGGGGCAGATCGTAAAGTTCCGGGGAGGAAACTGTACTTTCTCACCATTGAAAACGCAAAATTTCAAATTTTCCCGGGGGAGACATTTTATTGCTCTGGGGGGGGGATTCCCCCAGAGTCCCAGAGAGTCCCCACTCTCTGAATTCAACACTGGGTGAAATTATCATTACCGTTCATGGTCAGCATCCTATCAAGAACACAAGTCTTTCATGGAATATTATTTTGCTTCAAAAATTAGTTTTGCTATTATCTCTATGCAATAATGAAAATTTTCTAATCCTGATAAATCGAAGAAAATCGAAATTTTAGATGATGGAATGAGTAGAAAACTTTTTTAAAATATTCTAAATTTTATAATTTCTATGGAATTTTTAAATGAAATTTGTTAACTAATTTTACATTTATTTCAAATGCACAGTTATTATTTGATATATTTTAACATGCTAGTTAATCGAATAGTTAAGTGGTGGTTCGAATAATGAAAGATACATCACATTTATGGAGGAGGAGTACGTTTCTTAATAACTGATTGAAATTAACTGTTTTTGTTTGCAAATATTTCGTGTCGTAAACATTGGGGTGTCAAGTTGATAAAATGTAAAATTTCAACGTTACCCCTAAAAATATTTTATGACAAATTTCGATCAAATTTTAATAATTACCGTTTAAACTAAATTTGTTTGTAAATCTGGGTCTGATTTAATTAAAGGAAATAGCGTTGATTCAAATAAACGACAATAAACGCTATGTTTTTAAATTAAAAAAAAATATTTGATTCGATTATACAATGATTCGAATAAACGGCGTATTTCCGTACATTTTCTTATAGGGGCCCGTAATTTTTGTGCTGCCCAGGGGCCCGTGAAACCTGTCACCGGCCCTGAACAAGTCTGATGACATACTGATGACAGGAGCATAAGTGTCAAAATAATCAATTCCTGGTTTCTGTTCAAAACCACGAGCAATCAGTCTGGCTTTATAAACATTGTTTCTTTTGATATGCAACACCCATTTACAGGATACTGTCTTTACTTCTTTTGGTAATTCCACTAGCTCTCATACTTTATTTTTAGTTAGAGACTCCATTTCTTCATTGGTAGCTTTCTTCCATGGTATTTTCTCTTCTTCGGGTAACTTTTCCACATCCTCAAATGAGATAGAATCAACAGATGTTGCATTAGCTTCATACACAAAATAATCATCTAGTCTGGCAGGCAATCTGACATTTCTTCTAGGTCTATTTGACATTTCTTCTAGGTTCTCTTCGGGAGTTATACTTTCCACATCTCTCGAATCCAGGTTCACTTCTTCATTAGCAAGCTCTTCAACTTGTGTGGAATCATCTTGAATCAAATTCATTATGCATTTCTTCTTTCCTTGAATTTTACATTACGAGAAACCACAACATGGTGCGTTACTGGATCCAACAGATGGTAACCCATTGTTGAATACCCTATGAAAATCATCTTCTTGGATTTAGGATCCAACTTCTTTCTTAAATTATCTGGAATTCTCATATATGCATCGCAACCAAACACTCTGATGATGCTTAGATCAGGTGGCTTATCATATTTGAGTTTAAATGGCACATCTCCAACAGTTTGATTTGGAATTCTGTTCTTGAGAAATGCGGCTGTTTGCACAGCATACCCTCAACAAGTTTTAGGTAACTTTGATTCAAAAATTAGTGCACGAGCCTTCTCTAGAAGATATCTATTTGCCCTTTCGACAATACCATTTAAAGAAGCTGAATATGGGGGAGCTGGATCAATCAAAACACCATTTCTTGCAATAACGGGCCAGTTCACCTGACACATGCTCTTTGGCATTGTCACATCTAATTTTGCTTTATGAACAGCTTAAAAACCTCAGCAATGTCACTTTTGTGCTTTAGAAGATGCACTTCAACAAACCTTGAGTGGTCATCTATGAGAGTGACAAAATATCTTTCGCCTGCCTTAGGAGGATGATCAATAGGGCCACATATGTCAATGTGAATCATTTTCATTGCCACACGCTCTCGACTTCTAGGATTCTTGCTCACTAAAATGTTAGGATGTTTTGCAATAACACACTCTTCACAGAAATTTGATGTTGATTTGGAAATTGGCAAACCCATTTATTTTAACACCTTGTTGGATGAGTGTCCCATTCGCCTATGCCACAGTTAAGCATCATGATTCACAAGATATGTTGAGGATTTAACAGGTTGAAATTCACTTATGTACTGTCCTTTTTTGTTAAGTCTAGCAATTTCAAATTTCACATTATCTTTCTTAAAAACAGCTAGGTCATTCTCAAAAGTTATACAAAAAGCAGGGTATAGTGTATTTTTAACTGATATTAATTCACCATTTAAATCAGGAACAAATAGTACATCTGTTAAAATTATTTTCCTACCATGTAATGTTCCAGGTGTGTTGCCAATACCTTCTATCTTCAAAACATCATTTTTGGAGGCACAAGTAACAGTTCCAGAAAAAGGTTTCATTTTTTCAAACCACTCACCTTTGCTGCACATGTGTGTGGATGCTCCAGAATCCAGCAGAAATCATTCAACAGGCTCACCTGCCATGAATGTTACTGCAGCTGTTTCTCTGGAATCTGCCTTAGGGCAAACTCTACAATCCCTTTTCATGTGTCCAGGCCATCCACATTGGAAGCAAACAGATTTCTTTTTACAAAACTTGGCAATGTGGCCTTTGGATTTACACTTATGACAAATGATGTCACGTTTGTCTGTAAAGAAAGCTATGCTGTCATTTGAAACAGAAGCACGAACATTTTCGGGGATTTCTTTCAAGCTTTAATGCTTCAGCATTCAAAAGTCTCTGCATAACAAAGTCTAACGTCAAAGTTTCATTTGGCTGATTTTTGATTGTAGCTTTAACTACATCATATTCTGCAGGTAGAAACATTAATAAATAAATAACAACGTCCATATCTTTCACTTCTGTGCCAGAAAGTCTCAATTCATTCACGATGGCCAACAGTTCATTAATGTGTTGCTGCATGCTGCATTCTCGACGTTTCTGCAAAGTCGCCAGTTTCTTTCGCACTAAAATTTGGCTCACTGCACTAGTTTTCTCATATTTACTTTTCAGATTTGTCCATATTTGACACGCAGTTGTTTCTGTACCCAAAGTCGCTAGCACTGTGTCATCTAAAAGGGTTAGCAGTAAAGCATATGCTTTCTTAGATTCTTTAACTTCCACTGCTTTATCTGGATCACATTCCTTGTTTAACCCCTTAACGTGCAGTGTTGCCGGGTCGGCAACACCTAAAGTTCTCCCTGTTTAGAGATACAAAAAGTCCATGAATCAAAAACTACTCTAATGGCTACTTTAAATCTTTCTTATGAGTTCTAGATGGCAGCACCACAGAGATCAAACTACTGTTTTTAAATAATAGGTAAAATGTTTTACTGTAATACGTGCTTCACAGCAATGCTCTTCTCACTGTGCTTATCAATGCTTTACTTATGGGAGGTTACCACTTCGGCAACAGCTGTATAATTAAAATGGTTAGTGCAATCTTTACAAAACAATACCTGTGTACTCCTCTAGGCCTAAATAAATTGCCTAATTTTTTTTTCTTTAAATTCCAACTTTAAAGAGTAGTGCGCCGGAAAGGGTTAAATATTTATCGAGATCCTTAGCTGCAAAGACAGCTTCAACACGTCGTTTCAACAGAATACTTGATGTTTTCATCACATGCCACCATTTCGACTTTGATCCGCGTGATTCAATTCAAAGTAACAAACAGTTCACTTTCGCACAATCTTAAAATACTTTTACGTTTAGCGTGTTCAGTTTTGGAACCACGCTCTGCTGTAAAGATAATAACTGAATCAGAGGCCGATAATAATCATAAGTAGTTTAATTAAGATTGAGATTAACTAAATCATGCACATGGCGTTAATGCAACATGACATTCACATTTCAACAACACTGACTTAGCGTTGCCAAACAGGATACACAAATATAATTATAAGGTTACGGTTACATGTAACATACAAACATTTTAACTTACACCAGGGAGTAAGTGCGATTACTTTCAACATTTAATACATTTTTAAAGGATTTTAAAAGGATTTAAAAGGATTAATTAAATTTGAGTTCATAGGGATTTTGTGCAATACTTATAACCCCACACAAATCTTATTTTAAATTGTTTTCTTAGTATTTTGCAGAATTCTAAAATATACAAATATGATCTTACAATATAACTATAGAAATATTTCCGAATTGAAAAATACCCATCCCCCTCCCTCAGCACCAAGAAAGCTGAAAAGATAGAGGCAAAAGAAATCATCCTTTTAAAAATATTTTTGTTTTGTGTAACCGATAATGCTTTTGGGACAAAATAAAGTAATGTATCTGTAACTCATTCTAAACAGTATTACAACTAATTGATGTATTAAAAGAATTTTATAATAAGTTATTTTTAGGGTACTTATAAGTACCATCGGTAGATAAAGGGTTAATTACCAGAGAGGGGGGGGGGAACTAGAAATTTATACCCATCAAGTTAATATTTATGCACTCAAGTCAAAGAATTAAAAAATATATAATTTACCTTCATGTTGTATATTTCATCTATGGTAATAACATGAATACACACATAAACAAAGGCTAAACCAATGACAGTGTTTTAAAATTTTTTGTTTGCATTTTGATATTAGATATTTTTTTCCCTCTCCATAGGATATTTGAGGTTTATGTCTAACAGGGTATTTTCATACTTTTTCATTTTGACTGCAGGTTTTGAAGGATACTTTCTCTTTCTAAATTTGTTTCAAAATTGAAAGTGTCCCCAGAGAGAAAAAAAAACTGCTACTGAAATAAAAATGTTCAAAGGTACCCAATTAAATATTGACTTCCAGTATTTATATGCAAAAAAAATTACATGTGTTAAAATGCAATTGAAATATTTGTAAAGAAAGCTGCTGATTGATTAAAAGCTTGCAAGCATCTTCATGTTACTAGGGTAGACTTAATACACTTACAAACACATTATTACATTATTTGTGAAGTTTCTATGAATAATTTCAAGTATTTTAATAGTTATAATTGAAGAAATTCAGAGGGAATAGTCTCCAAGAAAATCGATACTTAAAAGTAAAGATGCTTATTATATTTTTAATATTAATATTTATTACACATATTTTGTGTAACTACTTACAAATACAGTTTACTATATTTATAAACACATTACATTATTTGTCAAGTTTCTATGAATAAATTCAAAGATTTGAATAGTTACAAATAAAGAAATTCGGAGGAAAAGTCTCCAAGAAAATCGATACTTTAAAGTAAAAAAAAGGTTTATTATATTTTTAATATTAATATCTGTTACACATCTTGTGAGAGCAAGACAAAATTTCAGTTAATGCCAAAGCCACACAATCCTGGTACCTTCAAATTTAACATATATTGTTTGGCAAAGGTAGTTATAATAGCTAAACATTAAGATTCTGAAACAAATGCTACTCGTATGAACTCTATACAGTAGAAGATCTATATAACGCAAACCTAAAAACGCTAGGTTGTGCGTTATATAGAATTTTGCGTTATATGGATCACATATCACGCGTCATCAACTTTACCATAATCATAAATATAGTCAAATATGTCTTTGTCTGAAACACATCAAAATACATTAGAATTAACTTTATACTGCATTCCTTACCCAGATTATAAATTTTTCTATTATTGCGATCATTCAACATTTTGTTAAACATATGTTTTAAAAATGGTCCAGATACACCTGGACCCAATTTATTCATTATATTGCTCATTTTCAAAAACATTTATTGTAATAATTTTTTTCCTTTAAAAGTTCTAAATTAAGGAGGTAAAATTGTACTAATGCATTAAATTTAGTTTTCAGACAGTAGCAGTTTTTTAGTCTTAAAATTCAGGTGCTCCTTCATGGCAAAATTCATTGTTTACATCTGAAAGGTTGTGCGTTATATGGAGAATTGCGTTATATGGAATTGCGTTATAAAGATCTACTACTGTATATTATAAATATACAATTTATGATTAAATAGATACATTTATGAATAATTAAAAAAATGTACATGTACATCAATCTTTGGCAAACTGATTTTGAAATAGGTTAATTTTTTAGAAGGATGTTAAAGAGGGAGGGGGAGAGGGAAAAACTGTACAACAGTGACAAGCACAAAATTCAGCTTTTAGATACCTCTAACAAAACAAAATATAAAACATTTATCATTATCCAAGTTGAAAATGAGAAATGCAAAATGGAGAAAATCTTGGCATACATGTTAAGTCATGCAAGGGGAACTACTTGTGATAGATGTTAATAAATCATTTTTGTCAGTGCTGTAATTGGAAAAAAATGTTTGTGGGAACTCTCTTTTCCATAGAGTCCATGTTGGTGTTACTGGGTTTTTGTTAAGCTAAAAGTCAATTTAAAACATTTAGCCGAAAATCAACTTTTCTGAGCTAACAGTTTTAATTTTTATACTCTAGTTTTTAGATATTGTAATTGTGTAGCATTTTTTAAATGAATTTTATAAATCCCGTAGTAACATTTTCTATCATGAAGCAAAATTTAATTGAAATAACAGAATTTTTTCATAAAGAACGATAATGACATATTTTATTTTTCTGCTTTTTGATTTACAATAAACTATCTCGTCTGCCAGTCTTCTTCCGAGAACCAAGATTATTGAACATATGGTTCAATATCCCTCTTTTAATCTTTTAATAAAGATTTAAATTTTCGCATCGGTCATGATGTTTTCATGCAGCTGATTTACTCTTTCGCTTTCCGAAGTTGAATCAGATACAGTTTTCATATGCACTAGAAGAAAACTTAGCTCTCTGACTCATTTTCAGTATCAATAAACTTTATAAATATTGTTATAATACATAACAATCATTATCATTACAATTGATTTGAAAAAAAAGAAAAATTTATGCTCGTGCGCGATATTTGATATTATTTATTTTTACAGTGACAATTTAAATATTTCTGGGAACGGCGTTCCCACGCGTTCCCGCCCAATTACAGCACTGATTTTTGTTGATGGGTATAGTATTTGTAGCTAGGAAGAGCTAAAAATACACACAACTTTGAACTATACAAAGGTCTAAGTTTCAAAAATTCTCATAAACATTTTCAATGATGCAAACATTTTTAAATGGTGGCAAGGTTGCTTTAGTTTATCCCAGCTCATGTTTTACATTATGAAACAAACTATGGCTTCAACTAATGCTTGATAATATTTATTGATAAAAAATATTTTGCATATAATAAAAAAACAAAGACAAAAAATGTAGAAACATCTTAATTTTTAACTAAAATTGAATATAGTTTTAAAAAGTACTTTTATTAAATGTTTAATACAAAACAAATGAAAAGATTCCAACTTTTTATTTTGATGTTTACACAAGTAAAAATATGCTTCATTGTATAATAAATAAGATCCTAATACCATATTTGCTTTTTTTCTAATTTTTTAGACCATTTTTAAATTTCATAAAATACCCAACTAAGTCTCAATAAAACATATCTATCCTTTACAAAGAAGCATATTTATGATATGGTATGTATATATTTATATATTTCCTAAAAATGGATTTAATGACTAAAAGTTTTGAAAAACAGTTTAATTATTAAATTGAAGACTAATTATGAACATGCAATATTTTAACCATCTATTTAAAAAAATAGGGGTGGGGGACATGAAAAATTCATTCTATACCATAAAAAGTGCATAAAAATAATTTAGAAAATTCCGATAATGAAAAATGTATGAATATTTGAATGAAGAACAAATATAGGGAGAGGCAAGATTTTAGAACAAATGTCCGTAATTCACCAATAAGGAAGGATTTTATTTGTTATGGTGAATATATAGATGAAAAAAACTAAAGATTTTTTTAACAGAATCTGATGTGCAAGACAATTTGTAAACATAATATAAAACAATGCTACAAAAATTTAGCAAAAGACAAAAAAGCTTCTGATTTTTTTTAATGATAAATTGACCCCCCCCCCCCCAATTGAGGGGCTCCTTCAAACTTCCTTGGAAGGTTTTTTATATGCATGCAAACATAGGCAAAATTAAAAATAGTTTTTAAAAAGACAGTTAAAGAGAACGTGAAAAAACGGCAAATTTCGCCTAAATATCGCAGAAAATCGGCAAATTTTGCCAAAATATCGCGAAAAAACCGCGAATTTCTACAAAATATTGCAAAAAATCGTCAAATATCTCGAAAAAACAGCAAATTTTATACAAAAGATCACAAAAAATCGTCCCAATATCGTGAAAAACTTCATTTCGTTCAAAAGATTGCAAAAAGGCAAATTTCATGAAAATATTGTGAAAAAACATTGTCCTCCCTCCCTTCATTCCCAGAAAATTTTTAATTTTATATTATGGTCCAGAATAGAATACTTGGACAATTATTTTTAACTATAGAATTTCCCTATGTTATTTCATGGATACATTAAAAAAGATGTCAGAATTTCATTAGTTACATTTTATTGTTCATATAAATTTCATAAATGTAAAAGTCAGCATTGAAGTTTCCATGCATTTCTACAAGGTATATCAAGCTGTCACTAGCTTAAAATATAGGGAAATGGGGTATTAGTAGATTTAATGAAAACATTAGTATTTTTGCGATAATCCCAAATGTTTATTAAACATGCTTTAACGGATGATCAAACCTTCTTTGGTCGGAATAAAATTTTTTTCAACAGTCTTAGTTTTTCTCAATTTGCTTCTGTCAAAACCAGTTACACTTTTTAATACTTCTTGTTTACGATCATATATTTTCTCTTGACTCAGCACTAACAGACAACAAAAAATGATAAATTTATATATGAATGATAAAAACACAATAAATAAAAAAGTAATTTAAAGTTAAGTAGAATTCATAGGAAAAAAGTATTATATAGAACTAAAAATCATTTTAAAGCAAAGTAACATTAAAGTTAACACAGGAAAACAGTTAAAAACTAAGTTTAGACATTTTAAAATAATTATATAGAAAATGCTCAGAGTCAATATTTAGAGCTTGCATTAATATAAAAATATTTTCATAGGAATGACACAGAAAAATATTTTAATTTTTGAGGATACATAACAATTAGATTTTAAATAATTGTAATGACTAGTTTGCTGAAATAAGTCTCAAAATTCATAGAAATAACATAATTAGTTGAATATTAGTACAATCAGAATTTTAGTTCTAAAAAGGGAAAATAAATCTCACATTGCACAGAAGTAAAACTATTTACTCTCATTTTTTTTTTTTTTTTGATCAACTTTGACAAAAAAACAAAGGATGAAAAAATGTACAAGCTCTTTGAAATAGATGCTTTCACCTTCCACGAACAAAAACTAAGTAACAAAAGAAATAGTTATGAAACTTCTTCAGGAGAGGTGTCGCATATACACTACACACAAGCTTCTCCCCCCCCCCCCCTCCTCTTTCAAGTATTAGAATATTTTAGTCATCATAAATGCCTTGTCCAATTGTAGAATTCTTGGTCTAAAGAAGGTGAAAATACTATAAAAAATTACTGGTATTAAAGATGAAAGTTTCATATGACATCCATCCTGAAGAAGTTAAAGATTATATAAACTTTTTCCAAAAATACTGGTAATATTCAATCAAGTATACTACAGTTTTAGTAATTTTCAATCAGGATGGAATCCAACCTTTAACTATTTAGGCGTATAATATGTAGCAATAGTAATTTTAAATAAGAGTAATTATGGGATATTAGCTTAGGCTATAACAAAGGCTTTAAGCTTTCTAAAGAAACAAATTCAAATAAATTTGCTGTATTTTGCTAAGCTGAAAACCATTTGTAATATATAACTTTGTTAATTCTTTATTTCTGACTCTATTACTAGTTTTATAACATAATCTGGATAAATTTAAAGCCTAATGTAAAAGAACATTAAAGCATTTTGAATAAATATAATTTTCAGGCAATACATAAGCTGAGGTTGTTACAGCTCAATTAAAATTTCAAAAGAGTGACGTTACATAATTGTTATTTGCATATGTTTATAATAATGGTGCAGAAATAAAAACATAAGAGAAAAAACTACCAAATTGTTCTTTTATATTCCTATAGAAAACTTTACTTCATTTTAGAATCATAAGAATTTGTATAGTTTTGACCTTTAGTTTTTATTGCCTTGGGCAGTCTATTTTTAAATTGCCTCAAAACAATGTCAACCTTATCTTAAACTTTAGATAGGAAAAAATTGTGCAAAACTTTTGCTTTTCCAATTTCTTTTCAAAGTCATAAAATTTATATTCTATTTTTGGTCCTAAATTAGGTAAGTAAAAGTAGTTGCAAATGTAACAGAGATGAAGCATTGAATAGTCAGAAAAATTCTTTCTATACTGTGATAGAAATTTTAATATTAAATAAACATGTTTTCAATTATGTCTTAAATATCTTTCCAATATTTCATTTTAAATATAGCATGCATGCTAGTTAAAAAAAACAAACACACAGTCATTTATAAAGCTTTATCTATTACACAGCTGTATATCATTAGTTTTTGCTAAAATAACACACTTATTTTTTTCAGCAAAAAGCAAAGCAAAAAAAAAAAAAAAAAAAACATGCATTGCCTATTAGATTAATATATAAATTAGGATTTTTAGTGGTTAAAAGCTTACTCATTTTCTCTTATTTTAAAAGTTAAATGCATACGTGAAAAATTAAAACTATATTTATGAAGAAGCTAGTGAAGATTAACAGATAAAGTGCTAATTTTTTTTTTTAAATATTAAAATTTTATTTCGAGTTTTAACAATCCTATTAAAATTCTAGATGTGGAAAAATAATTCACAGATTACAATTGATTCAGTAGTTTTTCCAATAGGGCTAAATTGAAAAATAATATAGCAATTAAATATTTCATAGCTAGTCTTACAAGCAGAGGTCCAACTTTGGTAATTATAGATTTTGATTATTTTTATGTATGTTGTAGAATATAAGCATTAGTTTCAGATGCAACAGATTTTATACAACGCTCCTTAGTTCTCAAGAAAGAGGGGGGGTATAATATTATAATACAACTTAATTACTTACTTTGTCATGTAGTTTCTATGTTGGCATAGCTCATTTTGCAGAATGTTAGCTCCTTGATCCATGGGCCTCAGGTTCAATCCCAGAGCACGCTACTATTTTTTTTTTTTTTTTTTTTTTTTGTAAATGTTTAGTTTTAAATGTACTTGTAATTGAAATTTATTAAATACATTGTCATTTAAAAAATGTGTATCAATGATAACACTGATAAACAAGGTTTCTGTTTCTAACTAACTATGTGGTGACTTATATTTTAGGTGGTGCTATGAAAGAATATGCCATTAAAAAGTTTCCATAACCTACAGATTTTTAAAAAATTCAAAATCTTGAAAATCTGAATTTTGTAGTATTTATTCAACACATATACCTTATGAAATTTATCATTTTGTATTTTAGTAATGACAAACTTTTAAATATACATTTATAAAGCTTAAAATTAATATTTAAAAACACTGAAAGTATGCATTGTTTATAAGACTTCAGAAAAATATAGAAGAATTTTTGTAAAAAGAAATGATATTAATAAGAAATTTTATACTTTGTGTAACGGTAAATGTCTTATCTGTAGCTGCTCTCTTATAGGCCGTTGTTCCGAGTTATATTGACAATTTAAAGCAGACATTAAGCCACTTATATCATTACAATAGCATAAATCATCTTTTCTTAAAAAAATGTCGAATATTTCTTATGTCAATCTCGATAAATAGACATCTTTGTATTGTATTTCAGGAGATTCCAACCTTGCAATCTTTATCCCAGTAATTCTGAGTTTTTCTTTGATAAATTTAAGTCTCTCACAAAATCATTTAATTCTTTTTTGGTAATTAGGTGTGGTTCTTCATTTATGCCAGAATAGTTCATATCAGATGTAAATGAAGTTTCAGTTTCATCAATTTCTATTTCTACGGCTGCATCGTCATATGTAAAATTCTCTGGAGGTTTCGGTATTTGTAAATCATCATTACGTAATGCTGGTCACATTGCTGAATCTAAGTTCGGCTACTTAGTTTTATGTTTACTTCTTGCAGAGAATCCTTTAATTTTTGTAATACATTAGTAGCAGTCAGTTATATGATCCTTCGGCTTTCGCCACTCATGGGTATAGCAAAGGACTAACACTTTTTTATACATTTCATCCATGCCCGGAGGTTTATAGCACATCGTGTACAACAAGAAGGAGGTGCCCATTTCTTATCTTGTTCATCAAATTTATATCCAAAGTACATATGATAGTCAGTCTTTATTAACGGCGCGAAAGAGCATCGGTGATTTTTCAAAGTTAGCTTCCCCACACATAGCAGAAAGAATCAGGTTCATTGACACATCCTTTAGACATGTTTTACATTGTGGCGACCATCTTGCGCGGTCAGTAAAACGAGTTTCTCGCAGGAAGCGACTGAGGTACCTTTTTGCTCGGCGGATAAGACGCTCGCTTACTGACCGTGGGATCTCCAGTTTGAACCCTGCCCAGGCACCGTCACCTGCATTGGTGACCTCGGACAAACGAACACACTTCACCATCTTTGCTCTAGTCCAACAGATGACAGCACTGAAAACACCCCCAGCATCCAAAGCCTGCGAAACGCACGCAGCACAAAAGCCTCTGTAACGCTCAGAGCACATGACCAAAGCCTGTGTAACGCTCACAGCAGCAAAGCCTGCCACGCCGCACATCATCGATGGGTCACACATGCAATCGGCGGCAGCACGACAACGACAACGCATCTGGCAACACGAGTGCATATCGCTCGTCGAACGTCAACGCGACGTTCTTCTCACTGGGGGTGGAGTACTGTGGCGACCATCTTGCACGGTCAGTAAAACGAGTTTCTGGCAGGAAGCGACTGAGAGGTACCCTTTTTCTCGGTGGATAAGACGCTCGCTTACTGACTGTGGGATCTCTGGTTCGATCCCTGGCCGGGCACATCACCTGCAACATATTGTAGAGGAAAATGACAATTTTAATCAAAATTTAACTAAAAAAAATCTTACAGAACAAAAAAATAGTAGTACACTCGTCCCGAAAGTTACAACTGTCAAGGATTTGCGTTAAAGTCAAATACTGTGGGGATAGCTACAGCTGTCAATTCAAGGTCGCTAAAATAAAATTTATTAGGGGGACATCTGTTTCTACTCTCTTGCTGTTTCTTCTATCATTATGATAAGAAAAAGGAATGTTTGTGTGAATCAAATACATGAAAGAGAATAACATAATATAATTATAATGGCTATACGATGCCTACATACTCCAAAACTTATAAATGAAATTTCACAAAATTGGAGGGTGATAAAAAACTTTCACAAACATATTCTTTTTCAGCAGCTTGAAATCTATAAGAAACACCCAACGTATATAGAGGAATCGAAAATTCGTTAAAATTTGTTTATCAGTGTAATTGTAATGTATTAAATATATTTTTTAATTTGTAACTGAATTGTTATATAAAACGGTTAATTTTTTTTTTTTTTACCTATGTAATGATATTAAATAATTGTGTCTATTTGTGATTTTCAAGAAACATCTGTTATGTATTGCCTTTATAAGGGAAATTAATAAGATGAAAAATACGGGATGATTGAAATGAGATGCATTTATTTTCTCCTTAATTGTTTTATAAATATACTTGTACTTATAATTGAATAATCTCAATCTAAAAATTTTAAATCGTACATTAATTTAAATAAAATGTATATGTGTATATTTTATTTAGCCTTTTTGATTTTTTAATCATCAAGCTTTTCTCAACATTTAAAGAAATTAAAAAACATTGGATCTATTATGATTAGCAAAAATTCTAAAATCTTTTGTGGTGGCCTCTAGTTGTGACAAAAATAAAAATAAGTGTAAAAAGAAGTTTAAGGTGAACTTAAAATAATTAAAAGTAAAGCATATACGTATTACAAAATTAAAAATCTTTAATATGCAAAAAAGAGGTTATAATTTCTTATGCTACTTTTTAATATAGTTAAGCTTCTTGATTTGAAAATAAAGCAGTATTATCATCCTATCTACTTCCCTTATTGAGGCAATATATAAACAGTGTTTCTTTAAATTCACGAATTTATACAATTGTTAGATATCATTACATCACAAAGAAAAGAGAAATTACATTTTACAAATAATTTTTTAAAAATTGACAGTTTAAAGAATATACGAAATATATTTTAAAAATCATAAAAAATAACTTTATGATGCGTTATGCAACGATTTAGTTACTATTAAAAAAATGCATTAAATTTATAACTGATACACAATTTTTAATTAAAAATGAGTTTATTAAATTATAATTACAAGTATATTTATAAAACAAAACATATAGCACGCAGTGGCGCAGCCAAGGGGGTGGTTTTGGGGTTAAAACCCCTCCCAGAGCTAAGAAAGATCCCTATAATCACTGCTTATATGAATCAAAACCAAACTTAATATTTAAATGTTTTGGTGCATTTCGGAATCAACTGCTTTATTAAATCAGATTTCATTTATTAAAATGATTCAATTAAATGGCAAAAATTCTACTTAAAATTGATAAAGTGCATATTGCATGGATAAGTTAAGTAAAAATTGGTTATTTGTACTAAATCACTTTTCTGAGACGTATTATGCTAAAAATATGTTGAGTTCCTGCCATACAAATACTCTTTAAGTATTATACAGTGAACATCAGGGCCTGACTAAAGAGGGGCATGCGGTGCAATTGCCCCAGGCCCCTTGGCTTGAGGGGGCCCCCTAAGGACATATATAAGTTTTTTGTTAAAGAAGTGTCAAATGATATAAAATGACCAAAAGTGACTAAAATACTTTTTTTTTAAATTTTAAGGGGCTCTCTTCTCATAACCCTTTTGTTTCTTTACCCCATGTCCCCTTAAGGCCTCAAATTTATCCTTATATTCCTGTAACCAAAAAAACTTGATTCTATAGTTTCTTAAAATTTTTTTTCTTCTCTGATTATGTGTATATATGTCAATAGTACTCTGTACGAAATTTATGTACAAATATAATAAGTATAAATTTTAATTTTAGTCACTTCAGTATAATTTACAAAAAAAATTAAGATAGAAGGGGGCCCCCTAATAATGTTTGCCCAGGGACCCCCCACTAACTAAGTTGGGCCCTGGTGAACATTCTAATTAGTACTGATTCTATTAACCGGCAATCATCTTTATCAGAAACTCCCCCCCCCCCCCCCAGAACTGAATTCTGACAGTGCCACTAATAGCACGCACACTCTGGAATCAAACCAGAGACCCACCAGTCAGGAATCTAACGATCTATTAAACGAGCTATGCCAACACAGAAACTAAATTACAAAGTAAGTACTTAAGTTGTATTATAATATTAGACCCACTGTTTCTTGAGAACTAAGGGACGTTGTACAAAATCCACTGAAGCTGAGACTAAGGGGCCTCTACCCTACAACATATGTAAAAATAATCAAAATCTGTGATTATCCAAGTTAGCCCTCTCAGATACTATAGAATTTTTAGTGAAATTGAGAACTGAAGTCAGAATAACTGATAATATAACAATTACTGATAATCCCATTATAATTATGCATAACATTAAAATCCACACTTCACATTTTTTTTATATTAACATTGTTAAACATTATTAAAAGCTCACTGATTAAATTAGAAAGGGGAGGATATTTCTATATTAAACAACTAATTATAATAATGGATATCAGAATTTATATTACAATTTTGTCCACTTGTGTTCTGTTTGAAATAAATGAAATTTTGCATTGATAAATTTGGCTCACAAACAAATAAGAAAAATAGGTTGAAAGGTATAAATGGAGGTAGATGAGAAAAGGAGATTGTCGGAGAAAGAGACACACACAGAAAGAAAGCTATGCATTGCACTAAAAAAACATGAAAGGTTAAAATTAGGTTATTAAAGAAAATTTGAACACAGCCAGTGAAATTAGAATTTAATGACAGCTAATTAGTAATATTTTACTATCAATACCAAAGCACTATGTAAGATCGCATTTAGCTTATTAGAAACTTGCAATTTTCAGGCTAATATTTCTTTTGTTAAACCTTCTTTTGTAGGTAAAACAATCTTCTCCTTGGTATTGGTACGTTTCAGTTTGGCTTTGTTGAATGTTGTAACACCTTTGACTAATTCATGATGTTTCTTCTCTTGTATTAAATCTGATTCATTATCAAATAGAAAGTAAATACACACAAACATATAAAATACATTAATCATAAGTCATGCTTTGATATCATAATTTATTATGTAACTTTTCATGTCATAAAATTAAACAATGTTGACTTTATAATTAAAATATACTAAATTTTGTAATTTGAAAAGTATGTTTCATTCTGCTACAAAATACAATTTGAATGATTAGATGGGGAATGCTTATTTAACATATTCTGTTTAGAAAAGTCACAGCAATACTGTTAAATGTACAATCATTGTAAAATAATAATAATAATAATAATAATAATAATAAACACTTGCCTTTATTCACAGACTATTTGAATTGGAAGCATACCAAAAGGTGTCATACTCAAAATATTGCCTTTTTTCAGATAATGAATAATTTTTTAAATAGAGGTTGCTTACATATTTAAAATCGAATTTGTATTATTTTTTCTAATTAATTCTGAAACTACAGTTGAACCTCGTTAATACGCGAATCATGGGTCCGATCAAAATTTGCGTATTAAACGGGTTCGCATATTAACCAAAGGTCCCAAATTTTCGTTGAGTGATCTATCTAATAACAATGTATGCGGAAAAAAAAAATTTTTGTCAATTTTTAGTGTTTTTTAGACAAAAAATGACATTTTATTAATTTTAATCATTATGTGCTTGTTAAAAAAGGACATTAAAAAGCTGAAAATTCAAAAAATTGTTTTTTTCTCATGTAAAAATCCTATGTCTTTTCAAATTTAGATTTATTATGTATGACACATAAAATTGAATAAGGCAAATACAAAAATTTCTGCGAACCATATTAATTATTAAAACTAATGTAACAAAATTGAAATCTTTGTTAGCTATATAACAGATAGATGCAATAATAAATAGTGTTCATAATAATAAAAAGTCAATTAAAAAAAAAAAACTTACTGCAGTGAATAATGTCATAAAAATTACTTTTTGGAAAAGTAGCTGTCAATTTTGGCCTGTTCGACATACGGTCGCGCCATCATTATGATGTTTCTCGCCTTATTTAGATAGTGATAAAGTTCACTTGTTGAGGGTCCTTTGTCCGGTGACGAAGCATATTGTCTTAGGAAATTGTATGTGTAAGTTTGGTGAATGGAGATGGAGCCAGAAGCGTAGATTCATCATCTTCTTCCTCCTCATTCGGTTTGTCAGTCACAGTTACATCGGCGATGATGTCATCCAGACCTCTAAGTTCGGAAGTAACTAGATCTTTGTTGATATTAATGAACGTGTCTAAAATCGACAAAATTTTCCCCTACAGTTTCTTGTGCGGCCAGCAATTTTCTTCAACATTAGGTTGCGAGGTTGGCACTGTGTAAGTGATGTCATCGCTACTTCCGAAACCCGCTTTGTGAATGCAATTTGTAATTGTTGGTGTGACACTCGCCTATGCTGCGATGTGAATCGTGCAATCTACTTTGGCACTGTTAAATATTCCTTGTTCCATTGGCTGGGTGACACTACTCAAATTTGGAGGTAGAAATTCTACTTCGACATTATTCAGGTATTCGTTATATTTTGGATGTGCAGGGCAGTTGTCCCCAAGCAGTAACACATGGCGTGATTCTTTTCTCATACGCCGATCAAAATTGCGAAGCCGTGTTGTAAAAATGTTGCCCCTCATCCATGCTCTACGCTGGCTTTCGTACAGGCAGGGGAAATTCTTGACATTTTTAAAGCATCGCGGGTTGCGTGATTTCCCTATGACCAGCGGCTTTAATTTATCTGATCCATTAGAGTTGGCACCGAGCAGAATAAGAAGCTCTTTGTTCAGTTTGCCTTCATGACATGTTTCTCCTTTCATGGCCATTGTTTTATTGGGTGTCAGCTTGTAAAAAAGCCCAAATTCGCCAACGTTGCAAATATCCCGACTTGAGTAGTTTTCTACAAGCTGCGGAAGCACATTAATTTTCCAGCAGTGAACATCTTCAATGTTGACTGCAGCTGACTCACCGCACACTTGCTTGAATTTTATGCCGAACCGAGTTTTAAATCTATCCAACCAACCATTTGAGGCATTGAAATCTAACAATCTCACTTTTGCTACGATTTCAGAAGCTTTTTCTTGTATTAACAAACCGCTTATTGGGATATTCGTAGAGCGTGCTTGAACAAACCACTCGTGAAAAGCTTTTCCATGTCCACAAATTTGGCGATTTTTATTTTCTTGTTTCTTTGTTCCTCCAACCACAGCTTGATTAACGATGGCATTCCTATTATTTAACAAAGCCCTTAAAGTTGACTCAAGTATGCCTTTTTCTTTGGCGAATGCAGACTTATTTGAGACAGCTTGGGCATCGTATTGATTTATAATTTGTAACTTCTCAGTGATGGAGAGAGACTTTCGTTTAATATATTTTGCTCCTTCCACCATAGTTTAGACTAAATTTAAAAGCATAGATAGATATTGTAGACTAGATAATACTGAGAGTGACAAGCGATTCTCTTCATTTAAAAATAACGTAGCACTGATGAAACAGCGATTGGAAAGACTCACGTGATCAATCTATGATTGTAGCGCATGCTCCATCTATTGGTTCTACCGCTCTAGTTTAGGTGAGAGTGGGGAGGAATCGCCCACTCGGGGGCACCCACCAAAAACTTGGCAAAGGTTTTTAATCCTCGGAGGAAATTTTCCACTACCAAACAGCCCAATCACAAACAACGGGCCATTCTTAACATACGTAAAATATACAGCAATATGTGCCATAGCACTGAAATACACAAAATGATAAAACATAATTTCTTAATTATGGGGAAAAGTTCTTTTCATTTTTGCTTTTTATAAAAACTAGCTGACTTGCGCAGCCCGTGCCCGTTATAAATAAGCCTTATATGAACTTCAAATTTGCATGACTTTATAAATTTAATTCCTTTTTTGTCTACATTTATGTTTTTAAATGACAAAAATCGCAAGAAAAGTATTGAATTGAAGGTACATTCTGATTTGAGTAATTTGATTTTCTGAATCTATGGGTGTAGAAAGCGAGCAAAATCACGACAAAATACTGAAGTTTTTATTGATTTTAAGTTTTGTATCAATTATTTTTTAATTTACATATTCTTAATTAGCGTCTCATGATAGGCCGAAACGCATAAGTTAAAAATCTGTAACTGCTGTATTTTTTAAAAATTGGAATTTCCATTAAAATTTTATACTGTGGTTTTATATATTCACCAAATGAAAACAGGTGTTTTTCAAAGCAGACAATGCTTTTAACTTTTGCGCAACACTAGCCTCGTTTTGCTTATGAGATTTCATTGGGAGAGTTTTGATCGGGCAGTCTTGTGCTAGTCTCGGATCGGGGCACAAATCTAGTCAGCGTATGGTTTTGAGGGGGAAAAATGCTCAATTTAATTGGATTTAAATAATTGTATAAAAAATAAGTTAAAAAATTGTTGTATAAAATGCTTGGGAAAATGCTTCATCTAAAAATTCGTATGTTTAGAACTAAGCTCATTCACATATTAAACGTAGGTTTTTCTTTCTAGGGGCTGATAAAATTTCACGTATTAACCATTCATGTATTAAAGGGGGTGTTTTTATATGCGTAAGATAGGAGTATTTCAAGGGACCAAAGAAAATTCGCGTATTAAACAGGGTGCGTATTAACGGGGTTTGACTGTACTTTGAATCAAATCTGTGCAGAAAAATATATAGTTCATGTATTTGTAAAATTTTCATCCCATTAGAAGATATCAAAATTAGAGTTTCGATCATTTTAAGTTTATGCGATAAATTAATATCTTCCCCAAAAAATTATCCAATTTAAAATTTTTGTTTTTAGTTGGATACATAGAATATATCAAAAGATATTGTAGGCTTTTTTTTTTTTTTTTTTTTTTTTTTTTTTTTTTACTTATGAATTTTACCATAATAGACAAAATGCATTGGGTGGAGCTCCCAATACTTTTGGGGAAATACCTGTATTTGATTGGCTTTTGACTAACACTTGTGGGGGAAAAATCTGGAAGCTGATTAGCTGTAAAAAAGAATAACGTTGGATGACATCAGAAATGTGTCTTCAATTTTAATTATATAAATTAATAATTTATTTTAAAAATATATAAATTTTCAAAAAATGACTTACATCTTTTTCATAGACACAATCATTATCATGAAAACCATGGATATGTTACCTTTCATTCCAATCATCTTTTGAGTTATAGCAAAATTTTAGTTTTCAAAAAGGTGCAAAAGGGTACATATTCTGTTACCTTTCAAACATACATAAGAAAATGAAAAACAGTAACAAGAAAATTTATACAAAAAATTATCTTTAATATAATTTGGGACATAAGTTTATTTTATATACTAATTGCTTCCAGAATTTTACTGATGTGATTCTGGAAGCTCGTCTAGCAAGATCTTAATAATTTTTCTAAATTTGTGAATTACTCTAATATTTTCTTTTATGATTACGAATATTTAATACAAAGCATATAAACTACACCTTTTTTTGGATGCCTTAATACAAGAAACGTGAGCATGGCATCAAAAATGGGTGTTGCTAATTTTAAAAAAAGTTGGTGCATTTTTTAATACATTGAATTGCTCTTATTTCAAAAATTGTTTTCATATTCTGTAAGAAGATAATATTCTGAGTAATGACACCATTAGCAATTTGGTTGAATAACCAAATATTTGGCCAAGTTACAGCCAAATATTCAGTCTATTTGGCCACCGAATATTAATTCATACATTCAGCTTTAAACCATCAATATGATATATTGATATCTTCATACAGTTTTTATTAAACATATATTCTTCCTTAAAGGTAATTAAAAATAAAGTTTTAATTAGTTTTAATTCAAATCGATGGTTGCTCTTAGTTGCTATTTAATTTTATTGAAACCTTTTGAACAAGTTACAGTAAAAATTAGTTCAACATCACTTATTTTAGAAGTTATTCCAATAGTGGAAACTTTATTTGTCAAAGCCTAGAAAAGGGAATGATTTTTTTGGTATTAAAACATTTAAAGACTGTATGGCTCAAAACATGAATACACAACTGAAACATATTAATGATAATTGATATTTTTGCATTTAAACTTTGCTAGATCTCAGTTTAAAATTCATTTTTTTAAAAATAAACTGGAAGAAAATCATTTCAAGTCAAAATCTCAATTGATTCCACTTGTGACAGCTATCTCAAACAATGAAATTCCTGAAACTGGTTGCAGGAATTAATCTCAAATGTGACAGAAACAAGCAAAGATGTTCATAACCATTCAAAGACTATATTTTGGGATTACATCATGCAGATTTCAGGTGCTAACAAAAAAACTTAAAAAATTTCAGCTTTTACAAATGATGAGCAGCAGTTATTTTGATAAATCACTCTCAGATGGGAATGAATGTCAACTAAACTGGTGGATAACAAATTCTATTGAATGCATAGTACTTAAGCATAGTTAACCACTTCACCGGTTGCCCCGAGATAAGTCGGGGGTTAAAGCACTGTTTCCCCATACCCGTTGCCGGTTAAGTGAAAATACATCAATTGATATTATTTATTGTAAATATAAATGTTGTTTTAGTATTCGGCTAAATACTGTATTATTCAGCCTAACTGAATATTCAGCTTTTAAGCTGAATATCATTTGAATAGTTGTTGCATCCCTAGACACCATGTGTGATTTTATCATGTGTGAATAAAAGCTAAAAAAGGTAAAATATCCATTATATTTAAAAAGAAAAAAAAAATACTGACTGTACATGCAGTATAAAATAGGAATTCTGAAAGAGAATATTTAGAACACAGTTTAAAAAGCATTTATTAAAAAAAATGTTAAAACTTCATATTATTATATAATCGCAAAAAAGGAGAAATATTTTGTTATTACATTTTAGATGTAATAAATCATGCTTTTTTACACATACAGGGGAGGGGGAGGAAAAGATAAGCTGAGCATACAAAGAATATTTGTTATTTTTGTACTTAAAAGAAGATATTTTAAGTAATTATAAAGGAGAATGGTAACAAATAGAAGATTAAAATTTTCTTTTAAAAAGAGCTACTCATATTACAAAACATACAATTATGTATAATTATCTTCATAAAATACTTTTTCACACAAAACTGCATTCGCTGAGGAACAAAACCAGGTTAGCAAAGCATTTTAACAAATTTTGTGCACTTCGAATTCAGACCTTCTTTGGTAGGCAAGACATCTTTCTCCAAAGTATTGGTTCTTTTTAGTTTTCCTTTATTAAACTTTTCAACTCCTTCTAATAATTCAAGATGCTGCTTTTCCTGTTTTATATCTAATAATAATATAATATGTTGCTGATTAACTGAAAACTTTGAATGTATAACATAAAAAGGAATTCGCAATTTCAGGTCACGGAGAATACTTTATAAATTAATTAGTGAAGATATTGTATTACACATAATAAACATCAATTTATACACAATAAATTCAAAATTACTATAATACAAAAAATAATATATTCAAAATACTGGAAATTACAAAAACAGATAATGTACCAAGTATCAATTTATACTCCGTTTACATCTTGCAATACATGTATGAATGTTGTAAAACTGAAGAAATAATTTAGAAAACAGTTTTACATCATTTATTTTAAATAAATTTAAAAATGCAAAATTTATAAAGACAAATATGTAGAGAAATATTTAAGATTAAAAAATTTCACAGTCTGAAATAAAAATAAACAGAAAATTAAGTAGAGAAAGTGAAGGATAGAAATATGGTAAAAGTAACTTAACCTTCTTTTGATGGAAGTGAATTCTTCTCCTTTGTTTCTGTATGCTTCATTTTGGCTGCATCAAATTTTTCAAGTTCATTTTTTAAAGGATTTGGAACCTTGGGAAGATCTTCCTTGGCTGGGCTTGACATTGTAAAAATTGGTAGGATTATCTAAATTAATAAAATTAAAATCGTAAGAAAAACATACCGAGGATTAAAATATACAAAATTGTGAAAAATAATTGAATTTTTACAAATTTTTATGCAAAAATGTTTTTATTTCTAATGGTTTCTAGAAGAAACAGTTTAGAGCTAAAATTAGGCAAAGGTGAAAAATAATAAATTGCAATAGAACATATATCTATATTTCTACATACATATATATGTATTATGATACAAGAACTGGAAAAGGTGGCACAAGAAGCCTTTGGATTTACCTTTTGATTTATATTCAACAAATAAAAAAATCAATTAAGGATAAAAAAAAAAGGCAGCAAAACCTTTAAAAGGACAAAATACTAATAACACTACTACTGATTGAATAATAATACTGATGTCTGACATTTCAAGAAATTAATGCGAATTGCGGATACAACTGAACATCCTTACAATTATTTTTACTCTATGTGTGTATTTAAGTTATTTGATGTATTTAATATCTTTTTTATTAGCATACGTTACACATATTTTAGATTTATATAATAACAATAATTTTACAAACACAAGTGCAAGAATAAGTGCCATGATATTTGACATTTTTTCTATTAACTAATGAAATTACTTATTTGTAGTCTTATTTCCACAATTATCAATTAGAATTTTATTATTTGAAGCATAAAAATATAAAATTATGTTATTTACTATCAATAACCTAATTAGAGATTTTAATTGTATTGATAATCTACAATTCCTGGTAGCCATTCAATAACTTAATACAGGGAAAAAATGATTTTATATTAAAAAAAACTCAAAGTTTTTATATTTAAAAACATGAGTTTTTAAAAACCTTATTTACTAAATAATTCATAAATATTTTCTTTAGTCTTTGCCCTGGTCTCGTGAATAATGGCTATGTATAAGAAAGGCAAAATAAAAATAATGATTGGTATGTTTTTTCATTAACTTTTAATTTAATATTAAGTTTATCTAATTTGCTTACCTTTGAGAGTAAGTTTTACTTTAAGAAAACCATTGTTAATTATAGTATATACAGAAAGTTAATGTTTTGATAAAATTTACACACTTGTTAATTCGATTGTGTGTTAATTTTATCGTCATCGTGTTATCTAATGTAAGTTTATTATTAACTAGCTGACCCGCTCGGCGTTGCCCAGGCCCGTGGTAGTAATATTAAACGAACCTGAAATTTGTGATTTTATCTGTCACTCAAAATACGTGACTACTGACTATGAGAAAAATCTGTCAAAAAATAAAACAATTTTTAGAGTAACAAATATTCAAAATGACTTCAATGTGAAATGGGGGAGGAAATATGTGTCCAACAACTGCCTGATTTTTGCATTAAAATGTTGATTTTTATCCGTAAATATCACTGTTCAGTCACGTAACTTTTTAATTTTTTTCACATCGAAATCCTAAGTGAAATATTTTGATTTAAAAAAAAATTATACACTTCTAGTTCCGACTATACCATGATTAAAATCGATAAGCAATGATTAGGTAAATGGTTAGTATATAGTAATGTAGTTTCAGAACCATAGTACAAAATTAAGTATACTTTAATCAAAAGATGTGTAATGTTCACCCTGTGGATAAAATCCTAACCGTAACTTAATTTTACTATAATCTTAACCTAAGTGTAATCTTACTTACTGCAACTTAACTTGAACCTAACAGTAACTTAAATATAACATAAATGTAACCTAATCGTCACGTTATCGTAACATATCCGTAATCTGATAGCAACCTAACTGCAATTTACCTTAACCTAACTGTAACTTAATTATAACCTAACGATAAGGTAACCAGAATTTAAATCTAACCTAAAACTAACCATAATATAATTGCAACCTAAATGCAACCTAACTGTAACCCAAATGTAACCTAAACTGTTATCTAATCGTAGCCAAATTCTAAAATTAATAATAACTATAAACTAACAATTCTAACCGCGTACGTGCTACAAAGTACTCCAGATCCACTTTTCGCCGCTACGGGGCACTGTATGTTTTGTTCGAAAATCTGACACGGATCACCGCCACTTGCGGCTGGATAAAATAGGCGTGCAATGCACGATTTGCAGAATGTTAAATTTTCACTTTACATCACCAGAATGAGCATTTTTTCGTAAACAAACCTAAATCCAAACGATAATCCGATTATCATTCTTTCCGTAGATATATTACACAACGGGGTGGGGATACAAATAGCAATTTAAGAAATTTATTGAAATTTCTATTCGGTGATAATGATAACCACCACTCAATTAAGAGACCAATATTAATCAATAACAACTTCCTACACGGCTAGTTGCTGCATAATTTATCAAGTAGAAGGTAAGCTGTAAAATATGCTCTGTAAAATATGTTAGTTCTACTTTCCATCTCAGTAGCTCATCAATAACTTAACAAACATATATTCAAAGGAAACACCAGTAGGGTGAGAGGGTGAGAAAATCCAATAAGAATTTAAGAAATTTTGTAAAATTATTGTTCGGAAATAACCACTTCTTATAAAGTAAGGATGAAATATGTTCTGTACGTATATCCTACACAAATTCCCACTACCTGTAGCACTGTATGGCAGATGTGCGTTAAACTCGGAACCATTTTTAGTAATTTAAAAAGAATAAAAAAATAGAGCAATGATAAAAAATGTTTAAAAATATCTTTGGAAATAAAAAATAATGTACCAAGCACAGATTCTGAAACACTATCCAATACATTCAGAATAAAGTAAAAAACTGCACCGTTTAAAAAAATTAAAATATTACATCTCATTTCACCATGTGAAAATATATTAAGCATTTCAAAACAGAATTTCAGCTGTTCCCAGCTACATTCGGAAAATGATCCGAAATATTTAGCAGCCCTGTATATGACACATAGATTGATATCTATTAATAACATGCATTCAAAAATTTAATTCATTTAAGAGATACACATATTTTAGTTGAAAAATCCCCTTCAGCAATATCTTCTAATAAGGAGATAAGTTTGCAAATATTTTTGTGCTGCTCTGTATATGATGTATAGAATTTATATGTAAAGGATAATATGGAAAAAACTAATTACATTTAGAGGCGCATACCGAATTTTAAAACGCACTCTCCATCAATTATTAAGGAAAAAGAGTACTGTAAACATTTCTTTCTTGTGTCCTTTTAAATTGATAAAAAATGCAATAAATGCCCTGTTTTAACATAACCGTGGTTAAATTCATTGATTCATATTAGTTTGAATACATTAGAAATAACGTAATGTCATTAAAATACTCCCCAAACGATTTTTCTCCATATACCCTAATCGAACTCTTTTGAATATCTCTGTAAATGAATCATTTGTCATACATGCTTTATATGGAATACCAATGGCTCACCAAGCATGTTTTGGTGACCTTAAATAAGCTTTATCAATTGCATGAAAATCCGAGTATATTTACAGGAGTTACAGCGAGGACAGACAGACAGACAAACCGAATGCATAAGTACTTTTCAACTTTCTCGGTAAGTGCTAAAAGGACAGATGTTTCTTAAACTACAAAAATTTATTATAATCACGAAGTAAAAATCTTCGATTACCGCTTCTAAGTCACCCAATATTTCTTTATCTTTAGAAACATCAGAAAAAAATTTATTTTCCGTTTACAATTTATTTAATACATAAAGCATTTCAAAACCGAATGTCAGCGGTTTCCATTTACTTTCAGAAAATTATCCAAATTTTTTAACATCTCTGTATATAATATAGAAGAGATTTATACGTATTAACAACATGTATTTAAAAATTAATTTATTTAAGTAGTACATATATTGCAGAAAATTTCCCTTCAGCAATTTCCTCCAATAAGAATAGTATGCAAATAATTTTGTGCAGCCCTATATGTGAGATGTAGAAAATATATATAAAGAGTAGTATGCAAAAAACTAAGTAAATTTAAAAGTGCATATCAAATTTTAAAACATACTCTACAGCAGTTATTACGCAAAGACAGTATTGTACCTGATTTCTTTTGTGTGTCCCTGTAAATTATTAAAAATTGCTATGATTTGTCTATTTAATAGTAGTGAAAGCAGGGAATTTATATCCGTTTCAGTACATTTGAAATAGCATTAAAATACTCATTAAAATACTCTCCAAACAAATTTTCCACATATACCATAATGTAATCTATTTCTTTTGAGTGTCTCTGTAAATGAACCAACATTCGTACGTACTTCATATGCAATTTCATGACCCTAAATAAGATTTGCCAATTGCATAAAAATTCGAGTATATTTACAGAAATTAGAGTGTGGACAGGCGGACACACAAACCGAATGCATAAGTACTTTTAAACTTTGTTGAAAAGTGCTAAAAAACACTTCTGATATTAAAAGAATCATTAATATAATCGAAAATGAGAATGTAAATTACATTTAAAATATTGCTACTCGCAATAGCAACAGAAAGCATTCGAATGTAAGGAATTATTTTTGCCCAATTTCTAATTTTTAGTGGTAAAACAGCCAGTAAGATCTTTTCTGATCTTTTACTTAATATTTAAAAACCATATATGTCTTGCTATTTAAATATATCAGTTTCAACTATGCATCTAATATTGCTCAACCAATCAGAGTTAAGGAAAAGAGAAAGACGAACAACATGAATTCCAGGTTGTGAAGTTCGTTGCTAGGTTCTGACGTCATTTGAACTAATTCATTCTCTTAAACTTTATTATTAAATATGTTTTCAAAGCAAGTGTTTCAACTCCGTGCTAAAATTTTAAAGTTTAGGTGAAAAAACAGTCACTTTTGAAAGATTAAGTACTCAAATTCGTTTATTTTTTCTGTCTCGGTTTTTAAAATTATTTTTGTGGATGTTTTATACAACCGACCAAACGAAAGCAAGAGCAAAAAAGAAACGTGTTTTTTATAAGCGACTCTGCATGAACCAACCAACCGAAAATCAGCGTAGAGAAGAAGAAGAAAAAAAAGACATAGTTTTGATGATAGTGAGTTCCACTTCGTAATTAATATATCTGAAATTAATCAAAATTCTGAGCTTCAGGTGCATCAGGAGAGATATTGTGCTATTCCCATAAAAATTTTGAGCCTCTTAAGTCCCGTAGATGTTGCTAGACATCGCAGACACACACACACACACACACACACAGACAGAGTGATTTGTTATTTTATTAATATAGATATTGACATAGAATTATTAATATATTGTTAAATCATAAACATTTTTCATCTACGTTATAAAGTATTAAAAAGTTCTGAAAAAAAAAGAAAACTTTTAGTAATACAATTTTTAGTTCAAATCAAATGTTTCAATATTTTATTTAATTTTATTTTGACATTTAATTATTTCGAATTTATCAATTTCAATTATTTTAAAAGCAAACATTTTTTAAAATAAATAATATAATAGAAAAAATACCATTTTAAAAAATTACTATTTCTTCGTAAAATATGCTTCAGCTGTAATTCATTTCTTTCAATTCGTCTTATTAATACAAAATCCCTTCAACATGCTTTTGTTTGGGACATTAAAATTTGAGCGATAAATGGTTTAATATTGCAACTCTTTTTTCGGTTTACTTCACCACCACCTTTCTTTTTCCTCCATGGTTTACAACCGCTGTGATAAAAAATCATTTAAACTGACAGTTTGCCAGTCTATGAATTTTAAAAAGGTCTGTTCCAGCTTTTTTAATTACTAGCTGACCCGCCCGGCGTTGCCCGGGTCCGTATTAACAATATTAAACGAACTTGAAATTTGTATGATTTTATCATTGACTTGAAACATGCAGAAAGGCGTTGTCTCAAATACGTGGCCACTGACTGTGTGAAAAATCGGTTTAAAAAACAGCTAATGTTAAGCTCTAAAAATACTCAAAATGAGCGATAAGAAACGCGGGAGGGAATATGTATCCAACGACTGCGTGATTTTTGTGTTAAAGTGTTGATATTTATCAAAAATCACTGTTAAGTCATGTAACTAATTATTTTTTTTTCACATAGAAATCCCAAGTAAAATATTTTGAATTTCAAACTAATTATATCACTCTTAAATCCGACTATACCATGAATGAAATCGATACTCGCTGGTAGCTAAAATGTTGGTATGTAGTATTATAATTTCAGAGCCATTTAACAAAAGTAAGTGTTATTTTTAATCAAATCATGTGTAATGCTCACTCTATGGATAAATTCCTACCCGTAAACTTTTGTACCGTAACCATAACCTGCCTGTAACCTAACTTTGACTTAACAGTATCTTACCGTAAATTAAATATAGCATAAATGTAACCTAGCCTTCACTTTATTGTAACATATCCTTATTCTAACCATAACATAAATGCAATTTAACTTTAACCTAACTTTAACTTAACCGTGACCTAACTGTAACCTAACGGGAAATTAAATATAATCAAAGACTTACCATAATGTAATTGCAACCTAAATGTTACCAAAGCATATATTGGTTTCATGTCCATGGAAATTATTTTGTCTTGTTCGGATCTGGTTATGAATCATTAGAACATTTTTGTCGGGTTCAGATTTCGTTCGGTTCAGATTTTAGGTTTTTTTTTTTTTTTTATATTGAGTTTTAATGTTCGTTTCGTATTCATGTCCATGGAAATTATTTTGCCTTGCTCGGATACAGTTATGGTTCTTTGGAATATTTTTGTCGGGAACAGATTTGTTTCAATTCAGATTTCGGCTTTTTCTTCAAATTGAATTTTTGGGTTCAGTTTTTCTTGCGTGTTCACGGAAATTATGCTGCCTTGTTCGAATAAGAACATGCTTCACTGGAATATTTTTTTCAAGTTCAGATTTTATTCAGTTCAGATTTCGTGATTTTTTCAAAGAAATTTTTTAGGTCCAGATTTGGTTAATGTGAATGGAAATTTTTTGTTTTATTCAGATCCGGTTACGATTCTTTGGAATATTTTTTATCAGGTTCTGATTTGGTTCGATTCAAATTTCAGGTATTTTTTCAAATAGAATTTTTAGGTTCGGATCTCGTTCATGTCCACGGAAATTATTTTTTCATACTTGAATCCAGTTATGATTCTTTCGAATATTTTGGTCGAATTTAGGGGTGGTTTGGGTCAAATTTCAGTTTTTTTCAAATCGAATTTTTTAGGTTGGTGTTGGGTTTATGTCCATATAAATTATTTAGTCTTGCTTGGATTGGGTTATAGTTCTTTGGAATATTTTTGTCAGGTCCAGATTTGGTTCAATTCAGATTTCGGGTTTTTTCTTCAAATATAACTGTTGGGTTCGGGTCTTCTTGCATGTTCACAGAAATAATTCTGTCTTGTTCGAATAACGACATGCTTCACTGGAATATTTTTGCCAAGTTCAGATTTCGTTCTGTTCGCGATTTTTTCAAAGAATTTTTTGGGGTTCGGATTGTGTTCATGTCCATGGAAATATTTTGTCTTGTTTGGATCCGGTTGCGTTTCTTTGAAATAGTTTTGTCAGATTCAGATTTGGTTAGATTCAAATTTCAGGTATTCTTTGAATGGGAGTTTTAGGTTCGTATCGGGTTCATGTCCACGGAAATTATTTTGTGTTACTCGAATCCGGTTATCGTTCTTTCGAATTCTTTGGTCAGATTTAGATGTGGTTTGGGTCAAAGTTCAGGATTTTTCAAACGGGTCTTTTAGGTTTAAGTCGGGTTTATGACCATGGAAATTATTTTGTTTTGCTGGGATCGAATTATAGTTCTCTGGAATATTTTTATCAGTTTCAGATTTCGTTCGAGCCATATTTCGGGTTTTTTTTCAAGAAAATATTTAGGTTCGGGTCAGGTTTCATACCCACGAAAATTATTTTTCCTTGTTTGAATCGGGTTATGGTTCACTTAAACATTTTTGCGGGATTCAGATTTGGTTGGGGTCAGTTATCAAATCCATAGTTTTTTCCAAACAGAATTTTTAGGTCAGGGTCGGGTTTATACTAACGGAAATTTTGTGTATCACGGATCGGAGTGTGGTCTGTTTTTTTTTTTTTTTTTTTTTTTTTTGGGATCGGGTTATGTTTAAATTGGTCTAATCATTAAGTTTATAATCAGTTTTGCTACTATTCTTTTTATGGCTATTTCTGATAGATAATTTACTTTGCTATTTGATAATTTATTATGGTGAATGAATCGTTTGCGGATACAAACAATTGTACGTCAAACAGCTATTTTATTTTTGTTTTAAAAACAAATTAAAGCCATATTACAATTTTAAATTGAATAGAACATATTTAAATTTAATCAATGATTAAAAAAATAAAATCGCAGAAAAGTGTTGTGTAATGTTTTTTACAGCAAAACAGCTAATGACTCACATTCTAATGTTCGAAATGCGAAAAATATGCGTAAAACCATATAGTAAAAAGAAATTAACAGAGTGGCAGTATAATGTTTTGGGGGACGCAAAAAATGTAACTCTAAAATCCGCTACATTAAGTCCAAATAAGCACCAACCATGTCCTTTGAAACTCCGATCAATTCAAACTGGTTTAAACCAGTATTTCTTTGTCTTTGTTTTTTACCTTTTAAACTGTTATTGAATAGATGACTAAAATTTCGTTTAAAAAAATAAAGTTTTGTGCCATTATTGCCTGTAATACACGATCAGAATGCATGAATGATACAATTAGATTAATCATAGGCAAGAATTATTTGATTATTTTTATCATATGACTTTGAAATATCAATATAGAAGCATCATTTAAGACGTTGCTTGAAAAATCAACATTCTTTCGTTAATGTCTTAAAATCGTCTGCACTCTGAAATCTAGATTTTAGATTAATATTATTCTTTAAGTGTTCATGCATGATTTTAAAAGAATCCCTTCATCACTATATTTTATATATTGACATGGAATTATTAATATATTGTTAAATCAGAAACATTTTTCATCTACGCTATAAAGTATTAAAAATTTCTGAAAAAAAGAGAAAACTTTTAGTAATACATTTTTTTACTTCAAATCATATGTTTTCAATGTTTTATTTATTTTGTTTTGACATTTAATTATTTTTAATTTTCCAATTTCAATTATTTTAAAAGCAAATATTTATTTTAATAAATAATATAATAGAAAAAACCATTTAAAAAAATTGCTATATCTTCGTAAAATATGCTGCAGCTGTAATTCATTTCTTCCAATCCGTCTTATTAATACAAAATTCCTTCCTCGTACTTTATTTTGAGACATTAAAATTTCAGCGATAAATGGTTTCAAATTGCAATCCTTTTATTCCGTTTACTTCGCCACCACCTATCTTTTTCCTCCATGGCGTGCAGCAGCTGTAATAAAAAAAAAAAATCCTCATTTAAACTGACAGTTTGCCAGTCTATGAATTTTAAAGGTCAGTCCCAGTTTTTTAAATTATTTCTGCGAAAATTTTATGCAACCAACTAACCATAAGAGAATGAAAAGGAAAAAAGCTAAAAAAAAGCGATATTTTATGAGAGTGAGGTTTGGAATTTAATTACTCAGTTAATAAATGGAATTTTGAAATTCTGAGCATCAGGTGCATCAGGAGAGATATTGGGCTACTTTCATAAAAATTTTGAGCTTCGTACGTACCGTAGTTTTCGCTAACTATCGCAGACACACACACACACACACACAGACAGAGCGATTTGTTATTTTATTAATATAGATTCATACGAAAGTTTTATGCAACCAACCAACCTTAACTAAATGACGGGGAAAAAAGGAAGAAAAAAGGAGATTTTTTATGAGAGTGATCTTTGGAATTTAATTACTCAGTTAATAAATAGAATTTCGAAATTCTGAAGCTCAGGTGCATCAGGAGACATTTGAGGCTACTCTCAAAAAAATTTTGAGCCTCATACCTGCTGTAGATTTTTCTAGCCATCGCAGACACACACACACACGCAGACAGAGCGTTTTGTTCTTTTATTAATATAGATTTTATAATTTAAATAGCTTTACATACATCCTTAACCCTCTAAGCGTTTGTCCCGTAATATTCCGTACACTAAGCTCCAGGTTTCACTGCAATATAAGCAATGTTTAAGATATTAAAATTCTATAAAGATTTTTCAAAGCATTGAAGAATGATTAAGACTCAAGGATTACATTTATATTCCTAAATAAGATTTTTTATGTAATATTGAAACAATCATATTTTATTTGCATTTAAAACAAAATGCAGAGAAAACAACATTACAATTTTACCCATTTGCAAGACGCTTGGAGGGTTAATAATTCCATATTCATGTACATATTTTTTCTTCTGAAAAATTAAAAATCAACCTGCATGGGTAAAATTATTTAATATACTCACATTAATTTATTTAATAAAGTCCTACATTTAGCAGAAAAAATGGCCTATTTCAGCAAAACTGAAAACATAGTTCATTGCCCAAACATGGACAGAACTAGAAATGTAAAATTTCCAAAACTTTCGAAAATGTGCTTTTTCTCTAAATAAGAATGCAGTAGACTCCCTCAAATCTGCAACTCTCTAAAATCAGCACATAATTTACAGATGTAAACAATGAAACAATCAGTTTAGATGTAGGTGCAAAATTTGACTTTTTTAGTTTTATATCAGTTCTATACATTTTTTAATTTGTAATTTTTGTTAAGGTTATTGAATTCCTGTTTTTTTCAATAAAAAAGAATAATTTATTTCTGAAAAAAAAAAAAAAATCAAGATATTGCTGATATCATTGGTAATCACAATCTTACCAAATATATTTATGTATTAATCAAGCATTTTTAGTTATTAAGTCTGGCTAAACCTGAAATAAAGCTTTGTTATTTTATGATCCTGATGTGAATAAGTAATGTACCTTTATGAGGCAAGTTTCATTGAATAATTTAGTAGCACATTATTGATTATTAACTTGACCTTTGCTTTTAGTATTTTAATTTTTAAAAATTATCTAAATTTTTAATATTTTAGATTATTACTTATTTTAATATGTTAGTATATTGTAAGCATTTATTATACTTTTGATTTCATTATTAATTACATTCAAATTACTTTTAAAAAAATATAAACAAAGCAATGACCAGAAATCCGCAAAATTCTAAAATCTGCACAACCTCTGGTCCCAAGCTGTGCAGATTTGAGGGAGTCTACTGCAGTGGCGTAGCCAAGGGGTGGGTCCAGGGGATCCGGACCCCCCCCCCCCCCGAAACCCGAGCGAAGAACTAATTTACTAAAAGGATACAACTATAAAAAAGGCTAAAACGGAATCAAAAAGAACCTATGAAAATTACGTTTTAGACAGGTGTTTATCTTAGAAGGTATAACTCTAAGATATATTTCTCACTGGTACAATGAACTTTTCCGTTTTAAACAGGTTTCTGTTACAAACACTTTCCTTTTTCATAATATCCATTAAAACTGCTAAAACGTGTTTACTTTATAGTACACCTGAGAAGATTATTACATTAATGAATTACTGCTAATCTGTGAAGATTATTTATCTCAAAGGAAAATAATCAAGATTAGGCGCTAAAAACAGTATATATTTATGCTTGCTAACGTTTGAAACTCATCCGAAATAAAACTTGTTGCAAAAATGTGATACCTTCTTGGCAGGTTTTCTTTGAACACGGAATCCTCTCGTAAACGGACACATTTTAATCTTCCAAGATAGAAGGGTAACTATGGAACTATATCGCCCTTCTATTTACACAAATTTACTTTAACCAGATTAATCCTCTTTATCTTGGATTTCGATGGGACCAAATATTGCCGACGCTTATGGGAAAAAGAGGAGTTTAGATGAACGCAATAACGCACATTTGTTGAGTTTCGTGGCCCTTATCTTTGTTCACTCTGAAACAAGAAATATTATCAATTATTTTAAACCAGCTAAGTTCAAGCCATTTGGGGTTGGGGTAAATAATGGAATTGATCAAAAAATTTAAAATGTTTGTGTGAACTTAATACCACCAGTGGCAACTTTTCCGCTTTACCCATCATAAAAAAATTCGGCCACTTTATTATAAAATATTTATTAGAGTACAAGTTCTTAATTCAATGGCCAGAAATACGTGGAAATTGCTGTTTTAAACTTAACCACTTGATCTTAGCTTTATTGTAAGCAAATGTTATGTATTATGAAACTTGATATAAACAAATTTAACTCTTCAGTGCGCACTCATTTCAGGTAGATTTCGTATGAAATACTACCTATTGCGGTCGCTCCTATGTTGGAATTTTTGAAAAATTTTTGCAGATCTACACCGATCATGACCTCTAGACCCCAAAACTACTATCACTAAAAAAGTTTATCTATCTATCTGTCGGTCTATATCACTTTTTAATGGACACGATAACTTCTCCAATCTTTCAAACTAAAACATAAAATCAAGGGGCATTAAATCTCGGTCAAGTTCGTTAAAGGCAAAATCGGACCAAGGGGGTGGAAATAGGGAGGGTTTTTGTGAAAACCGGTAAAACGCCATATCTTCTTAAATAAAATAGATATCGAATCAGTTTAAAGTTTGTTCTACTTCTAAGAAATATGTCAAAAGTTTATGCATGACAGCTATGTTGTAAAAATTAAAAATAGGTTCAAGAGGTGAAAAAAAACAGGGTTTTTGGGAGAAAAAATTTCATAAATTCGTCAGTTCTTAAGATATCAAATCCAAGTAAGTTTTTTATAAATATTCTAAAAATTATCTAAAACTTTTGTATTTACAAGTTTTTGATAGGAACAACTTTCACCGACGAAAAAAGTTAAAAATGAAAAGAAAAAGGTGGGGGGGGGGGGGGGGTGGAAAAAGAAAAAAAAATCCATAACTTCGTTATTTCTTAAGCTATCAAATCTGATTAAATTTATTTTACATCTACATAATAATATCTACAACATTTATACTGACAAGTTTTTATAGGACCAATTCTTATAGCAAAAATAAATTAAAGAAAAATAAGAGTTGAAGAAAAAATTGCAAATCCAAACTGCTTGTATCATGATTCATTTTTAAATTCATTTTTGATTTTAAACGCATCCAAATGGGAGGTTCTCTTATTTAGGAACTATATAATGTAACGTATTGGCCAGTTTTTCGATAAAGGCAGACTATATATATCAAAAAATGCTGTCAAAGTAGCTATTTTGAACAAAATTTCCCAAAGTGATCATGATTGAAGATTTGAGGATGTATTCAAATAACAAACTGCTTTTTTATGACTCATTTTTAAAACCATTTTTACTCTCAAACACATTTAATTGACAGGTTGTCTTATTTAGAAATTATATAATGTGCCGTATTGGTCAGTTTTTCGATAAAGGCAGAATATATTTAAAAAAAATGCTGTCAAAGAAGCCATTTTGAACAAAACTTCCCGAAGCTATCGTGATTGAAGATTTGAGGCTGTATTCAAAAAACAAATTGCTTATTCTATGACTCATTTTTAAAACCATTTTTGCTCATGCATTCAGTTGGCAGTTTTTCTTATTTAGGAACTATATAGTTTACCATATTGGTCATTTTTTTATAAAGTCGGAATATATTTCAAAAATTCTGTCAAAGTTGGCATTTGAGCTAAATTGCTTAAGATTATAAAACCGGCTCTTATAGAAAAATGAAATTAAAATGTTTTCAAAAGCAGCCAAATAAAATTGTTAAACTGAGTTTTTCTCTAATTACATTTTATTTTCTGTTGTTAAAATGAGCACTTAACGAAATCTACCTCCGCCTATAGGCCAAGCCGAGAGGGATTTTTTTTTACATCATAATGTTTATAAAATCTTTTTCGCAAGTAAAGATTAATGTAACTTCAACCTGTTATTAGGTGCATTCATAGAGATTAATATTACTTTTTTTTATCAATGCTTTTTTTAAATTAAGAAATTAAATGAGGATAAACCTAAATTCTTAAAAGTACTCAAAATACTTCTATTAAACGTACACGGTCAATATTGCCAAGCAGGCCCCGATTATGACTAACTGAGGCCCTGGGCAAAGATCAATAAGGGGGCCCCCTTTCGAATCATTGTAAAATTATTCAAATAGAATTCATGGTGACTCATATGTTTATGTGCAATTCATAAACATATTTTCGCACCTTTGATATTAATAGAAAATCCATAATTCCATTAATTCTAAATTAAATATCTTTATTAATAAAAATACACCTTTAGTACAGAATAAAACTCATTTATATCAATTTAGCTACTTATTATATTACTTTAAGATGAATTTAATAAGTTCAACATACGGAATAGTTGTAATTGGAAATAAAAAGGAAATATTTTGCAATTTAATGTATGGATTAGGGGCCCCTTAAGGTCCGGGGCCCATGGGCAAAGTCCCGATTTGCCCATGCGGTAATAAGGGCCTGTATGCCAAGAGGTGATCGCAGCTAGATTAAAGTTTCATTTCAGACAGACTTCTATTTAAAGAAGTGTGATTAATTATACTTCTAAGATACACTGCCTTAATAAAATGTATTGTTCGTTTCGTCGGGATCCTGAAACTCTTCCGTTTGAGACAGAATTCTGTTTTAAAAACATTCCTTTTTCACAGGTTTTACTGTGTTTAATTAAAGAGCGGTGAAAATCTCATTTCAGACAAATTTTTTGCAATTATATGGCAAGATTATGTTACAGAAAATTACTATTTGGATAGGTTTTACTATTCATATAATATAAAATAAATATATTTATATGAATTCACAAAACTTGCAAAAACAGAACCTGTTTATAACGGAATTCTTCTTAAACGGAAAGGTTTCATAACGTTTTAAAAAATACTACATAATTACACCTACTAACACGAAAACCTGTGTTAAACGGAAATTTGCATTTAACATTTGATATTTTATTTTCAGAGGTTTTATTATATATATAACCTGAAAAAAAATTTTTGGACCCCCTCCGAAACGAAATCCTGGCTACGCCACTGGTCTACTGTATTTTAATTTTTGATATTAAAAGTTTATCAAAGTTAAATTTTCGAAAAAAAAAAAAATACACAATGCATTTTTTTTTTTAACTTCAGTTCCTCAAATAGGGGGGAAAAAAAAGAATTCAGTGTCACAGATTCCATAGAAGTAATTTTGGTATGCATTAAAATAAATTCTAAAGCTGCTATGGAATGATATTTTAATAGATATAGATGAATAGAAATGAAATATAGAATGATATTATATTCACACAATGTCTTTTAAACAATGCAAGCAACTGTTTAATGAAAATTAAATATAATCATTATTAAGAAAAATAATTTGTTCTTACAGAAAGAATAATCTATGATCGCGTTCCTTTTAGACATTATATTCCACATGCATTAAATTGAATATACACTTATGCATTTTCAAATACATATTTATATTCATCTGAAACATAGTTGAGCTTAAACTTTTTGTAAGAATCCCAACAATCTGAGGTTGCAAAAAACCTATACATGACTTGCAAGAATTTTTCTAGTGTAAGCAAGACCTTCAGGAAAAAAATTAGATTCATTCTGAACCAGAAAAACATAATTCCGAATAACTTACCCGATAGAAGTTTTACTACATTTAAATATTAAAAAATATACATATGTTCATTCTTCTATGTAAAACATAAAATGGTATTAGAGATACAATAGTAGATTAGTTTTCATAGTAGCATTAAAACATGATTTACTTTCATTTCATTGCAGATTGGGGTCGGGTTATGGGAGGGTTGAAATATTGCGGGTTAGAGTTGCAAAAAATTATTTTTACTTGTTTGAGTTGAGGAAACTTTTTTTGTCGAGTTGCGGGGTGATTTAAATGAAATTCGCGGGTCGGGTCGGTTCAGTGCTTACATTTGAGAAGTAAGTGCTTTATTATAGAGCATTATAGATTTGCGTTATAAAAATCTATTGCATTATATTTTTTAGTGTAGTTTCAGAAGATTCCCAATTATCCGACACACACGGACCCAGTTGGAGTGTAGGAAAAATCGAAATTAACGGATAATAGAGACCATTATCAGAAGAATTTAAAAATATTCAAAAATATCAAAAACAAAATTTATAAAAATATACTATTATAAAATAAATGTATGTTATACTAAATGTAAATAATATGAAAAGTGATAAATTTATGAAGAAAGTTCAATAACCACATACTTATAAAATTTAAATAAAAATAAGACGATTTCACTAAAACCGTGTGGCATTTTTACCAATAGTGTCCGATACTAAATATTGTAATGAAAAGCAAAATTAATGTGCATAAAATGGAAGTATATAAACAGTGGCGCAGCCAAGAAGGTGATTTTGGGGTTAAAACTCCTCCCAGAGCTAAGAAAGATCGCTATAATTGCCGCTTATATGAATCAAAACCAAACTTAATATTTAAATGTTTTGGCGTATTTCGGAATCCGCCTTTTTTTTTTTTTTAAATCAGATTTCATTTAATAAAGCAATTCAATTAAATGGCGAAAATTCTACTTAAAATTGTGAAAGTTCATATTACATGAATTAAGTAAAAATTGGTTATTTCAACTAAATATTTCTTCTTAGACGCATTATGCTAAAAAAAATGATAATTTTTTGCCACAATTAGTACCGATTCTATTAACCGGCAATCACATTTATCAGAAACTCAAAACCCCTTCTAGAACTGAATTCTGGCTGCGCCACTGTATATAAATATGTAACTAAATTTACTTGAATATAAAAATGTGTATTAGAAATAATTTAAATGCGAGTTTGTACGACTGAAATATTTTTATTTTCTGTGATTGTTTACAGTGGCGTAGCTAAGGGGGGGGGCAAGGGGGACGGTCGCCCCGGGCGCCGATGCCAGGGGGCGCCAAAATTGAGAGAGGCTTAAATTGAAATTATCTCACATACTTTGACAATAAATAAAATTTTTTGATTTTTTTTTCTTTTTTGTATGTGTGTCTATAATTTTTTTTTTTTTTTTTTTTTTTTTAAAGATACTTTATTATATGCAAATAAAGAAGAAAGAAATGTATCAAATTGATGGCTCAACGCACTTCGTACTTAAGATATGTAACTGAATTGAGGCGCAAAAGGATTAAGGGGGCGCCAAATTGAGAGGAGGTTTAAACCGGAATTATTTCACATCTTTCGACAATAAATAAGAATTGTTGACTTTTTTTTGTGAGTGTACGTATGTGTATGAATGTTTTAAAGGAATTCGGTGAAAGTGGGAGAAAGGGAGAGATCTATAATTGTCAGTCACTGATGGAGATTTTTAACTATTTATCCTCCAGTTTATAAATCAAAAGGCCTGTTGGTGACTCATAGTAACAATTTTGGCATGAAAAGAACATTTTTCCTTTGCTTACTGATCACCCACCCGATGATTTTTCCAAACGAACCGCGAATGTTTAAAACCTCTATTCATATTAAAATTAAAAAAACAAAAAATAACCCCTTTCAGAAATGAATCTCTGGTAGGTATTTCCACTGTCTTCGGCAGCGTATACTGAAAAAGAAAAAAAACGGACGATTTTACGAAAGTTGTATTTGTAATCAGGACGCCAGTACAAATTACTGCTTTTTAACGAAATTTAAAAAATTTCTCCAGAAATTTCTTCGATTTTTTTTTTTGGGGGGGGGGGGGAAGGAGGAATATTTGAAATTTACTGAAATATTTCCGTTAAGAAACAGTAAATTGTATTGGCATCCCGATTACCAGTACAATTTTCATAAAATCTTTTTTTTTTTTTTTTTCCGATGTAGACCTGGCGTGCTACACATGCATTTGTAACCACTACAAACCTCCATTGATATTTATCACTTTCAAAATGAATCTCTTGCACGGGTCCTTCCTGCCTACATTAGATATCTGCACGGGTCGCAATTTCTATTCTCGGGTCCGGCCTGATCTGAAAGAAAGTTATTTTGGCCCGGCCCAATCTGGCCCGACGCAATTTCTACGATTTCTAAAAAATTCCGATTTTTATCACATAATTAAGATTTCTTTAAGAAATACTGCATGCATATTTATAGGATGATTTTACAGTTTATTTTACAGGAAATATACTATAGCAATATTAATAATTACTTACTTAGATTCTTAGATTTTCAACATTCAAATAAAGATTCATTACAAAGTTACTGTGTTTAATAAAAAAAAAAAATTAAAAAAATAAATGTAAAAACATCATAACTCTTGAAGCTGTATAGTAAAAAGAAGATTAATGAATATATTCCTATACCATTTTATTAAAGATTATTTGAAAAACCGAAGGATCTACTTTCTGATACATTTTTTAATTCTTTTCTTTTCGGAAACGCATAAAATTAGCAAATGTTTTTATTCAGAAACTTTGCAATCGGATGACGTTATTCACTTTTTTATACAAGCAATTTAAAAAAGTTAGCGTTTTGAATTGAATTTTCGGAAGCGACAGCATGGTCTCTTATACCTCTACAAGTATATCCAAGTACCTTATTTGCCAAAAAAGGAAAACGCTATATGATTCCAAATTCTTTCAATAATCAGGCTTGTCAATTTTATTATACCTTTACAGTTAAAAATTAGTCAGAAAATGTGTCAAATTTTCACGTTGTTGAGCAGCGAATTTAAGAACCACCTATAAGTATATTTTCAAAAATTACGGTAACATAAGTCCTTTATCGCTATTAGTACTTTTACAAATCATGTTGCCTGCCCTACACATTTTGTGAACAATTTTTTATAATTCCGGCCTGGCTCGACAGTATGTAGAAAAACAATGTAAGTCTGATCTCGGCCTGTCACGATTCTGCTAAAAAGATATTAAGTCCGGGTTAGACACAAAGTAATTGTCCGATGCCGATCTCTACACTGTACAAGTTTCATTTCTGTTTTAATGTTGTCAAACTAGGATCGGGTCGTGACGCACACTTATACTTATTCTCGTTAAAGCCATATTCGTTGAAAATAGCTCATATTTCATCGTCTTTGCTGAAATCATTATAACGAACCGGTAGGCTCACTAATTTTTTTTTTTTATCGGTCCGTACCGACCGTTTATTTTGTTTGTCGGCCCGGCCCGTTAGAAAATTCGGAACCACTTCTCCGGGCTGGATATGGGCCTCGGTCCAGGGCGGGCCCGTGCAGTCCTCTAGCCTACCTCATAGACCTCTAGTGTTCCCATATAGCATAAGCGTGCTGCACACACTCCGATAAAATTTGTAAATAATCGTAAGATGAGTTGACAGATAAAAATTCTGCAGAAAGAGTTTTGCTAGCAGGCTACATTATGTAATACGGATTTTTTGATTACCACTATTTTTTTTAAATTGTAAAATTCGTCTTACTTAATGATATTTATTAAGGCGAAAACCAGTTAAATTTCGCCATTTGAAAAAATTGGTGTCAATCAAGAAATCTGAATTTTGAAAAAATAGCCAGTTGCCAATTTTGCGAAGAAATCGGGCCCACGAAACTTCAGATAAAAATACTCCCTGACGGCAAAGGTAAAATTAAAAATTGTAAGACAATTGAAAACCAAGTTGGATGAACAAAACCCATTTGAAATTGGGTCACAAAATCCGAGACAAGAATTTGACATTAATTTTGATTAACATAAATAAAATTCGTTGTTAACGGAACACACTAATAATCTTCGATTAAATTTACAAAATGTTTTTAAATTATGTTTTTAGACTTCAATTTATAAATCAAAAGGCCTCTTTGGCGACTTGGAGTCACATTTCTGGTATCAAACGAACATCTTTAATTTGTATATTAGCTGACCTGTCCATTGATTTTTCCAAACGAAATTATTAAATAGTGGGTACCAAATTTTAACCGAAGTTATTTCATATATTTTGAAATAAGAATTGTTGAAATTTTCTTTTGTGTATGTGCTACGTTTAATAATTAAGTCGATTGCCTATATGTCAGGGTTGGAAAAAAACCAGGTTTTTACGAAAAAAAGTTTTTTTGGTTTAAACCGGGTTTTTTTTTAAACATCCTTTTTTAGTACATATACATGCATATTTGTTAATAAAAATAGACATTGTTGGATTATAAGTAGTATAAATTCATTTGAAAATAATTTAAATTAATTACAGTGAATTATGTAGAAAATTGAAAAAAAAAATGATATTTTAATTTAAACAGTTATTAGTAAACAGTCTTATGTCCAAACAATAAACTACTCTACACAGTGAAACATTGATACTTTGAAAATCTTTATAAACAATCTTTTGATTACTTTAAACATCTGATGTAGTTTGATGAATGTAAATGTTATTTTCCACAATTGAAAGAAAAAAAAAATTGAGATACTTTTTGGGGGTTTTGTTTTTTGAGAGACAATTTGCCTTGATTGCTTTACACTTAAGGATTTCAGTCTCGTTGTATGCTTCCTACTACCGTAATTTTCGAGATTTATGAGAAAATTGTTTGTTGCAGCCTTGGACCTTCCAATTTTTCTTGCAATTAGAAACAGACATTCCAGAATATTTTAGTTTGTTCACCATAGGACAACATTTTTCCTCATTACATTGTGTTAAACACACCAAAAGAATGAATGCACATAACACGTTTATATTTGCTTAAACTTTCATGGAGACTTGCTTTCTCAAATCTGTCATTATGCAAAATGAGGTTAAAATCATCGGCTTTATAATTTCTTCCAAGTTGTTTCTCATTAGTTATAAGAAATTAGCATAATTTACGATTTTTCTTCCTTTTTTCTAATCTAAGTTTGCGCGTATTATTTGCAATGTTGATCATGCAAATGAAAATAGAATTTGTGTTATTAACAATTCTGTTACTTTTTGAATTTTGTAAAGTTTTTATCGGTTTTATAATTTTTTTTGTAATAAACTGAGGGAGACCTAGTCCCTTGTTTTTACTTCTTAAAGCATATGGGTGATTCTCAAAATAGGGGACAATTTATGTCTTTCAGCATACAAAAAAAATTGAGGTTTTCTGTCATGTTTTTATACTTAGATATGTTTGTCTTAATATTATTCATTATTTGCACTCAAGAATTACTCACTTTTTAGTTAAAAACACCTTAAAATAACAGAATAAATGTTCAAAATGTCATTAGCATGGATGTCCACACAGCAGCTGTGCCTTGTATATACTAGCTTTTTCAAGAGATAATATCATGTTTATAAAATAAAACAAATGTTATTCTTTCTTTAAATTAATCGAGGAGAGGATTTATCCAATAAATTTCTTTTAAAAAATAAAATTATAGTATATAAAAAGAGAATTAAAGTTTGTCCTCCATATTCTGTTTTCAAAACAAGGTCATACTATAACAGTTGTTTATTAATCAAAATTTCATTTTCACATATGACAATACTTTGAAAATATAAAGTTTCTCCATGGCAACAAGTAGCCATTTTATTCCAGCCTGAAAATAGAAGCATGTATTGTATTTTAAGAATAGAAGTTGAATATTAGGCGAGTACATCAATTGTATGTCATTAGAATGGATAATTTTCATGTTTATTTTATAGTTAAAATTTTTATTTTACTTATTTGCATAGAACTTTTGTGTTTTAAAAAGCTCCAGAAAGGACTATTGCATTGTGATTATATTATGGCTCATAATCTTATTTAAATTAAAATTTGTCATTAGCATGGACAAATATCAGTGTCATTAGCATGGTTTTTCTGTCCATGCTAAAAGACTCCTATGTGCATAAATGTAACCAGTACTTATATTGTATCCTTTTTAAAGTTTAATTTTACATATAAATTTAGGTATTACATTTATTATCCCTATAATATGCATTAAATCTGTCAGAAAATCACTAAGACAGCTTCTTACACTGTTAGTGTCAGAATGTTGTTCATGTAAACAAAGTTTGCTCTTTGGTAATGTTTTTATTCTCCTTATATGTATACATGTAAAAATGGAAACTATTTGTTGGAAAGGAAGGCTAATAAACGTAGAAAAAAAATATTTAAACAGGAAGAAAATAAAAATTTCTTAATATATTTATTCCATGCAATTTGTTTTGTCATTAGCATGGCTCAAAAAATACTAAATTATTTTTTTTAAGTTAATTTTTAAATATTTAGCTCTGCTGACTACATGTAAAGTATACCTAATACTATATTAACAACACCTATTTTTTTCAGAAATTTTGCTAACAGTAATTTTTTTAAGATTTCATTTTTGAAATTGTCCCCTATTTTGAGAATCACCCATATAAAAAAGAAAGTAAGACTTTTCAGTCTTCCTAGTACGACCAGTACAAATGGCTGTTTCCGTCATTTTAAAAGTTAAATATATTTGATATATACTTTAACTTAGCGCATATGCATTAGAAAAGACTATGCCTACATCTATCTATGTGAGGAATAACTGGAAAAAGAATTTGATTCGATAACCTCTATATTGACTAAAACTCGTTTATTCCGTTGCTGCATCTTACAGACATCTCTGCAAGTTCGATCGGAGGTTCCAGGAGCCATTTAAGCGAATCTCGGGATCTACAGGATGGTCGTAGGTTGTATGGGCAAAATCTAATCTTTTTTTCATGCGGGTTCTTGTTAATATGTTGGGAATTGTAATATTTTTCCATATGGGGGCGAATCTGTCAATTCGGGAGGAACATTTAGTATAATTAATTAATTAGCTCTTGATTGACATTTGGTCAAGAATCGCACAATCTCCGGGATCTGTGATGTACAAGGTTTACCGATTGAATAATAGTCTTATAAATTAATCTAATTTCGTATGCAGCGTTTTCTGCAGTTCCGTATACTAACCATCGATTTATTCTGTTGAGCTGATCCAAAATATCAGACCAGATTATGTGATCGTCGATGTTAACTGGGTGAATTATTCCTGCAGTATTCGTCCGAGATGGCTCAGTTAGAAGAGCATTGGCGGCTTCAACCAATACATCCCGGGTTCGAATCCTGGACCGGACTTTTTTCACCCACTTGAAAAATTTACATTCTGTGAAAACTAAATCTTTAATCGGGTTCCACACATTTTAGTTTCGTATGTTTGTGTAATCAGCTGAATCCTTAAAAACAAGAAAGAGTTACGACTCCTTTTTCTCCCGGTACAAGCCAAAATAAGGCATTTTCTTCTCTCGAGGGAAAATTATGTAGTTACTTTCCTTTTTTTCGGGGGGGGGGGGGGGGGGGGGATGGGGGAGCGCAAAATTTCTTCCTGCCCCGGGCGCCAAAATACCTAGCTACGCCACTGATTGTTTATAAAAAATATTTTTTTTTTATTGTATGTGTTTAAACAAATCAAGCGCAGACATTGAAAATAAACAATAAAATTGTGTTTAACAATACACACATTCCATTTTTAAAATTTGTATTTCAGTCTAAAAGGCAAAATTTATAGCGGAGTAAGGCGGCCCACAAAATGATTAATACGGTTGAGTCTATTTCTGAATATGCCCAATAGTTGATTTAAAAGGTCTTTAAATAAATAAAAAATATAAACTAAGTGCAATCGTTTCAGTTTTACTAGAAGTGTTGTTAAGAAGTTAAATATCCGTAAGACGTAATTTACTGGTGAAATCTATAATGCTATATAAGTTGAGAGTTACAATAACTGAACAATGATTATAAAAAGTGTAGTGCTGCCCTCTAGTGGATAAAAGTCAAGTACATAAATGGATTTAATCAAAGTAGAGAAAACAGGGGTCTGATTTTCTGTTCAGACTTTTTTCACAATTCTGATCATAATTTTGAGAATTTTTAATTATCAATGTATTCAGGCTCTATCCTTCATAAAAAAAAAAAAAAAAAAAAAAAAAGCTAAGTAATATGTTCTTTGGCGAGTTTAACTGTTTATTTACTGACCAGATTTTGTTTTTAAACGATTAAAATTGTGAAAAGTTCTATTTGAAGGTGGAAAAATTCTGTGAAAGGTCTATTTAAAAGAGATAATTTTTTGAAGGGTCCTAATTTTGGGATAAAATACTTTGAAGGATCCTGTTTTAAGAAAGGACCTAACATTTTCCTAAACATATCCCTGGAAAAGGATATTCCTTCATCAGACACGTAGAAATAGATTTCTTTTGCGGGACGACTGTGACAGATCAAACTCAGGTACCTGATTATATTAGAGGTTTTTTTTTTTTTTTTCAAATATTATATTAATCTATCAACAATATTTAACACGTTGAGGGCCACGATGATCGACTCTGAACTTTCTGTTTAGGCTGCATCAGTCACTGGTGACTGACAGTGTAAAATATGATATAAAACTAAAATATTATATGTGTATGTATGTTTAAATAATTATTAAGAAAGTGACATTCTGTAATAAATAAAATTTAAGTAAATTTTAAATACATTTTCAGCAATAACTTTTTTTTTTTTTTTTTTTTTTTTTTTAAAGTTTTATGCTATATTTTAGTCTGTCGTTCACAGATGACTGACACGGCGGAGGTTTAATGTCAGTTACGGATGACCGATGTGGCATTCAATTGTTAAGACGCAACACTAGTCACAGAAAAAGTCCCGGATAATAATGTAAAATCTATGGGGGCGTTCTTTTCAAATATCTCACTCAAATTTTAATATTTTTACATGATGGGTTTTTTTTTTTTTTTTTTTTTTGGCGTAAGATAGCTGAGGACGATCTACAACCGGGCTAGTTTTTACTTTTTCAATTTTGGTTTAGGATAAAAAAAAAATTAACTTTTGAAACCGGTTTGAACCGGTTCTGAAACTGAAACTATCATAATATAAAAATATATAACAAAAATCGAAAAAGTAAAAATTAAACTAAAAATGACCGAAAAAAAAGTGACAAGGAATTTAAATAGTAAACTTGTCGACAAATAAGAGCTAATAATTAAAGTGATAACGAAGAGTAATTTTAATGTTCTGATTAGGGGGTTTGGTATCTACTGATATTAATAGAATAAATAATGGGAATGTCAAAAATCAAAATGTTATTATTGTATTAAAATAGATATTTCTTTTTAATTATCAACCCTTAGGCGATATTAAATATTAAACTTAGTTTCATTAAGTAAAATTAATTTAAAAATGATTATATATTTTATTAACTGATAGTAAATTAATAAAAATAATTGTAAAAATCAATAAAATTAAATATTAAAAATTAGTTTCATTAGCAAGAATTGATTTTAAAAATGATAATATTTTATTAACTGAGAGTAAATTAATACAAATAATTGCATAAATAAAATTATATATTAAAAATTAGTGTCGCTAACAAGAATTCGTTAAAAAAATTTTAATATCCCATTAATTGATAGTAAATTGTTAAAAATAGTTGTATGAATAAATAAAATTAAATATTAAAAATTAATTTCACTGGAAAGAATTTATTTAAAAAATATTTTATTGACTCATAGTAAATCAATAAAAATAGATGTATAACTAATTAAAATTAAATATTAAAAATTACTCATTAACAAATACTTTCTTAAATGATAATATTTTATTAACATATAGTAAACAAATAAAAATAAGTGTATAAATAAATAAAATTAAAAATAATATTCATTAACAAATATTTATTTAAAAAACGATAATATTTTATTAACTCATAGTAAATAAAAATAAATGTATAAATAAATAATGCAATAATTAATATATTAAGGGTGTATTCGAAAAAACGCTTTTCCACCTTCAACAGCTCGAAAATTTCCGATACAATTTCAGACACAATTTTTAAAGTAGAGACATGAAACTTGCTGAGGAGATTTTTGAAGTGACGTATAAGGTGCCGTGTGATGTCTTTTTACGCTCAATTCATTAGAATTTGATTTATAAACAATTATCCTCTTAGTATGACCCTTTTTTTCATACCCAGATCTCCCGCTTCTGAAAAATCCGTTCAAATTGGCAACTTTGGCAGCCTTTTTTGCAATATGTTCTACATTTATCAAAGAATCGACCATTACGGCACCTTGAGTACTTTCTGAATAATACCATTTGCCAGTTTCATGCATTTGAAGGCAAAAATGAACTTAAAAATAAATCGGAAAATAAGCAGTTTGAATCGAAATATGCCCTTAATATAATATTTATTATAATTATATTTATATATTTTATATTTAATTTATATATATATATATATATATATATATATTAATTACAAATTAAAATTTTTTTGCTAAAATTAATCTTATACTATATTAATTTCCTTTTAACAATATTCCGTATTTATTGCAACTTATTAAATTAAAATCCTGTTATTAGATCTAATCTATTAATCTTTATAGAAATGATATAAATTCTTAATTCTTCATTTATTCTAATATGCGTAATTTTAAAAAATGGCTCCAAATTAAAATATTCTTAATTAAATTTTATTCCATAAAATTCCTAATAAAATTCATTTTTCCCCTGTGTTTACCGGCCCCACCAGTGGCCGAGAGGTACGGACCTCTCAAGTGGTAGACGGCAGGTGCTGGGTTCGAACCCAATCGGGGCTGTCGGCCTAACCGTTCGGAGTTTTCGTGGTTTTCTTCGAACCTTGCGTAAATACGGGTTAGGTTCCCTTAGAAAGACCCCCACGAAGGGCATTCCCCCCTGGTCCTATATCCCTAGCGCAGATAATCGGACGTCAAAAATCAATCAATCAATCAACCCCTGTGTTTACCAACCCCTTTTTAAGAAAGTCTTATTAAATCTATTCCAAAACCATACTTTTCAAAAATATTTTTTTTTCGCGTTTGATATTTATTGCGCATCAATAAATTCATTTATTTTACTTTTTTGTGTGTTAAATTATCTTCTGTAGAATATATTCGAAATTTGATTACTTTCGATTATAAATTAGTTAAATAATAATCTTTTAAAATAAAAAAATTGAAAAATCCCTTTCGGCATGGCCTATAGGCGGAGGTAGATTTCGAAAAGTTTTCATTTAAAAAAAAAAAAAAAAAAAAAAAGCCTATCTGTTCAAATGCCCATTTTGGCAATATATTTTGAATTATATTCTTACTTTATTTAAAAAATTTACCAATATGCTCATTATATAGTTCCTAAATAACAAAAAATTGTTAATTAAATTCGTTTGACAGCAAAATTGAATTTAAAAATGAGTCATAAAATAACCAATTTATTATTTTAATACATCCACAATTCTTTAATCAAGAATCGCTTTGAGAAATTTTGTGCGAAGCGCCCACTTTGACAGATTTTTTTAAATATATATTTAGCCTTTATCAAAAATCTGACCGATACGGCACATTACACAGTTCCTAAATAACAAATAACTGTCAACTGAATGCGTTTGAGAGCAAAATTGAATTTAAAAATGAGTCATAAAATAAACAATTTGTTATTTGAATACAACCTCAATTCTTTTATCATGATCGCTTTGGGAAATTTTTTTGTGAAGTGCTTACTTTGACAGCTTTTAAAATATATATATTCACCCTTTATCAAAAAATTGACGAATACGCACATTATATAGTTTCTAAGTAATAAAAAACTGTCAATTGAATGCGTGTCAGAGCAAAATTGGATTTAAAAATGAGTCATAAAATAACCAATTTGTTATTTGAATACCCACAGTTCATTAATCATCTCGCTTTGGGAAATTTTGTGCGAAGTGCCCATTTTGGCAGCCTTTTTTGAAATATATTCTGCCTTTATCAAAAAACTGGCCACTCCATCACATTATATAGTTCCTAAATAAGAGAACCTGTAAATTGGATGCGTTTGAGAACAAAAAAAGATTTAAAAATGACTCGGTAAAAACGCAATTTCTTAAATTTCCTCAAATTTTAATCACGATAACTTCGTGAAATTCTGTTCAAAATACCCTTTTTGGCAGCCTTTTAAAAAATATATTTTGCCTTTATCAAAAAACTGGCCAATACGTCAAGTTGTATAGTTTCTAAATAATAGGACCTGTAAATTGGATGGGTTTGAGAACAAAAATGAATTTAAAAATGACTCATAAAAAACGCAATTTGTTATACTTAATGAATTTTTTAATGATGATAACTTCGGGAAATCTGTTCAAAATACCTTTTTTGGCAGCCTTTTTAAAAATATATTCTGCCTTTATCAAAAAATTGGCCAATACGTCGCATTATATAGTTGCTAAATAAGAGGATCTGTCATTTGGATGTGTTTAAAATCAAAAATGAATTTTAAAATGAGTCAGAATATAAGTTTGGATTTGAGGTTTTTTCTCCAATTCCTATTTTTGTTTAATTTATTTTTGCTATAAGAATTGGTTCTATGAAAAACTTGTCAATATAAAAGTTGTAGATATTATTGTGAAGATGTAAAATAAATTTAATTAGATTTAATTGCTTAAGAATAGAGTAAGTTATGGGTTTTTTTCTTTTTCCTCCCCCCTTTTTCTTTTCGTTTATAATTTTTTTCATCGGTAAAAATTGGTCCTATCAAAAACCTGTAAATACAAAAAGTTTTAGATAATATTGAGTACATTTATATAAAATTTAGTTGGATTTGATATCTTGAGAATTGACGAAATTATGAATTTTTTTCTTCCAAAAACCATGTTTTTTTCGCCCCTTGAGCCCATTTTTAAATTTATCAAAAATCTGTCACGCATAAACTTTTTCCTCATTTTTTAGAAGTAATATAAACTTTAAACTGATTCGATATCTATTTTAATTAAAAAGTTATCGCGTTTTTTCTGTTTTCACAAAAACCCTCCTAACTTCCACCCCCTTGGTCCGATTTTGCCCATTAACGAACTTAACCGAGATTTTATGCCCCTTGATTTTATGTAAAAGTTTGATGAAGATCTGAGCATAATTATGGAAGTTATCGTGTCTAGAAGAAAGTGATATACACCGATAGATTGATAGATATAGATAGATAGATAAACTTTTTTACTGATGGTAGTTTTGGGGTCTAGGAGTCATGATTCGTGTAGATCCGCAAAAATTTTTCAGAAATTCCAACATGGGAGACAATGCAATAGGTAGTATTTCATACGAAATCTACCTAATTATCGTTCGCAAAACATCGAATCTGTCATTGTTAAAATCTCGACGCTTGATATTAAATTCTTTTTACATAAAAGAATCATGGTTAGAGATTATCGAAAATTCTAGAAGCTTTTTATTATCGACTTAAGTGAGGACGTCCAAAGATGATGGTATATATTTTTTCTTTTTCTTTCGATGATTCGGGATTAGACGACTTGCTGAAACTATTTTTTATGATGGAATGTCGCTCCCGGGAGAGCATTTTCCCGCTCAATGTGAATATCTTTTAATAAACTAGTTTGGAGCAGCTAATGTGTAGTTTTATGAAGCTGCTACGTTTATTATTTTACTTTTTTTTTTTTTTTTTTTTTTTTTTTTAAATCTCGTCACGACTCCTGGGAAACTTGCAAATACTGTTACGCTCCTATCTCAAAATGCCACACACACATGTACATATTATATATATATATATATATATATATATATATATATAATATTATATTATTATTATTATTAATATATTAAATAAATATGTATGTATTTCCGTCCATGTTCAATGTGGTATAAGTTATTAAATTCAATGGTTCATATATTGTAATACAATTAATGGTTAAATTATATTATATATATATAAATAATAAAAATATTAATATAATATATATATTAAGGTAATATATTGTATAACACAATATAATATGCAAAATAACATAAAATATAATAATATATAAATATATATTAATTTAATATATATAATATTATGTATTACATTGTATAATGCAATAACTATATTATTTTTTATATTATTTATATTTATTTGTTTTTATTTATAAAATTTATATTTTAATATTATTAATCGTTTTAATCATACATAATAATTTATATTATTATAAACTTATGTATTAATATTTATATTATATTTATATTTACATAATACATTTATATTATAAGGTACTCTGGGGTAATAACGCCAGGCGGGGTAATAACGCCAAGTGCTTATATTTTGCATAATTATGAAATAATCAGGTAAATGACACCCATGTGCTCTGCGCAGAAGGGTTTTGAGTCATATAAATCGCAAAAAACAGCTTCAGGTTAATTTGTTTCGTTTTTAGGTCTTATTGTTTTTACAAACAACTAAAATTAACGCTTGATCTAAAATTTGCGAGATACGTTTTTTGATGTGAAGACTATCTTTTTATCCGGAAATACTTTGTTAATTACATAAATTTGTAGTGCATTTCATATACTTTTAAAATGTTGTTGAAGATTTTGGATATCTTCTTGAGATAATTTGTAATTTAAAATGTACTGCACAATAACTATAACGGGGTAATAACGCCAATCCTTGACTTTAGTACCCCGGTTGATTCTCTACAGTGGCCGAGCTACATCCTAAATACTGATTCAAATAAACACAGTTAAAACTGTCCAATGTTTCTCATATTTCTATTTAAGCGGTCCTTTTTAAGCAAAAAGAAGCTCACGGTCTGATATTCTTTTGCCTCATCCCCTCCTCCCACACCACACCTTTATTTTTCTTACACTTTCACAAAAAAATGAACATTTTCAATAGCTTAGAATGCAATTTGTAAATTTCTAAGTTTGTAGAGTTTGTATTTTTAGAATTGGGCTATCTACATGCAATTATTCCATCTTATTTCATAGTTTTGTTTGCATGGCGTTATTACCCATATAGGTGGGTAATAACGCCAAATAGCCATTGCATTTTATGAATACATATCTGATAAATTATTTTATTTTATATAGATAGTCAATGAGTTGCTGTATCAGATCCTATATTTGTTTGAAAAATACAATCTAAAACTAAGCCGTGAAAATTGGTAGAACCTTAACGTGGCGTTATTACCCCAGGGTACCTTATATTTTATTATATACTAGCTGACCCGCCCGGCGTTGCCCGGGTCCGTATTAACAATATTAAACGAACTTGAGATTTGTATAATTTTATCATTAACTGGAAGCATGCAGAAATGCATTGGCTGAAATACGTCGCAGCTGACTTTGTGAAAAATTGGTTTTAAAAACAACAACTACTATTAAGCTCTAAAAATACTTAAAATGAGCAATGAGTAACACGGGAGGGAACATGTATCCAACAATTGCGTTAGGTTCGTGTTGAAGTCTTGATATTTACCCGTAAAAATCACTTTTAAATCACGTAACTAATTATTTTTTTTCGCATAGAAATCTCAAGTGAAAAATTTTGAATTTCAAACTAATTATATCACTCTTAAATCCGACTATACTGTGAATGAAATCGATACGCGATGATAAAAGATTGGTATATAGTATTATAATTTCAGAGCCATTTAATAAAAGTGTATATTTTTAATCAAAGCATGCGTAATGTTGACTCTGTGGACAAATTCCTAACCGTAAACTTTAGTACCGTAACCATAATCTGTCTGTAACCTAACTGCGACTTAACAGTACCCTACCGTAACTTAAATATAACATAAATGTAACCTAACCGTCACTTTATTGTAACCTATTCTTATTTTAACCATCACATAAATGCAATTTAACTTTAACCTAACTTTAAATTAACCGTGATCTAACTGTAACCTAATGTGAAATTAAATAAAATCAAAGACTTACCGTAATGTAATTGCAACCTAATCGCATCCCAAATGTTACCTAACCATTTATTGAGTTCATGTCCATGGAAATTATTTTGTCTTGTTCGGATTTGGTTATGATTCATTAGAATATTTTTGTCGGGTTTAGATTTGGTTCGATTCAGGTTTCAGGAGTTTTTTGAAATTCGATTGAAATGTTCGGGTCGGATTCATGTCCATGGAAATTATTTTGCCTTGCTCGGATCCAGTTATGTTTCTGTGAAATAATTTTCTCGGGAACAAATTTTGTTCAATTCAGATTTCGGCGTTTTCTTCAAACCGAATTTTCGGGTTCAGGTCTTAATGCTTGTCCACGGAAATTATTCTGTCTAATTCGAATAAAGACATGCTTCACTGGAATATTTTTGTCAAGTTCAGACTTGATTTAATTTAGATTTCGGCTTTTTTTCAAATGTAATTTTTGGATTCGGGTTTTCTTGCGTGTTCACGGACATTATTCTGCCTTGTTCGAATAAATACATGCTTCACTGGACTATTTTTATCAAGTTCATTTCAGATTTCGAGATTTTTTCAAAGAAATTTTTAGGTTCAGATTCGGTTCATGTGCATGGAAATTTTGTCTTATTCGGATCATGTTACGGTTCTTTGGAATATTTTTGTTATGTTCAGATTTGGTTCGATTCAAATTTCAGGTATTTTTTCAAATAGAATTTTTAGGTTCGAATCTCGTTCATGTCCACGGAAATTATTTTATCATACTCGTGTCCGGTTATGATTCTTTCTAATATATTGATCGGACTCAGATGTGGTTTGAACCAAATTTCAGGTTCTTTTCAAATCGGATTTTTTAGGTTCGAGCCGGGTTTATGTCCATGGAAATTATTTCTTCTTGCTCGGATCGGGTTATAGTTCTTTGGAATACTTTTATCGGGTTCAGATTTAATTCAATTCAGATTTCGGGTTTTTTTTTCAAATGGAACTTTTGGGTTCGGGCCTTCTTGCGTGTTCACGAAAATTATTCTGTCTTGTTCGTATAAGGAGATGCTTCACTGGAATATTTTTGCCAAGTTCAGATTTGGTTCAGTTCAGATTTCGCGATTTTTTCAAAGAAATTCTTCGGGTTCGGATTGGGTTCATGTCCATGGAAATATTTTGTCTTGTTCGGATCCGGTTGCGGTTCTTTGAAATAGTTTTGTCAGATTCAGATTTGGTTCGATTCAAATTTCAGGTATTTTTTCGAATTTAAGTTTTAGGTTCGTATCAGGTTCATGTCCACGGAAATTATTTAGTCTTACTCTAATCCGGTTATGGTTCTTTCAAATATTTTGGTCGGATTTAGATGTGGTTTGGGTCAAATTTCAGAATTTTTCAAATGGAATTTTTTAGGTTTGAGTCGGGTTTATGACCACGGAAAATATTTTGTCTTGCTGGGATCGGGTTATAGTTCAATGGAATATTTTTATCGGTTTCAGATTTTGTTCGGGTCATATTTCGAGTTTTTTTTAAGACAATATTTAGATTCGGGTCAGGTTTCATGCCCACTAACATTATTTTGCCTTGTTTGGATCGGGTTATGCTTCATTTGAACATTTTTATGGGATTGAGATTTGGTTCGGGTCAGTTATCAAATCCATAGTTTTTTTTTTTTAAAACAGAATTTTTAGGTTCGGGTCGGGTTTATACTCGCGGAAATTTTGTCTATCACGGATCGGAGTGTGGTTTGTTTTTTTCTGATATGGATCGGGTTATGTGTTAATTAGTCTAAACATTAAGGTTATAACCAGTTTTGCTACTATTCTTTTTATGGCTATTTCTGATAAATTATTTACTTTGCTATTTGATAATTTTTTTATGGTGTATGAATCGTTTGCGGATTCGAACAATTGTACGCCAAACAGCTGTATTTTATTTTTGTTTTAAAGCCAAATTAAAGCCATAATTTAATTTTGACACGCCGATCAATTCAAACTGGTTTTAAACCCGTATTTCTTTGTTTTTTACCTTTTAAACTGTTATTGAATAGATGATTAAGTTTCGTCTAAAAAATAACGTTTTGTGCCATTATTGACTGTAATACACGATCGGAATGCATAAAAGATACAAATATATCAATCATAGGCAAGAATTATGCGATTATTTTTATCATATGACTTTGAATTATCAATATAGAATCACCATTTAGGATTTTGCTTGAGAAGTTAACATTCTTCCGTTAATGTCTTAAAATCGTCTGCACTCTGAAATCTAGATTTTAGACTAATATTTGTTATTTAAGTTTTCGCGCATGATGTTAAAAGAATGTTTTCATAAATATATTTTATATATTGACACAGAGTTATTAATATGATATATTGTTAAATCATAAACATTTTTCATCTACGTTATAAAGTATTAAAAAGTTCTGAAAAAAAAAAAAGAAAACTTTTAGTAATACAACTTTTAGTTCAAATCAAATGTTTTCAATATTTTATTTAATTTTATTTTGACATTTAATTATTTCGAATTTATCAATTTCAATTATTTTAAAAGCAAACATTTTTTTAAAATAAATAATATAATAGAAAAAAGACCAAAAAATTACTATTTCTTCGTAAAATATGCTTCAGCTGTAATTCATTTCTTTCAATTCGTCTTATTAATGCAAAATCCCTTCCAAAAACTTTTGTTTGGGTCATTAAAATTTGAGCGATAAATGGTTTAATATTGCAACCCTTTTTTCGGTTTACTTCACCACCACCTATCTTTTTCCTCCATGGTTTGCAACCGCTGTGATAAAAAATCATCATTTAAACTGACAGTTAGCCAGTCTATGAATTTTAAAAGGTCTGTTCCAGCTTTTTAAATTATTTATGCGAAAAGTTTATGCAACCAACCAACCATAACTAAATGAAGGGAAAAAAAGAAGTAAAAAGGCGATTTTTTATGAGAGTGATCTTTGGAATTTAATTAATTACTCAGTTAATAAATAGAATTTCGAAATTCTGAAGCTCAGGTGCATCAGGAGAGATTTGGGGCTACTCTCAAAAATTTTTTTAGCCTCGTACATGCTGTCGATTTTTCTAGCCATCGCAGACACACACACACACAGACAGACAGAGCGTTTTGTTATTTCATTAATATAGATTAATATAATAAAATGACTAATTTAATATAATAAAAATATCTAATACTATATAATAAATTATAATAAATATGTAATTTTTTTCATTAGCAATAATCTCTTCTAAACCACATAATAAATCGATAAAAATTACATTATCGTTTCCAACATTTTTGTGATTTAATCCATTACTTAAAACAATATTGTCATGTACCCTCAGTCGATCCTCAAAGTATCGCCAAGGATACGCGTACCCCTGGTTGTGAACCGCTCCGCTGGTCTATGAGATTTATATAAATCAGTCATTTGTTACCACTTTAGTTTTTATTACTTATTTATCGACAAGTTTAATATTTATCAATTCCTTGTCACTATTTTCCGATAACTTTTTATCCTTGTCACCTTTTTTTCAGTCACTTTTTTCCGGTAACTTTTTTTTCTAGATTCTTTCCAGTAATGGATACCCTACAAAAAGTAATAGTTTGATAGACTATTTAGAAATGGAATTTAAGGAAAGCATAATAATAATAAAAAAATTGTTATTTTAAAATAATTTTAAGAATTAAAATATCAATCAGATATTTGTGTGAATCATTCACCGTCTAAATTATTGTGATTATCACAAGTTCATTATTTTTATTATTATAGATGAATGGTTTAAAATACTAAATGACAATTATGAAATTACAGAGAAAGTGGGGGTGGTTTGTGGTTAGAGCGATAATAAAAATAAACCTGAAAAAAAGTTTTGGTTCTATTAGTGCATAGATTCGCTCATTAACTTTTTTTAACAGTTAAAGTTCCAAAAACTACTCTACATATTAATTGTAATAATGAACATTACAAAATAATAAAAAGTATAACTGCAGGCTGAATGTTAAAAATACTGATTTATTTATTTATTTAATATTTTTTTATTTTTTTTTATTTTAAAGAAACTTCAGAACTGATGCTTCAAAGCCACTGATCTTCTGATATACTAAATTTTATTTATTTATTTATTTATTTTTTTTTTTGTGTGTGTGTGTGGGGGGGGGGTTATCAGAGATAAATAAGTAAACATTTAAGACAGTTAAGATTTATTTTTAACAAGTTCTGCAACTTATTAATTATTTTTATTTAAAATGTGGAGAGATCGAGTCCTATGAGACTATTTTCCTGTGCAACTAAAACAATATTCTATGCATCCTGATTTGTTTCAGGGATTGTCAAATTATAAAATATGCAAAGCAAAGTTATAAAAAAATTAATTTGATAAAAATATTGAAAATTTTACTAACACGAAATTAATTAAAAGCAGCTATTTTTTAAAAAAAGTTTTGGTGTTATTACATTCTAGATTACTTAGGTTTTCAGCTAAGTCAAAAGATTTTACGCACTTAAAACATTACTGAAATTGTATTTTAGCAACGTATGCATGATATATTCATTGCTGTTAATTGATCAATTTAGTATTCCAGCAATGGATACAGGTCTTAAAATCTTAAAAATGTGACATTTTCTAAATGGCTATTAGTACATAAAATTCAAAGTTTTCTGTTACTACCAGCGCCGTGCGAAGGGGACGGTCGCCCTGGGCTCAGAAATTTATACTACCTAGGACATTTTTGGCATATTATAAGAAACAGTTGGGTTTGGGGGGGGGGGCGCCAAATTGTAGCTTTGCCCCGGGTGCAGTATTTCCTTTGCACGCCTCTGGTTATTACCAAAACAAAAATATACAAATTTTGCAACAAAATAAGGAATACAGTTTTTAAGAGATGCTCTTAGGACGTTCATTAAGATTTTCACTGAATAACAGTGAAACTTCGAAACATTATTTTCTGCTTCTTGATTGATTTGATTAAAAATTTCAACAATAACCCACATTATAAAATATGCAAGAGAAAATCGCTGGAAAAAAAAAAAAAAAAAAAAAAAAAAAAAAACGTTGAAGGGTGTCTATCACTGGCACATCTATGTACATATATATTGGGAAAGGGAGGAAGGGACTTTAATTAAACATATTGAAGCATAGCTTGCCAGGCTGGAAATAATGAAATAATTTGACTCGGGAACTCGCCGTTCGAACAAATTTATTTTATTCACACTTCTATTATACATCCACTCGAGTGACTGGGAGTTTGATCGTTATTACGGGAGCTCTAAGAACCATATTAACTTAAAGACTTGTACAGTTAGAAGATTAGTACAGCAATAACTAACCATTTTCGCGCGCTTTCGCTTTTTGTTTAACGCTTGCAATGTTATCAAAAATATTTATTTTCTAAAACACACCCAAAAATATACATTAAAATATTTAATTGCTAAAAAGGACGTCAAATGTTAATAAAATACATTAAAAAGATCTTAATAATTTGACATGTTTCGATTGAATTTACTCCATCATCAGAAAAACAATATATACAAATAAACACAAAGATGGAAAATGACAATAAATTATTACAAATGAAATTTAAAAAATAAATAAAAATCACGCGCGTTATATTTTAATTATGTTTCACGTTACTTTATTTTTAAATTATCTAACAATTCAATCCAAATATTTGGGATTTGAAATGACAAGGAATCATTGCAGACCATTGAGCTTCTGACGTAAATTTCAATAGACTCTCTAACAAAAAGTTGCAAATAAAAATCTGACCTATAAATTAATTTATTTTATTAAACAAAATATCTATGTTTTCTATTTTATTTAGCCTTGATAATGCGGTTTTACCTCTATTAAATTTTATGTCTGCAATGTGTTCTTTACATCTCACTTTGAATTTTCTTTGAGTCATACCAATATAATAATTCTTATATCCACCGTCTTTAAGAAATGGAATGATATAAACACCTGATAGGTCAAATTTATCAATTGGGTCAATTCTAGTGGTAAATAAAGTGGTTTAATTTAAAAATAAAGCAACGTGAAACATAATTAAAATATAACGCGCGTGATTTTTATTTATTTTTTTAAATTTCATTTGTAATAGTTTGTCATTTTTCATCTTTGTGTTTATTTGTATATTTTTTTTCTGATGGTGATTGAGTAAATTCAATCGAAACATGTCAAATTAAGATCTTTTAATGTATTTTATTAACATTTGACGTCCTTTTTAGCAATTAAATATTTTAATATATATTTTTGGGTGTGTTTTAGAAAATATATATTTTTGATATGTTTTTAATGGACGTATATCAGAACTTCTGTTTATAATTTAATGCTTGCAGTGTTTTCCAGCAAAAAGCGACGGTCTCAAATTGAAAAGATAATTAAATTTAATTGGATAATTAGCTTTTGATTAATACCTGGCTCTGCAACGAGGCAGTGCTGGCCCAAGCCTGGTTGCATCTCTAACCTATAACTCTTAAATTTCACTGAGCTTGCACTTTTAATCTTTAATTTAATTACAATTTAGTATTTTTTTTAAATGGATTCTGGTTTGAGAAATAAATGTTAATAAGGCAGAATTAGACACTAAAAGTTGGACAATTAACTGAAGAAAATTTTGAACTTTAAAAAGGAATTTTATTATTTAAATTTTTAACAAGCGCATTTGCGAATAAATGCTTTTATGCTTTCCTTTTGACAACGTTCACTAATGTTTGACACAGGACTGTGGAGTCGGTGAGAAAAAATGGCCGACTCCGACTCCGGAAATTTTAACGACTTCGTAGCATATACCAGTGTATACCAGTAGCATATACCAGTTGGTTAAAATTATGAGGGAGAACACTAGGAAAATAAAGCAAAAATTTCACTATTTCGGTATTAATTCATTTCTTAGTGCTTTGAAAGAAAAGAAAAGGGGAGGGGGTCTGTTTTACTAATTTTTCAATTTTGCGTCCAACAAACTCGAAAAATCCAACTATCGAAATCTAAAAAAGAAAATAAAACAGAAAATGTTTCTATTTCGGATCCGTGAACTTGAAAAGGGAAAATCTTTATAGAATTTTGGTGTTAATTAGTGCCCTCCAGAGCAGAAAAAATTCGATGTAAAGGAAAAAATAATAAAGAGGAAAATTTAAATATTTCGTATACTAATTCGGGATCTTTCAATTATTAATTATTTCAAATTCGTGAGTTTACAATTAAAAATGGCTTCCATCTACTTTGAATCTCATGAGTTTTTACTATTAAATTTCCTTAGTTATAATAATTTTTGTAATGTAAGAAACTGTATTCTTTCTTTAAAGAAATACATAAGCATAAAATGAAATCTCGTGAGTGAGAAAACTTTGAAAAAAGGACAGACAAAATAAATAAAAATGTAGATTATGAATGAGTGGTGCTATGGATTCTTCAGAACTTCTTCATAAGCACAATTTATACAGTTTAGTGTGAAGCTATTTCGTTGAATGAAAATAAATATAATTAATGAAATCACAAGTGTTTAAATAAAAATGAATAAAAAGCGAACAAAAATAATATAGAGTTAAAATCAAAAATAATTGCGAATATTATATACTGAATCTTTGGAAGAACATATGCACAATTCATATATGTGTATACTCAAAATAAATTGACAGTAAAAGGATTAGCTAAATGAGAAATTATAATTTCATATAAAGTTCATGCAAATTTATTTAATTACAATTACTGAATAATTATTTTTTTGACTAAATTAATCATAAATGAAGCTTATTATTTACAACATATTTCAAGTTATCTTTGCTTATATGTAAGAAATCGAAACCCATCATTTCAATATGATTTTATCTAGATATACAGATGGCGATACATTTTAATGTTAGTTATCAATCTTGTAAATAAAAACTCTGGATTATTTATTATTATTATTTTTTTTTGGGGGGGGGAGGGGGTGAATAATTTTTATTATTATTAATATGAAATATTTTAATCAGGTTTCAATTTTACATTTCAAAAATAAAAAAAATATCGCAGATGATACGTTATTTTTTCAGAAATAATTTAAAATAAAAATATCGGAGATTATATACAATACATTTAACTCATATTCAACATAAGAAATGCGAACTTTTCACTTATTTATAACTTATTATTTATGCATAAATAAAATTTCATTTATACTAAAAATTAATGTCTCACTTAAGATGTCTACAGATGAAGAAATATATGACCTTTTTACAAGGTTATTATCCTTTGTTGAAGAAATATCATCAAGTTAATTATCAGGCACTTAACATAAATTGATCAGCTGTAAAGATCTTGACAACAAATCGGTTTCCGCACAATTGCACAAAAAATTGAGTTCTAATTTTGTGTAACAGAATTTAAACAGCAGTGCAATGGAAGAAAAACAGTTGTTACGTTTGAAAGGAGCAAACGGGATCGTAAAATTGCGGAGGTGGAAAATACGTCCTCCGATAGATGGGATGTTCCTTGGGTTATTTTCAGGCAACTAGCTAAAGGAAAGTGTGCCAATTTTGATTTCAAATCAAAGAGAAAACATTCTTTCACATGCAAAAGAAAATATTGTGTAATTCACTATAATTAAGATGTACAAAAGTATTTACATATTTTTGGGTAATGGAAAAGCATTAAAAGATAATATTTACAATTAAACACAGTAATTAAAAAAATCTTAAATTAAGAAAAAAGTTTTATCTTGCAGTTCATCCAACAACAGGTTTCCCTAATGATGTTTTTTAAATACCAGTATTTATTTATTATTATTATTATTATTTTTTTTTTTTTTTGGGGGGGGGGGGGTGCTAAGTTTTACAACATTTGCAACAAAAATTACCTCTGATAGGTTTCCACAAAATTTGCATAAAAAGTAAACTCCCCTCCCCCCAAAAAAACAAAATCGGAAATAGTCATTCGACTAAAAATTATATAAAAAATAATTGCCGCCAAACAGAAATTTCCAATACCAACACCTAATTTTACCATCAAATTTGATTTTTTTGTATTTTTCACCTTAGGGTACCAAACGGGAAGTCGTTCGCTCAAGTAGTTCAAATTTAAATTTCTGAATTCCAAATTTTAATTCATTTCCAATCGTCGTATGACAAATTGAAATACTGGTAGTTTTTTTAAACAATTCCTTGTAAATATGCATTTCTATATGTAGATTCTCTAAATATATTTGTTTCGTTCTCATGGATTTGTTCGTGTCCAATTATGGTACAAAATCATGGTGACTTTATTTCGGTGGAACACACTAAGTCCAAAAATTGGAATGCCAACATATTACGCTTTTCCTTTACGAACTTGTGTGCTTAAAAATTTGTGTAAAATATGGCAAAATGGCTACCAGGCACATCATGCATAATTAAAAAAAATAAATAAATAAATAAATTTTCAGAAACACGATGTATTTAGTACAGGAGAAAATTATTTCTATCAATATATACCTAAAAGGCACTCGACTTACAAACGGTAAATTTTCTAATGGAAAACGTTAAATACGCACCATAATAATGAACGCAGAAATTTGATATCACACCATTAGTTATTTTTTTTAAGCTTGATTTTTCCTTTTTAAAAAGTTAATTTTTTGTAGATACTAGATTACTTCATTGAAACTAGTAATTGATATCGCTCATAAACTGTATTGACACATACGGTGAATATTCAGCACTTACGAGTTACGCGAAATTCATTGTATCTACAATATCTAATTGGCCAAAATAGGAGCTCATCTGATCATTATCAATCTTTTTCTCCACAAAACTGTCGCAAAAAGTATGGACGTTTATACTAAGTAGAATTACCAAAAGTTCGAAAGAGAACATGCATTTGATTTTATTCTAAAGTACACACTAGCCAGAAAAATTAAAGGAACAAGTATAATAACTTATAACTTGAAATAATGATTTTGCTACTATAGGAGCATAATGAGAAGATTTTTATTTCGTCATCTAATAGAGAAAAAAGGTGCATAGATTTAGGATCTATTTTTATCTTTATCTTTTATTTAAAAAAAATATGCATGATTTAATAAATCTTTAAATTTTAGAAAAGATGGACAAAATCTTAGTTTTTGACCCCTCTCTAAATAACAGACTTCCAAAATAGAAATTTTCTGTAAATGGATTTTAACTTTTCTGTATGGTTTTCTACATACAAAGTATAGAAGAATAAAAATGGGGAGGCAAAGAAAAATAAATAGAATTTGTTGAAATTCTACGGAGAGACCATTAATTGTTCTTTAATCCCCCCCCCCCCCAATCAGTATATACTGTATTTTATGTTTCCTTTTATCTATTACCTCAGTTCAAATGCAATTTTTAGACTAATATGAATACTGGTTAAATAAGGATTGAGAGAGAAATTCAATGCATGTAAAAATTCTATTTTTTCTTTAATTCGAATTAATCTGAATATACGCAAGTGGAAAAGGGGAAGTTTCTAAAATCTCAGAAAAGAAAAAAGGGATTTTCTGGAGCATGTTATTTAAATTATACTTTTAAATATAATAATATCAATGGCTGAATAGGTAGTGTGTAGGTTGTGTGGGGGTTGGGGGGGGATACGAAATGTATAGCAATTCTAGAAAAAAATTCATCTCCCGTGACTGACAGATTAAGATCCTAAATATAACTTATTTAATATCAAACTCCGATGAATGAGGAGAAATAAGAGAGATAAAAATGAAAAAACGTATTAAATTACATATTTAATAACATTAAAATAACATTTCATTTAGTGACTCATACGAGCTCATTCAAGTATTTCATTTAAGATCTACATTCAACTAATCCTTCTGTAAGGAAAAATTGATTTTTTTTTTCTTTTAGAACAATTAATTCATCGGATTCTAAACCTTCCCTTCTTTTTCATTCCAGAAACAGTCAAATATCATACGATTAAGTTAAAAAAATAATAAAGAGAGCTAAAATATATTGCCCTTCTTTTAGAAAAATAAAACACCTTAAAAAAAATTATATAAGTATCTTGGAAATATTTTAATAAAAATTGAAAGATACGAGCAATGCAATAATTGAAATATTAGTAAAATTATCTCTCATTACGAAGAAAATATTAAATTTGCAATTTTTATCTCTATAATTTGTCATGCATTATAGAACTTTTAGTTTATCGCAACTTCTTTTTTTTTTTTTAACCTAATGACACACTTAAACACATGATTAAACTTCTGTGCCACATTAAAATTATGATTACTGGACAAACATGAAAGCAATGTGTACATATTTTTTTTAATTTATTTTCCAATACACATAAAATACTCCATTCAAAGGGGGAAACAGAAAAAAGTATTAGTTAAGTATAGATTATAAAACAATTTCCAAATTCTTTTGCGCATCCCTGTATGTGATCTACAGATTTGTTTCTACATAGGCTGATCAATGTGTGAAAATTTAGTAACAAAATTTATTGCGTAGTCAGAATTTCATATTCACCAATTTCCGCTCATTGACAGAAATGTTCTCTAAAAATCTTGTACAGCCTTGAATATTATCTAAAAAAAATTTATACAGTTTCATATTAATTTAAAATTTATTTCAGGAAAAAAAGTCATAAAACTGAAAATGTATTTCAGAATATAAACTGTAAATGTATATGAATTTATATTTTAGAAACATGCTTAGTATATTAAATGTAGTTCAGCTGGAAAATAAAAACATTTTTAGGAAATTCGCGTAATACACAGCAATATCCTTATGAAATATTTTGTGTAAGCATATATGATAGATTTTGAAACATTTTCTAACGCATTCCGGATACTGTCACAAAACTAATAAGGTGAAAGATTTTGTCTAAGTAAACAATTTGGGAAACGCATGACATTTGAAAACATCAACTTTAGAAATCATCAAGTACAGACGGGAGAAAAGTAAATGTGCAATAGTGTATATGATCTATTGAATTTAACTAAATTTCTGTATATTATGTGATGCGTATAAACTTAAAAACGCGTGCCACAGATGAAAACGCACATGCAACATTTATTGCTCATAGCAGTACTGGAACCGAAATGCGTATCCCTGTAAATGAACACTTAAACATCATTCTACAGCAATTGGGTTGCCTGTTTGGCCTCTACTTTCAACTTAAAAAGGCGAATTCACATCAGAAATTCCGAAAAAAGATTTTTACTTAAGGTAATCGTGAAACCGTCTGTTGTTAAATAAAAGAAAACTACACAATACAGATTTTTTGGCAAGAATGTAAAATTTCAGAATTAAACTGGCCAAATCTGCCAACCCAGTACAGCAAGCTTCTTTTAATGCAGCTCAATAATGTGTATAAAGCTCATTATGTTTAAGTATTGTAACGTCACTAAAATACACTGCAAAACAATCCCCCCCCCCCCCCACAGACTATATCGCAATTTTGCTTGAAAATTAGCACTAAAATTGGATGTTTTGAGATATGGCTGCCAATCTGCTTTGTTTTTACGTCTCTACCAATCATCTAAAGTACAAGATAGTGAACTTAAAATCCAACCACCAGGTAGCAGCTGTGTCTGCAAAATAGACTTTCACCCTATTCCACAACCCGAAAACAGTTTTCCTGAAATACTAAGCTTGAGACATGGCACTTTTGAATGTCCACCTATAACCTGACCGACCTTATTTCGCAACTGTTGGTCCTTCCAATTACAAAAATGGTTTAAATAAGGTAAAGAATTATTTTTAAAGCGATTTGGGGTCAAGAAAAAAACATTTATTAAAATTTACGAAATTTAAATTTTTATAATGTTCCCCGGTCCAATAAGTAATGCTTATAGGACCAGTAAATAAATCATCAGTAAAAATTTACTGTGAGACCAACAAGTAAGACAAAAGAATTTCCATTCATCTAACATTAAAATTGACCAAGATATATGAAGTTTTGAAATGCATGACTTCTCACTTTTTTGTATATCAAAAAGGTTATTTCGGCCATGCTTTTCAAGGATCGTATATAAAGTACTTATTTCGAGGAATTTGCACTTTGAAAGAAATCGTACAACTATTATTAATAAGTTAACTTTTATTAGTTAAGCTTCAGATTAGTTTAAAATAATTGTAATTTAACATATGTTTTATTTTGTAAGGATTTGAGGCTCTGATTTCTTTTAACAAAAGTTATGTTATTTTCATAAAGTTTTCGATATTTTGCTTGCACAATATTTAACTTGCAATGATCGTCTTTCCATTTTAAAATTTGTATTCGAACTTACACTCACTTTCAAATATCCGATCGAAAATGTTATATACTGACTTAAATCCGATGGCAATGTAATATTATGGTTTTCGACGTTTATTATCTTATACATACTTATATTAAATAACGCAAAAAAATTCGGATAGATTACCGTCAACAAGTTTAGGAAAGAATTTTAGATTAGATAACATAAACCTGCGATGGTTGTGTTTTTTTAGTTTTTATAATTACGTTTTATGTAACTTTTAATGCTGAAAAGAGAAAAAACCTCATTTTTAAGCATCATGTCAAGATTTTTCTCAAATCGTAAATTTCAAGGTTAAAAATAGCAAAAAATTTGATACTATAAAAACGATGCAAGCCTTTTTTTATTCGGATTAATTTCATTTAATTGAATAATTTATTTTAAAATATATATCATTTTGTAAAGAATTGAGGCTGTTATTTTTCATCCTTTTATTTAACGAGAATTTTTTTTTTTTAATCTTATATGTTCAGTACAAATTGTATATTTTGCATTAATATATCAAAATTATTAAAATTTTCAAGTTTATATTGCAATGATAATTTTGCTAGCAGTCATTTTTTAGGTGCGTTCGTAATTATATAATACGTAGCACCTATAGTGATCATTCAGTCCGTCCGTCTGTCCGTCCGTCCGTCTGTCCGCATATAACAACGCAAAAACTACCCAACCGAATCGTTTGAAATTTAAAATACATAATTATTACATAATTTTGTCGAGTCATTTCAAATTTTATGAGAATCGGATGGATAGATCAATTACAGGGACGATCAAAAGTATTCCATTACATTACGGTCAATGGGGAAAAAAGTTTCAAATGCATTTTAATCGTTTGAAATTTAAAATACGCAATTATTACATAATTCTGTCGTGTTATTTCAAATTTTTTGATAATCGTGTGCATAGATCAATTACAGGGACAATCAAAAGCATTCAATTACATTATGGTCAATGGGGAAAAAGTTTCAAATATATTCTATACGTTTGAAATTTAAAACACATAATTATTACATAATTTTTTCGAGTTATTTCAAATTTTATGAAAATCGGATGCATAGATCAATTACAGGGAAAATCAAAAGTATTCCATTACATTACGGTCAATGGGAAAAAATGTTTCAAATGCATTTTAATCGTGTTACACTCATGCGAACTTAATAAAATTTATATGCAACTATAAAGTACATATTATACTATACATCTTACATAATTTGTGGTGCAAAGAACATTTGTTATTGATTTACAAGGCCACACAAAAGTATTCCATTACATAATGGTATAGGGAGAACATTGTTTGATGAGCGTTTTAATTGTAATTCACTATTTACAATGTTATGAGATTGATATATGAAAGTAATATTTTTAAAACTTCGTTATCGTTCGAACGCACCTAATTTGCTACGCTTCACGTGCAATTTCCAACTTGTTTTTTAAATGTGTCAGACGAAATTATTTTTGCACTAAATTTGTGAATGACCCCCCCTAAATTCCAGCAAAAATTATCCAACTCAGCTAATATTCTGTCAATTTCAATAACAGAGCAACGGGACTTTTTTTGCCTCAATTTCAATGTAATAAGAAAATTTTACTAAATATAACTAATAGGATTGGTAGACATTATAAAAATTTAAGTTTCGTAATTTTTTTAATACTTTTTTTCTTGACCCCAAATCACTTTAAAAAAATCACTTTTTTTAAAACCCTTTTTTAAATTGGAAATATGCATCTAGGACCAACGGTTGCGAAAATAGAGGTCGATCAGGATATACATGGACATCCCGGATAAATTACTTGGCACATTCACGAGAGTTTGAGCACGGACAGACAGCAGAAAGACAAATCGAAGTCATAGCACATTTTTCAATTATGCTGAAAAGAGCTAAAGAAAGGTCAAATTAAGTTATAACTTGTAATAAAAACGAGGGAGTTATGATTTTCTTCTCTTTAACGTATATTAATTCTTAAAGAGATGTCCGAGCTTGACTTAAAAAAAATAGTTTCACTGTAAGATACAGAAATCACGGGTAGACATTCTTCATCAGTAGCGCCAACTTTTCGAAAATATTGAATGGGTTTTAAAATTTTTTGAATAAAATAACACACATTTTTCCCCCCTCTTACTGTGTAGTGTGTATGTGTGTGGAGAAAGGGAGAAGCAAAGGATTAAAGATAATTCAAAATTAAGTTATATTTTTTCTAGGCAACTTTTTAAGTTATGTTTATTATAAATTTATAAATAATTTTATTAAGTGAAATTCTTATTAGTTACTTACGTTCTTATAAATACAGGGTGGTCATAAAAAAACTTTGCCGATATACGGAGCTCTAGCGGCCAATCCGCTCAACCGATCGAAATGAAATTTCAGATATAGCTATTCAGAGGTATGAGCTGGAGATTCTGTGAGCGACAACAAAATGGCGCTCACGGTTACGGTTATAGTTACAGAAACTCGAAAATTTCCAATGGCAACACCCATTTTTTTTCATCGCAAAATGCTTAGCGCATGCGAAAACCCTAAAGAGCGTTGGAACCGTGCGTGTATCGCAAGAAACGGACATGTTATGCACGCACAAAAAATATTCTGGGAATCCTCCCCCCCATAGAAAAAACTCGATTGGGGCGCAAGGAGGAAATTTGCATATGACACAGAGTCAGTACACTAATCTCTGATTACAATACAGATCGGAGAAACTAAAACTTTTATTTTGATTACACATTTTCCACATGGGTGCCGTAATTGCCTGTGATGGTGACGGTACCCATGTGAAAAATGTGTAATCAAAATCATTTCGATCGGTTGAGCGGAATGGCCGTTGGAGCTCCGTATATCGGCAAAGTTTTTTTTATGACCACCCTGTACATTAATATGTTTAAATAACATTGGAATTGCTAAATATTGAAAGTGCAAAAAACTAAATGACAAGAAAAGCTAAACGACAAATATTTTAGTCACCTAAGTGTTTTATTTATTAAAGACATCAAAATGGATGACAAAAGACAAGAAATTTGTTTTCGTGACAAATTTAACTGTTATGTGCACTGAAGCGGTTTTTCAGTGCTCATCAGTCTAATTTGTGTTTTTTTTTTTTTTTTTTTTTTTTTTTGAAAAAAAGTATATATATATATATTTGGGGTAAGTTAATAAATCCAAATTTCATTTCAACAATTAAATAATAAAAAAATAAATTATGAATTAAATCAACTGAAATTCTTACATTGAATGGGTGGAGAGACCGAATTATTGCGTGGGCTCATAAGTTAGCGCCACTGTTCATCATATTCCAACCACCATTTCTATTACATATTATAATGTAATAATTTTTCCTCCAGAAAACAAATTTTCATTAAAAGAATTAAACTTGTCAGAATATGCAAGACCATCTTCTTTATTTCCGTACATACTCTTAAAAATTACGTAGAGAAACTTACAAATATCACATTTTTAAGCTTAAAGCTCATTCCAATTAAATTATATTCTATGAAGTGTTTGTTGTTAAAGTATCGATATTTCCGTTAATTCTTTAAAAAGTGGTTCAAATTGACTTAGAATTTACATGGAACACCCGAGGTCATCTCACGGCGCGGTGCAGCACTGTTCCATGGTGCACCGGTTGAAAACCACTGGTTTACTTCAGTCCTTCGCAATTAAAAAAACCTCAATTTAGAGTAAACATGAAATCTAACATGAAAATGGCCAAAAATCGTCAACTAGAAACACTTTAACCCAAACCCGAAATATTTAAAGCCGAACAGAACCCGGAATGAAAGAAAATTAATCCATATATATATTTTAATGCAGTTGTGGGGGAAAAATAGTCTACAATTTTATCATTAATATGAGTTTAATCGTTATGTTGAAAAATGAACATATGTTACATACATGTACACATACGTTAATGATCAATAACATACAAATATAGGCGTCTAATCTGATACCCATCTGTGGGACTCAAATACCACACAAAACAAAATCAAATAGAAGCCGGAAACGGGTATCGGATAAAATAGGGTTGCCTGATCTAAATGCAGGAGTTTAGTTTCTTGCAAGGGAATATTAAGATATTTTAAAAATAATTTTTTTTATACTTATGATTTTTTTAAATGGATGAAAAACACGTTTTCAATTTAAAATAGATAATTAAGAAAAAACATCTTGATTAAATATCTTACGTTTGCTATAGGCTCACAAAACGTACTTCATATGAGGTTTACAAGGAATTATGGTTCCTTCAGAATGTATGGCTTTTCCGTTGAAACATCGCAAAAGAGGCATATTTTGTAAAAAATGCATTTGTCTCATTTCTAAAAAAAAAAACAAAAACAAAAAAAAAAAAAAAAAAAAAAAAAAAAAAAAAAAAAACGAACCAGGCTTTTTTTTTTTTTTTTTTTTTTTGCTGGGTGTGTGTGGGGGGGGGGGGAAGGGGGTGTTTGGGCCAAACCAATCGAGAAATTTGCAAGCCTAACAACATCACTCAATTTTGTTTAAGACCAAGAACAAAAATTCAGAAAACCTCTCGCACAGATGCGAAACAAATTTCGCCACGGTGAAATTTTCCAACTGAATAATACATGAAAACAAATATTCTGTCAACAGTTGCTGTATTGCCCAAATATTATTGGAAGTTTATTTACGAGAAAAACAAAATATGCAGTAATCAGGATGAATACAGTTTTGCCACAAACTTGAATTTCTCTCTACTATTTAATAGCAAAAAAATAATTAAAATCCTGATCTCAAACAAAGAGATTACGAAATATGCAATTTAAATATTAAATAAAATTTTCCAATCAGAAAAATTGCCTCCGTCATTACTGATAATTTTAAATTTAGTTATATTTTTAATATGTGATTTAATTTTTAATATGGCTTTGAAGCTAAATTCATGTTTACATTTAGGTACACCTTGGGGTTGTTGAATATTTACAGTAGTGTTGACTAAGCTATTTTAGCAGGGTGCAGCCCCCGGTGGCCTTATTTTTTTTTAATGCGCCAGGAGACTCTCTTAAATCCTTCCGGCGCTTTTTAACACTTTCTATGTGTCAAATGGCAATTCAATTGATCCCAGGAAAATATCACAAATTCTAGGGAACTCTAAAACAAATCAGTTCAAAATGTTTTTGGTGAACAAGATACAAGTGTTCTCTTTTTTTTTTTTTTTAAATGTGCCCTTTTTTAGGATAGTGTTCCTTTTTGAAAAAAATGTACCTTTTCAGAATAGTGTTTCCTCTTTGAAAAATTTCTCCCCGGTGGCTCTTTTTTTAGAGTCAGCACTACTATGCTGAATAAAAAAATTTGTTACTTTGACTTTACAGTTAGTACAAAGTTAAATAAAATGGTGAAAAACTCATTTTTCTTATAAAAGCATTTTCGCCAAATAAATCATACATTCCTTATTTTTCATGCTAATAAAATGTCTTGTAAGACATGCGATTATTTTTTCGCCGGATTCTTTTAGTGGAGTTATGAAGAATTATCTAACTGACATTCTTTTCAGAGTATAAATTAGCACTAAACTCTGGCGCAGGGGTGATTCTGAATGAAATTTTTTTTTCGGAAATTCGCATCGCATTTTCGGATATCGGCGGGGGGGTGAGTCCCTCCCCCCTTTAGCGATTTTCGGACAAAATCGGCGTTTTTTCGCTATCTTCAGACGAAATCAGCAATATTTTAGCGAAATCGGCGATGTATTGCGATCTTTTGCCAAAATCGGCGGTTTTTCCGCGATCTTTTGATGAAATCTTCGTTTTCCCATGTTTTTTTAAACGAAATCGGCGTTTTTTTCGACGATCTTTAGGCGAAATTTGCTTTTTAACGCGTTTTTTTTTTGTCGAAAACGGCGTTTTATTCCCGCGATCTTTTGACGATATCGGCGTTTTTTCCGTGATCTTTTGATGAAATGGGCGTATTTTTTCAAATATTCTTTTGACAAAATATTTTTAAGCGATCTTTTAACGAAATCGGCGTTATATCCGCAACCTTTAGACGAAATCTGCGTTTTCCCGCCGTCTTCAGAAGAAATCAGCGTTTTGTCTGCGATATTTGGTGAAATTGCCGTTTTTTTCGCGATCCGCACGGGAAATTCGCGTTTTTCATCGATCTTTTGACAAAGTTCGTTCAAAAAACGTTGACGAAATCGTCGTTTTTTCACGAAATATTGACGAAATGTATGCTATTTTGGCGATCCTATCACGAAATTTGCATTTCTACGCAATTGTTTTTTCCGCGGGCAAAACCGTACAAGTTGGCAACTATGCGGAACTGATAACCCAATTTCAAATTTTCGGAAGAGCATGTCTTAAATTTTCGGAAATTTCGGAATTTTCGGACGAGAATCACCCCTGCTCTGGCGCCACAAACTGTCTTTGATACATCGGAATCTGATGTCAGAGGGTAAGATTAGAAAGATGGATAATAGCATCAATTATTCTTTTCCAGCAGATCTTCAGGCTTAAATTAGAAAAAAACCTGTTCTTTTTTTTTATGCGAGCCATATTGTTATTTTATTACTTACGAAATTTAAAGGAACCGCCAAAACCAATAAAATATTAAATAGCTTTTGCCATGTTTTTGTCGATGAAATATAACTTGCAAATCGTAATCAAGTTCTGCGAGGGTCGTGTTACAATCAAGCCGAGAGTTCTATTTCAAGTCAACTTTAAGCCTGACCCAAATCCCCCCCCCCCCCACACACACACACACACACTAAAGAAAAGTCTTGACCAAAATCTCGCACACTTCAAATGCCTACCCAACCGAAATTAACCCGAACATATGACTGAAGAAAATTCTTAATTTAGAACAGTCATGGAAAAGATTCTTCAATTTTATCATTTTTGTTAAAAAAATAAGAATAATTATTGTACAAATACAGTTTTTCTCACCTGAAAAAATAGTCTAGACTTTTATTTTTAAACAGCAGATCAACCTGACCCCAACCCTTGAAAATAAAATTACAAATTTGCTCATCCCGACCCCTGAAGAAATAAATTACAATTAACCCGAATAGGGATAAAATCAGGTTACCTGGGGTATTTCAGTAAATAAACGGTTGCACGATGAAAACTCACTAAGCAATTAAAGACTGACTGATTTACAGATTGAAAAAATGCAATTATGTGCATAATTATAAATTCAATTAAAAATAAATAAGAATAAGTTGGAGCAGCAATTTTGAAAGTATAATTTAGTTTTAATTTATTTTTACGTTAATCATTTGCATTTATGAAATGTTTGTATTTCACTGTGCAAACATACTTTATTTTTTATACCGATTAATTATTTTCATATCTTGTATAATTAATGGCTGTGTTTTGTTCACTCTTTTTTTGATGATAATAACGATCCTATAGCAAAACTCACGTTTTTTTCGCGATTCTTTGATGAAATTCGAGTGTTTTTCGTGATCTTTCAATAAAATGTTCATGTTTTTCACGATCTATAGACAAATTTTTCATGATCTATTAATGAAATTCGAATGTTTCTTTTCCTTTGACAGGATCCTTTGACGAGATCCTTTGACAAAATTCGTGTGTTTTCCGCGATTTTTTGACGAAATTCGAGCATTTTTCCCGATTTTTTTGCAGATTTAAGTTTTTTCCTTCAGTGTTGAATTCAGGTGGTGGCCCGGGGAGGGACCCCCCCCCCCCCCGGAACTCTATCATGTTGCCCGCGGCGCGACAGAAGTCCCTGTCGGAGAAAAGAGAATTGCATACCGTTTTCCTTTGACTGCGTTGTTTTGTTCATGTTTTGACAAAATAGCAATTTTTTTGTAATTGTTTGACAAACATGTAGCGGATTTTCGTATGCGCTTTCATTCTGCTTTCGGTTTTGTCGTCTATCGGCAGGATTCGCCGAGGAGCGAAATAATTTACCACGAACATGGGAAAGACACAGAACAGGAAGATACTTAATTTACAGAAAATATATGCAATACAAAAGACAATGGCGATTCTGGGTGGAAATTTTTTCTCGTAAATTCACACCGCATTTTCGGAAATCGTTCCGCGGGTCACCCCCCCAAGGCCGTAGCTAGAAGTGATCTATAGTAGGGGGGGGGCTCAAGAGATTGTAGGGGAGGCTCATAATTTTTTCTTCTTTTTTTTCTGACACAAAGATAAATTAGCGCATATTTACACTGTATAGGTACTATATTTCTTATTAAACTGTTCTAATAACTTCATTTTATACCAAGAAAAGTATAGGATGATGAAAATTTTGAGTGTATAACTGGTGTAAAATTAAACGTCATGTTAGTTTCCTATGTACAAATAGGATGAGGGAGTGTTGAATTACTTATTTTAGATACAATTTAGTAATTCTACAAAACTGTAAAAGGATCACAAAACAAAATTAGATTTTTGAACAGAATTTCATTTGAATTTTCGAAACAGAAATTTATTTAATGACCTTGGAATCTTTTCCAGGGGGGGCTGAGCCGCCCATACCACCCCCTTAGCTACGGTGCTGCCCCCCCCCCCCGCGAGGCGGGTATCTGCGATCTCCAGATGAAATCGGCGTTTTCCCGCGATCTTCAGACGAAATCAGCGATTTATCTGCGATATTTTAGCAAAATCGGCGATTTATTGCGATCTTTTGTCGAAATCAGCAATTTTCTCGCGACCTTTTGACGAAATCGGCGTTTTCCGTGTTTTTTTTTTTAATGTAATCAGCGTTTTTTTCGACGATCTTTAGGGAAATTTGCATTTTTATCCGATCGTTAACCGAAAACGGCGTTTTATCCCCGCGATCTTTTGATGAAATCAGCATTTTTTCCCCCAATGATCTTTTGACAAAATACTTTTAAGCGATATTTTATCGAAAACGGCGTTTTTTTCCGCGATCTTTTGACGAAATCTGAGTTATATACTCAATCTTTAGACAAAATCAACGTTTTCCTGCAGTCTTCAGACAAAATCAGCGTTTTATCTGCGATATTGGTGAAATTGCCGTTTTTCGCGATCCGCAGAGGAAATTCGCGTTTTTTCAGCGATCTTTTGACAAAGTTCATTGACAAAAACATTGACGATATCGTCGTTTTTCCACGAAATATTGACGAAATGTGTGCTTTTTCGGCGATCCTTTCACGAAATTTGCATTTCTCCGCGCGCAAAACCGTACAAGTTGGCAACTATGTGGAACTGATAACCCAATTCCAAATTTTCGGAAGAGGATGCCTTAAATATTCGGAAATTTCGGACGAGAATAACCCCTGAAATAAGAAGCGAACTCCCATTAATTGGGAATAAACACGTTACGGCTCTCTCATGTCTCCCCCAACGCGCGCACTGTACATCACATGACGTCTCGCTCCGAACTCTGTGATCGGCTGCGATGAAAATGAACGTAAGATACTCGCGGGAAAAACAACTTGCGGTCGTTTGCGGAGTCACGATAAAACTCCACAAAACATCGCGTTTTTCATGACCGAATGCGCATGTTTTTGGCAATTTTTCGGCGAAATTTGTGTGTTTTTCGAGATTTTTTGCAATGTTTCTTTGTTTTTCGACGAAATTAATAGCCTAAAAAAAAAAAAAAAAAATATTTGTTGTTGTTTCCTGGATCGACGAAATCGCGCTAAATTTCGTTTTGGAACTAAGTGCCTTTTGGCGCAGGTTTGGCGCAAAATTGAAAAAAAATAGCTGTTTTGTAGCAATTTGGCGCAGAAAAACGGTTTCGGCGCAGTCTGGCGCAGGTCTTACATCCCTGGGTATTTCTATCAAGAATTTTTGCGTTATGTACTTACGTACATACATACAGTTGGCAAAAAAGGTATTTGTACACTCTAAAATTTTTAATTTTTAACTAAATAAAAACAGATATTTTGTCAAAAATAGTTTTAATACAGTCTGTTTAGCGTGCGTTTTAAATTACACAACAGAAAATTTCGATAAAGATGTAAAATAATTTTCTAATAGGAAAAGTTTAAAAATTTCTTGCAAAAAAAGTATTTGTACATTTCTTCATCCTGATATGTACTGTGTTTTATAGTGTTTATGGTTCAAAGGACTACTTTTACAGAAGCTGTTAATAATTTTTGAGTTCATATTATATTTGTCTGACATTTGCTCTTGAAATAATTGAGTATAGAACCTAATACTAGAGAGGAACCTCTAGATATATGAAATCCTATGATTGAGCATAATAAAAATTTAAATTCGCAACAAGAATTTGTAAAAGCTATTAAATTACCATTTACAACTATTGGATGTATAGTGAGAAACTATGAATAAATTAAAAGCATCGAAATTCAATGAAAACCAGGACTTCTTAGCAAACTAACAATGAGGGAAAAAAGGAGTGTTGTTAAAAAAGCTTTAAAAAATCCTATGCGTTCGGTTCAAAAATTTGCTGGAGGCCTTGCGACATCTTCTCGCATCAGAGTAATACCTCAAACAATAAAAAATATTCTTCTAAATGCAGATTTAAAAGGAAGAACCTCAAGGAAAAATCCATTCATCAGCGAAACAAATAGGCGAAAACGCATAGTATTCGCTTTCGCATACAGAAGTAAATCATTGGATTTTTGGAAAACAGTAATTTTTTCTGATGAGGGAAAATTCGGAATTTTCTTACCATCAAGCATTCGAAAAAATTGGCGTAAAAATAAAACTGTTCTAGATCCAAAACGTATCCTTCAAACTATGAAACATTTTGGGGGGAATATTATACTTTTGGGGTGCATAGCTTCTAATGGAGCAGGACATTTAAAATTTATTGACAATGAAAAGACAGGTTTAACATACATTGATGTGTCGCGCCATAATTTATTAAACTGTGCCAAGAAATTATGCATAGAGGAAGCTTTTCACTTTCTGAAGGATAACGACCAAAGCATACTGCTGTGATCACCAGCACATGCTTACGACAATACTCCAAGACGACTGGTAACTCTTCTAAAATCTCTAGACTTGAATCCAATAGAAAATTTGCAGATGCTATTGGATGCAAAAATCCGAAAAAAAAAATATGTATTGGTAAAAAACAGTTTTAAAGAAGCTCTTATTGTGTCATGGAATAACATTAACCAGACCGATACAAAAAAATTGGTGGAATCAATGTCACACCATCTAGAAGTAGTCATAAACGCTAAATGAATTCGCAAAAAATATTAATTTGTATCATTTTACTAAATTTTCATTAATTATATTACATTAATATGGTGTACAAATACTTTTTTTGCATTATATTTTTGTATATTTGTTTATTATAATGTAAAAAATCGATTCGTTTAATTTTGTTTTTGCTTCTATAATATTATAATGCATTAAATTAATGTATTACAGTATTTTTTGCTTAAATCTTTTGTTTAATTTCATTATAATTTAAAAAAATGAAGTGTACAAATACTTTTTTTGCCGACTGTAGATACAGAATCCACGGGCACATTATTTCTTAGGCTTTGGTAGTCTGATGAGATAATAACACGTCAAATTACATTATTTCTATCAAGAGTTATCGTGTTACGTACGTACATACATGCGTACATACAGAACTTGCGAGCCCATTATTTCTCAGGCTTTGACGTCTGTGAGCTAAAAACACGTAAAATACATTGGCCTAGGATAAACTAGATCAGCCTAGGACAAACTAGAATGTTGGGGCTGAGGCTGTCATTGAATTCAATAAAATCACGCCAAATTGAATTGGCCTAGGATAAACTAGATCGGCCTAGGATAACTTAGTTCAGACCAATAAACAGCAGGCTAAACTAGTTTATCTATAACAGTTAGGCCAAACTAGTTTGGTCTAGGAAAAACTAGTTTGTCCGATGGGCGTTAGGATAAACCTGTTTGGACTAGGAAAAACTAGTTTATCCGATGAGCGTTAGGATAGACCAGTTTGGCCTAGGAAAAACTAGTTTATCCGATGGGCGTTAGGATGACCGATTCGGCCTAGGCCAATCTAGTTTGGCCTAAAATCGGGTTTGGCCTGTAACATATATATTTTTAAAGTAATTATTACGTGGACTAAACGGAAAGTTCAGTGCCAGACTCCGGTGACTGACGTGGCACTTAATGTGTTAACCCTCTAGTGCTTTTTTTTTTCTAAATCACCCATCCCTACCCTTTAAAATATTATGCAATTGCTGCATATTGAACAAGAAAATCATTAAAAAAGCCACAAGTCAACTTTTAACCAAAATTTAAGAGTAAAATAAAATTTCTCAAAAGCTGCAGTATAATCGGAACGATGTATAAAATGAAATTAATGTGTTACCAAATGGCAACATTATGCATTGTAGGGTGAGCCTTTAATTAATATTACCGGTGTCAAGGACTACTGCTTTTTTCAATTTTTATAACTTAAGTTGTAATTTTCAATTTAACTACAAACACTACCGAAATTTTGTTTCATTTGGAATTTGAGTACTATCAGAGACTTAAAAATAGGTGAATGTTAAATATAATAGTCTGGTACAAAAACACCATCAGGATGGACTACGTAGGACTACGAGTTATTCACGCTAAAGATCTGCACGGGCCGGGCCGTGGGCCGGGTTAGGGCCAATTTCCATTAACGGCTTTCGGCCGGGCTGGGCTCGGGCCTTACTTCTGAAGACTCGGGCCGGGCCTAGTCACTAATCTTTTTGGGCCGGAATTTTTTTCCCCCTGGAGTATCGGACCGGGCCTAACTTCTTTTTTCCGTACGAAGCCGAGACTGATTTCATTTTTAGTCTTCACAATCAAAATAATCAGTTCCTGTTGAATCATCCCGTATGAAAATCCTTTTCTCGACGTAGCCAAGTCTGTTCATAAATCAGTAAAATTTGGCTTGGTCCAAAAATTTTTGTAAAAAAGGCATAATATTTTAAAGTTATCATTATTCTACAATTAAACATAATATATTCTTTTTAAAGAATCGTAGATTCTACGCTTATTAAAACAGAGTTAAACACATGAAAAAAGAAAAAAATAACATGATTATGACGGAATTTTCTTTTAAACTATTCATCCATGCAAAATGAATGCAATAATACGAGAGGAAAAAATATATTAAACATTTACACACGCTAAGAAAAGAACATCCTTTTTTTTTTTCCAATGCGATTCCGTCTTAGAAGAATTTACTTTTACCATATACCATTTTTTAGATTTTTATGCCTCCATTACTTTGATTGTGGATTACTAATACTAATGATAACTGAAACATTTATATACAACAAAAAAAGATTCATTAAAAGCATAAATATCGCAGCCTAAGGCACTTTTGCATAAATGGAAATTATAAACATGAAAAAAAAAAAAAAAAGACTAAGATAAGTTTTTTTGGTAAGAGTAAAGACCAATCTTCGGTAGAAATTTACTCTGGCCGAGTCGGGTTCAGGCCGAATTTTTAAATTTTTTCCGGACGGGCTGTGTTAGGACCGAAATTTTAACTTTCGGGCCGGGCCGAGTCCTGGAAATTTCTGCTCGTGCAGACCTCTAATTCACGCCTTTTACTCATCTTTCAATCGTGCGGTATCGCAAACCGCTTGACACTAGTTACGTTAAAATTTGTTTTATCAGTTAAAGGTTTATGCAAGAAACAATTTTCTCATTTCTTCTTTACCCTACATACTTTCATTTATTTCTCTCCCTTTTTTCTTCGTTTGCTCATAACTTATCACCTACATTTTTAGCACTTTCCAACAAAGTTGAAAAGTGCTTATGCATTCGATTTGTCTGTCCGTCTGACCGCGCTCTAACTCCCCTAAATATACTCGGATTGCTATGAAATTTTTATACGTTATTGAAGTTTACTCTAGCACGAACCCTATTGAAAATGAAGTATCTACCATGATTAATTTATCTACACAGAGAATCAAAAGTTTCCCATTACATTACGGCCTATGGGGAAAAATCGTTAATATTCTCGAATTGCCATGAAATTTTAGGAAGTTATTGACGTTTACACTAGCACAAGTCCTATTGAAAATGAAGTTTCTAACAAGATTAATTTATCTACAGGGCGAATCAAAAGTTTCCCATTACATTACGGCCTATGGGGAAAAATCGTTAATATACTCGGATTGCCATGAAATTTTAGGACGTTATTGAGGTTTACCCTAGCACGAACCCTATTGAAAATGAAGTATCTACCGCAATTAGTTTATCTACAGGGAGAATCAAAAGTTTCCTATTACATTACGGCCTATGGGGAAAAATCGTTTCAAAGGAATTTTAAAGATGTTATACCCTGTCAAACATTAAAATATGCATTCTATAAAATACAAGGTGAAAATGTAGCTATTATTCATTTACAGGGTCACACAAAAGAATTCCATTAGATAATGGTAAAAGGGGGCATTGTGTGTGACATATTTTAAATATATTAAGCTTTTTCATGTATAATAAAATTGATATATGTCACTGAAGCTTAATATAAATTATACGCTACTGTCTTGCATAATATGAAGTACATAGCATTTACAGGGCCACACAAAAGCTTTCAAATAGTATATTCTTTCCGAAGTACCGTATATGTGTCCGCTGGTGGAGGCTGGTGGAGGGATGAAATGCATTTTAATCTTGATATTCGCATTTATATTTCGCTAAATATATGCACAATATATGGTGTGTATAAATGTTATAGTTGATATACAGGGCTACCCAAAAGAGCTCACCAACGTTACTGACTATGAGCGTAAATTATTTAAACGTGGTTCTTAAATAAGCTCAGCATTTTTACGCTGAGCTGCATTCAATTTACTGAGAAATGTTTGCAGAATATAGATAAAGGTATATACAGGGCCACGCAAAGAATTCGGTACATGGACGCCTATGAATGATGATTTATGAGAATGTGATTTCAGTTGTTTTAAAATTGTTTTAGTTTACAATAACTTTTAGCCTAATGCTGACGTGTAATAAAAGTACAATGTAAACTACAGGGCTGAACAAAAGTATTCAAGTATGTTTCCATCTAATAGTATGAATTGCTGAAAAAGAAATTTCAAGCTACTGGTTATTTTCTTGCTAAGGTAAATTTTCCCATTATATGAACTGACATATGAAATACAGGGCTGTTCTAATGTACTGGAATACATATTTGGGTATATTTGGCTATACACTATTATTTCCTTAAATAACAAAGTTTTGTTAAAGATTTCATTAAGTGTTGGAAAGTGCTTCATAATCTATGCTTAACGCATGATTTTTCTTACTTGTTTTTTTTATTCTTGCCAGAGATGCAAATGAAATATACATATATTTTTTCATTTGCTCTGAATGAGTCATCAACTGCTACCATAGTGTCGTGACATCTATTTTCTCGTTCCATGTTCCATATACGTGGTTCTCAGGGTACACGACATTTCGGTCCCTGGCCATTTCGGTCCCGAGACATTTCGGTCCCTGGCCATTTCGGTCCCGAGACAATTCGGTCCCTGGCCATTTCGGTCCCGAGACAATTCGGTCCGTGGCCATTTCGGTCCCCAGCAACTTTGATCCTTTGCCATTTCTGTCCCTTATTATTTCTTTGCTCGCTACCTTATAAGTCGGATTCTTATTGTTGTGGGGCTGCCAAATGGTATAAGTTCAATATTATTCGGGCCTTTATTTATTTTTATTTTTTTATTTCTCCTTCCCTTCCTCCAAGTTTTATAAAAAGTTGAATATAAGAGTCAGATAAATTTAAACTTTTATGACTCGTGATAATGAAATCACAGCGAGCTGAAACTTTTGTTTGATTAAACAATGTGATATAAGTTTAGGGGATATTGTATTTTGCTTTTAGTAGTATTATTATTAATCAGAATATATATTTAAAATTTTATTAATTATTAGTATCAGTATTTTATATAAACTTCTATAAACTACTGTAAACTAAAAAATATTTTATATAAACTGCCATAAATATTTTTTTGGCTGTTTACGTACATTTTTAGAACCTTTAAATTAGGATTAATTAAATTATAAAAAAAAAAAAACTGCTCACTTTTTTTCTTCCAATTAATTTAATAATAAATGTCTTTAATAATTCAATCAGTCAATTATAAGTTATAATATATATATTTCACAAATCACCCATCTACACCCTCTCCTTTGATAATTCAGAAATGAGATATATTGATTGAAGAACATTTTTTTTTTCTTATTATTTTTATAATACAAAGTTGCATCTTATACATTTGCTTTCATAAGTTACTTTCCATTATTAACATTGCGAAAGCAATAGTGATTTCATAGCTGGGTATGATATGAAAAAAAAAAAAATCGTTTTTAAAAAATTGCCCCCGCCACTTTTTATTATTATTATTATTATTATTATTATTATTATTATTATTACTATTATTAATTTAAATTATAGTATTTATTGATTGCATTTTTTTAACAGTCTTCTCACTCCATGAAGACAATTTTTGCGAGTTAATTTTATTAAAACTGGGCCTATTTTATTCTAATAAGATGATTATTTTTTAAATTTTTATTTACATAAAATTAATGCAATAATATTTAAAAATATAATAATATAAATATTATATATAAATATCATAGTATAACTATTATATACAAAATATAATATAATTTAATAAAATATATTAAAATGTAATACAATAATATTTTAAATAATTTTATTTTCAATTTTTAAGTGACAAAACTAAGCTTTTATTTATTTATTCATTTATTTGTATTACCTTTTCCTTTCTACTTTCACAGAAAAAAAAAAAAATACTAATTCTAATTTTAGTTATTTTTTAACTATACTAATTGTTTTAAATTTCAATAATTTTAAATAAACAATAAGTAAACAAGTAAAGGATAAATTTCAGTTTAGAACTACTAGAAAATATAATGATGTATTGAATATAAAATGGATTATGTATTGAGTTTATTTTAAAGTAAAATTCATTATGTAAATTAATAATGTTATTAATTAATAAGTATATTTAATAAAATATTAATTTGATTTTTATATTAAAATTATTAACTGTTTTGATAATTAGGATTACCAATTATTAGGATTACCATACAAAATTTCTGTGAATTAAAATATTTTGGATAAGAGTTATACGTGTATGTGGTTTTCGGGCACTAATAATATCATTATACTAAAATTTTGTGGCCTTCAGTTTAAAAACTCTGCAATTTTCCCTATAAAATTATGCCTTATTTCACACAATTTCAGTTTACAGGAGAAGGGACTGAAATGTATTGGGACCGAAACGTCCTGCTTCCTGGTTCTCAACCTTTATGCCACGGCACAGAGGTGCATTCTCTGAGAACCTGAGACAGGGTCCGACTAATGCAGGGGCATGTGAGGCAGTTGACGCGGTCCCATGGGTATAATCGGGATTTTTGTTAAAATCGGCCAAAATTGATAATTTTTTTTTTCATTTTGCAAAAAAAAAAAAAAAAAAAAAAAAAAAAAAAAAAAAAAAAAAAAAAAATTGTGCTCTTCCCTCCCCCGCCCCATCTGCCTCTCGTACCTCCCATAAAAAACAAACTGTAATATTAGAAAACTAAATTTCTTCTTACTGTACTGCATCACTAGATTTTAGACTGACTAATCTAGTCCAAAATGCAATAAAAATGTTTCTATCTTCACATAAATAAGGAACTAGTTCTAACAGACATTTGGAAAAAGCTGCTATCCATATTAAAAATACATGTCTGTGACATGATAATAGTTCCTTTCCGTTTAGAAACGATCTTTCTTTTGTATATTTTCTTTATCATCAAAGTATATTAAATCTAAAAAAATAAAGTGACTTAATTGGAAGGCTATGAAAAATTATAAAGTAAAATATGTAATGATATCGAAGGAACAAGAAAAAAAAAAGTATAATTTTAAGGAGGTCCCTGTTATAGAAAAGACTTAGAAACTCGCAAAAAGTAAAATATTAATGTGTAGATATAAGCATAATTTAAGTATAAAATATTATTTATTAATTAGCAATAGTTAGTCATCAGAGTTCAATGAAAGAATGCATAAGCAGGAATATATGTTATAGTTACAAAGAATCTATCTGGTAAGCATACGTATTCAATGTGTCAAAATAAGTTTCTTCGTGGAACAGGAGTTAACGATTTGATTCCTGCGCATCGGGTTCGAGTTAACCACAATTTTCAAAAGAAAATCTAATTTTTTTTTCAATGACAAAACTACATTTGAACACTAATGAGAATAATTTTCTACCTAAGATGAAGTTTATATTGAAAAATTTTAGATTATTTTTCTGCAATTGTATTAAAATACGGCTTCATTTTCTTCAATTTCGGGTTGACAGTGTTTGTTTTTTGTTTGTTTTCCTTTAAGGGGGGGGGGGGTCACATTTCGATTAGAATGCGGGTCAACAAAACTATTTTGTCGGATTGACGTTAAATAGAATTTTCGAGTTTTGGGTCGGGTTATTTCCAACTCGCACAGGACTATTCTCTAGTCAAACTCTTTTGTGCCATAAAAGACCAAAATTAATCTTACGTTAGTTAGAAAATACAGGATACAAGGAAATAAATGCTACAGCCGCCATGTCTTAATTATTTTGTAAATTGTGAATAATCAGCATGTCGCAATTTTCTGGTACTAATAAAAATACTAGTACAGACCAATATTTTCTTATAGATTTTTTGGTAAAGAACATATTTAACAAAAGTGTACCTAATAAGCATACATTTTATGTGCTATAATTAAAATTCATTAAAGTCTAATTTTCAGCTGCATAAAGTTTGAATTTTCAATATTAACAATACAGCCATATGATAAGATCAAAAAATATCTTTCTCCAAAACTAATTATCCTTATAGATATTTGATCCATGTTCTCATAGGAAATCTTCAGAGATCATTGCATTTCTAGTGACCAGTTGCCTCTGTATAAAATAAATTTTGATAGTTCCATTAAAAAAATTAAGATCATAAACGGTTTAATGAAATAATACAGGAAATTTAATTGGGGCGGCTTTCAAAAATATTTTCCAATGCTTAGCAACGTGAAATATTCTGACTCATTCTGAATCACAAAAAGCATGTTTGCTATCATGATTAAATGATTTGTAATTGAAAGTTTTCACATAAATGAAATGCGTCTTGGATTATAAGATATTGTCATCTAATGAAGGCAGATTTCTCTCTTTCTTGCGCTGTCACATCCGGAAATTCAGTTGAAAACGGCAACTTTGATAGCATTTTCTGAATAATTTTCTGCTTTTACCCAAAAAATAGCTTCTTAATCAGAACACATGCTAACTTAATAAATTTCTGAAAAAAAAATGAATTAAACGTCAGAAAATAACCAGTTTGGCTTTAAGTACAGCCTTAGAAAAAAGTATTGGGCAAGAAGCTTGAATTTATTCACCTGTAAAAAAATATGTTAACTTGCTGGACATTTTAAAAAGGAAATCTTCCATGAATTAGCTCGACTATATGGAGCAAACGAAACGTAAATAAAAACAGACGTTAAAACAAACTAGCAAAATAAAACAGTCTGAAAATTTGTTTTTCCTTTTCTAAAAGTGTGACTTCACCTTTTAACCTTCCCCTTGGCAGTGAAAATAAAATTTTTTTGTTTCCGCATCGTAATCACCTATTGTTCTAACGGAAATTTTACCGTTGCCTTAAAGTGTGGTAGCTTAAAACATTTCTAACATAACTTTCCGATATGTATTGGAAATGTCTCAATTTTTTCTTAGCGTTGTTCATTTATAATAGAGAAATCTTCCTAATACGCATGTACCACTCAAATGAATACATTAGACTTTTAAATAATTGAAATGCTAAATATTTCATGATTTCCAAAGACTTTTCTGGTAGGCCCATGAATAACTTTTGAATATATGCTCTACTATTAATATATCCTTTTTCGAAAATTTGTCTTCACTTTCTGAACATAGTCGTATAGCTTTTGTGGTTTCATGTTGGGGGACTTGGTAAACTATATATTTTTGGATTCACCATAACAACAACACCTCATTTATCCATGATACTTTCAAAATAAAGGTAGCTTATGGACGCCATATTGGAAAATGGCCGCTGTCATTTGGTTAGGGGTCGTGTGATTTTATGTCAGCAGACTTGATAAACCAAACATTTTTGGATTCATCATAACATAAAAATGTCATTTATTCATGATACATTCAAAATTTAAGTAGTTTATGAGCGCCATATTGAAAAATGGCCAGCGTCGTTGAGGCATAAACTCTTGTAGTTTCATGTCAGCGGACTTGTTAAACCATACATTTTTGAATTCACCACCACATCAGATTGACATTTATCCATAATATTTTCAAAATCAGAATAGTTAATGGAAACCATATTGGAAAATGGCTGCCGATGTTGAGCCAGGGGCTCATGTAATTCCATGTCAACGGACTTATTAAACCATACACATGCATTTTTTGGATTCACCACAACATCAGAATGACATTTATCCACATTTTTAAAACCAGGGTAACTTATGGTTGCCATGTTGAAAAATAGCCGTCGTTCGTCATTGAGCCAGGGGTCGTGTAATTTCATATCAGCTGACTTATTAAACCATACATTTTTGGATTCACCACAACATCAGAATAACATTTAGAAATGGTATTTTCAAAAACAGAGTAATTTATGGACGCCATATTGAAAAATGTCCGTTGATAAACAGGGTGATCGAAAAGATTTTCTTGGTTTTGCATGATGCTGTTAAATTATGAGGACGATTAAAAAGACAATAAGTAAAGACACGCAAGGGTCCAAAGCTACAAAGAAGTTCAGTTAAAGACCTGTCTCATTTAAGAAATATTTTTGATATCAAGGCAGCATTTCTTTACATGATTCGTCAGTTCTTCAGACAAATCTATTCTACATCCAGATCTGTCTTTGAGCAAGATCCAGAAAGATTAACATGATACTCATATTTACAGAACATGATTATTAATGAATAGATAAATCCAGACATGGTAATAAAATCAAATGGAGCAATTACAAATCTAGAAAATTTTGAAAATATGGTCAAAGCTCATGAGATAAGTGAAGAAGCTTATCAAACTTTCAAGGGAGAATATCAGTCAAAGCCATTTGGCTTATCAAACCAAAGATAAAGAAGTTTAAGACATTTTCTGCTTGAAGAAGAAAGAGTGTAAAGTTTAATAAATTTGACTTTGTTGCCAAGACAAAAAGTAATCCAGTTACTTAGATGACGATCATTGTAGAGCGTAGAAATTTCGATATGATAACTGCCTTTTCCAACCATCAAGGGCTTCTTCCATGATCCTTAGCAATACTTGATCGTTCAATGCTAAAAACTGAAAAATCAAACTTATGGATATTATGAAAAAATTTCGACAGCTGAAGAATACAAATGATGGTGTTAATATGAATAATAGAATGCTATTTGTTCTAAGTTACCGCACAAGCTATAATCATTTGAACAACTTTTGAAAGAATAGATGTTGTATTTGGTTATGATGCATAAAGGTCAGGTGTCAATAAAAATAAATTAACGAAAGGTATGGCCTGTTGATGATATGAAAATTATACTCCTGGACAAACCGTAAGAAAATGGAAGTAGTTTTTACCTTATGGGGCGAAAAATAAACAACTTATACATTTCTTTTTTTTTAAGAATGGAAAAATGAACGCTATCTGAAATAATTGAATACACGAATGATATACGTTAGCTATGGAGAAAAGTGCTATAAATTCACAAAATAACTACTTGCAGAATCCACTAAATTAATCTGTATCCAAGAGGAGTTGAAAGGCGACTTATTTTGCGCACACCGTGCTTTAGCTTCTGGATTTAGAATTATTATCTCTTGCGGGAGATATCACACTGTTTTATTTAGAAAACGATTTGAAAAATTAGGAAGAGATAATATTTGTAAATTTTTGATCCAGTGACAGGATAAAGCAAAGTACTACAACTTGAGTAGGATGCATAGACTTTTAGGTAAATAGGTATGCATGAAATGTATTCTCTATGACGGGTGCTATACAGTAAGTGCTTTTGCAGTTTCAGTAAAAGGCGAATCAGAAGACAAAATTTTGAGATAAGCTTAATGCGCTTGATACTGAAGCTGATATATAAAAGGAAATAACCATTTGAGTCGTAAGTTTGCAATCTCTATTATGGAAAGCACCAATACACAGGCATCAAGGAATTGCACTGTATTCTATAAATTATTTTCTGTGAAGGAGTCTATTGAGTCGCATTTCCTTTTGCCATGTAGTAATACATTCTACGTCTAGGTAATGCGGGCTAATTACCACGTTCTTCTTTGGAAGAAGTGCCAACAGTCTGATTTTGATCTTCCATCACCAGATAAATATGGTTGGATTTCTGGAACAAATAGTGAGGAAAAATGCTATCTAGAGGTCCGGTGGAATAGCAGTCATCTTGCCCCTGAAGCTGCTTTGGAATCGGTGTCATTCTTTTTCAAGAAAATGCGTCACGTTATCATGTCCGTGTCTTTTTAATAACCTTAGTTGCCCAAGTACTTCTGTTATTTTTTGTTATGTGTTATTTTTTAATCCATTCTAAACCTGTATCTTTTACATGAATTTTATTCGGTTGACACAACTGTTTGTCAAATAATTAAATTTAGTTTAGAAAACAAGAGAATATCTCAATTAAATAAGGAAAATTTTACTTTTTTTAGTGGTATCAAAAACAAGCGATGTAAGTACATTTTGACGATACATATATGCACCCATATAATATCCTGAAGGGGTTAATTCTTCGCAGTCTAAGTTCAATAGTCTCACCAGTACTACTTTTTTCTTGAATTACTATGTCTTATTCACATGAATAATATGGATTAAAATGCGAAACAAGATTTCAGTTTTTACATCTCAAATGTCTTTTGATCTGTTTATCCAAATGAAAACAATAATCTTATTAAAATAAAATCTTAACAAATATATAATTTGTATAACGTTATAGCTTCAACAATATTTTTTCTTTCCCTTTCTTTCATTGTAATTTAATTATGTGATAGTAGCAAAAAGAAAGAAAAATCATTTTCTATCTATGTGCGATAGATGGCGCTCATCTTTTCAATATGGCGTCTTTAAGCTGCCACAAATTTTATAGTATCATAAAATGAACTCCTTGGATCATTGTGAATCTAAAAAGGTACATATCGTCAAGTCCCCAGAGATGAAATCAGAAGCCCGAATTTTGGCTTCTGGCTCAACGACTAAGTGTGTTAGGAAAATATTGTAATCATGATGATTTGTGTGGGTGACCACGATAACTCCAAAATAAAATTTTCGATTCAGCTCCTATTTGGCGAATATAATAGATTACGAATACGTTAAATATGCTAAATTAGGTGTTATAACATTTGATCAAATGTTATACATCTGTTTGAATAATATAAAACAATGTTTTATATTATTTCACATAATGCACGTTTCATTTTTTCTCTTACCATTTCCCTAGCAAAAATATTTCAGAATCTAAAAAAACAATTCAAATAATCCCGAATACGAAAGATTAAGCGACAGTTCAGCAGAGAGAAATAAAAGATCAGTTAATAGTTTGTAATATGATCTGTAACATAGGTTTACGTCAATCATGTACTATGTTAGTAATATTACCATTTTAAACTGAAAGTGTCTATAGCAAGAAATAGCGCCATATCACGCTGAATGACCCGTAAGGCATGGTGACGTCACTGCGACGTCGTTGTGAAGTCACATTGTGACCATAGATTGTCGATGTGAAGTCACAGTGACACTAAAATGTGAAGTCGTCATAGCCGTTTTAGAGCTCGTTTGTGACGTTTCACGAAGTGGTCACAATGTGACAAATTTGTGAAAAATGTGTCATTTGTGACTAATTTGACATTGACATTGTGGCGAAACTGTGACAAAAGCAACGATATTTAAATTGCCAGAAACATGTTTTTGTAAATTAAATAACATGTTTTGAAGAATATTTGTAATTTTTTAAAAATTTTTAATAAAGTCACATCTCAGTCACAATGTGACGTCACTGAATGGTGGCATTTTGGTCACAGTTGTTATGTGACCAAAGTGACGTCACTGTGACCATGCATGCTATGAGGGGATTTCCTAATACGCTAAAAAGTCCAAATATGCATATTTTTTGAGGCGATTTTTGTATGGTATAGATTAGGATGTATTTAGGTAAGATCTTGCATCTAAATATTATAGAATGACCACCAAATCATGTTTTAAAAAAATTGTAAAGTCATTAGATTTCTAAATTAGATATAAACGAAATAGAGTAGATACAATTTACATTTCCATAAGTTGCTTTCATGCACGAGATAATACCCAACTTATTCATCAGATACAGGTGTGTTTCGTGGTTGGCAGGCAAGTCAGTATTGCTATTTGGATATAAGATAGCGCAAAATCCTTGACCAATCAGTTACTTATAAAAATCACAATATAAAATGAAATCAAAAGGTATACTATCATCGTTCGCACAATCAAAAAGAAATTACGATTATAAATTTTATGAGACTACGAGAAGTTTAGGAGAGCTCCACCTCCTGCAGAAATGTACTTTATGTAAAAAATCACAAGAGTAAGCAGTTCATCATAATTTCAGAATATCGCTGCATAATACATTGTTTAATTTAACGCGTCTAATTTCCGTAATCTTTGAATTTTTTGTATATACATATATAAGAAAAGAAAAAGTTAATTTCAGATTGTAAAATGTTGGATATTATGCGAAGTGAGATTATAAAGCAATGACTTGCAGAGCTGAACGTCAAGGGTTTTGCTGCAGATTTCCTAGTTAAATTAATAATAAACATTAATCTGCGTTCAATAGTGAAAATTTTACAGCCACATTTCACAAAGTTCTTTTTTTACCCCTTGCTGTATTTTCCATCGTAGTGCCTTAACCCTTTCCGACACAGTGCGCACAGTCCGAGATACCTAATTTTAAATCCTAACTAGCCGAAGGCACCAATAATATTTTGATAAAATTTTGCTTTTACCGTGAAAGCTTAAATTAAGGGGTTCTTAATTTCTCAAAGAAAAAAAAATGTTTCTAAATTCCGGTGTCAGTCGATAAGTTCTCATTTTGCTAACAGAATTTGTCCATGCCCGAAAGTGTTAAAACGAAACTGCCCTTTTTTATTATTACAAAAGAAAAAAAGAGAAACCCATTTGATTCTTTAGCATACCAATAAAAATACCTTCAAATTTCGTGCATTTAATCACACAACAATTTTCATTTTTTAAATCAGAATGTAACGAGTTTGATTTTGAGAAGTCTAAATTTTCTCGCAATGAACCTAAACCGTTCTAAAATGGAATATTTCTCCGGTCACTTGAAGTTCCGTCTTTGTAGGTTTTACTGTACTAAAGAGGTACAATCTTAGCGAATAAAATATATGAAGACTGAATCTAAGAACAAGAGCAAATTCAGATTCCGAGAGGTTTCTAATTGCACAGTTAGCTGTGTGGGCGAGGTTATTTCTTTTGGTATGCAAATGCACTATGAAATGTGTACGTTTAAGACTGGAACAAATAAATTCATTTTCACAAGTTTTATTAGCCAGTGTACAATAAAATTTTACAAGGTTGATAGGCATAGAAAATATTTCACTTAGACAAGCTTTCCTCTTAGTAGGTAGATTTGAACTGCATTCCTGTCGACAGATTTTTTTTAAAATGCAGTTAGAGGCAGGTTCTGTTTTCATAGATTTTATTGATTAAATTCTATTCGTTGCAAATTAACAGATAGCATGGTGGGAAAAGTAATGAAAAATAATTTGTGCGTTCTTTGAGAAAAAAAAAAAAAAAAAAAAAAAAAAAAAATAGGGCTTGTAGCGTCTCGTACAATGGTTACGCGGGACATGTCATAGAACTCCTGAAAATCGGGATGTACCGTGTAAATCAAAGCAACTGGCAACATTAGTTGTGACTATTTGTGACGTCACAATGACTGTCTCTGCAATTAGGGATATTGCACAAACAAAGCAAGCTTATGAAAATTTCCTTCCAACTAACAAAATTCGTTCTTACATTTCACTTGTATGTTTCGGTCTATTTTTGTTCCTGGTCCTGCTTTCTGAACCCACGCTTTTAAGCTTCATTCAATCGCACCCAGCTGTAATTAGTTATAACGTCATACTGTTTGGAATCTTATCAAAATTTCACTTTTCATTTCTAGTGAGTTTTGCGTTAAAATGGAACACCGTCGAACGAAACATACAGCATCTTTATTTGCTCGCTAAACGTAATAGAATATTACAATTTGAAATACAACCTCATATTTGTCTGGAACAAGTATTTCCTTATCGTGTTCAACTGCATTAATTTAAATATGCGACAGTCGCTTGCATATCGCATTACTGATAGACAATTCTAGAAAAAATATGTTGTATTCGAACCATTTTTTCATGTAACATCCGGTGTCAGGAATTCTTTCGACAAAATGAAGTATTTTATGACGCTTGTTTAAAGGCAAATTTTCATGCCGATAGTAACAAAAGAACACCGTCATATTCATTTATTTACAAAGATATAAACATATCGCTTAAGTTTTTCAATTAATGCAAGTTATTAGGTAGCTTTCATTATAAAAAGTAAAAAGCTACCTATTGCAGCCGTCCGGAGGAAAGCACTTCCGGAAAATTTTGGTATATTTTCACCGATCATGAACCCCAGACCCCAAAACCACCCTCCGTTCAAATGTTGACATTATAAATATCTGATTTTTGTCATGCGATAACTAACGTATTTATGAACCGATTTGAATGAAACTTGGTATGTACATAGTACATACAAATGTCTCGACCGAGTTCGTTGTCCAGCATCATCCACCATTTTGTTTCAAAATGGCGGCCATTTTAATTTTTTTAAATTTAAAATTTAAAATTAAATGCCAAAATATTAAAAGTTGAAAAATATTTTTCTTTTGCGTGTTAGACTTAAAACAACGATTCCAGAACACTTTTTATTTTTTCTATATCTTAAAAAATGATTGAGTTATAGCACTTTGAATTTTTCTTATGGTTGACATTTTGAAACGATCTGATTTTTGTCACGTGATAACACGCGTATTTATGAACGGACTTGAATGAAACTTGGTATGTAAAATAGTACATACAAATGTCTCAACCGAGTTCGTTGACCAGCATCATCCACCTTTTTGTTTCAAAATGGCGGCCATTTTAAAAAATTTAAAAAAATTTAAATTTTAAATTAAATGCGAAAAAATTAAAAGTTGAAAAATATTTTTCTTTTACGTGTTAGAACCTAAAACAACAATTCCAGAACACTTTTTATTTTGTCTATATCTTAAAAAATGATTGAGTTATAGCACTTTGAATTTTTCTTATGCCTGACATTTTGAAACGATCTGATTTTTGTCACGTGATAACACGCGTATTTATGAATCGATTTGGATGTAACTTGGTGTGTACATAGTATATACTGAGGCTTGAATCGAGTTCGATACTCAGTTCCATCCGACATCTTATTTCAAAATGGCGGCCATTTAATTTTTTTATAAATTTTAAAATTTAAAATTAGGTACAAGAAAGTGAGAAATTGAAAAAGATTTTTCTTTTATGCATTTGACCTTGATACAAAGATTCCAGAGCATTTTTTGTTTCGTTTGTATCTTAAAAAATGGCTGAGTTTTCGCATATATATATTAATCGATTTCAATATGAGTGTGCATGTGCACCTGAATTAAGATTTCGACCAAGCTCATAATCAGGTTCTACTAATTTTAGCTTAGTATTTTTGAATAAATAAATATATAAGTATATGAAAGCTACCTCTTCCTCCCGGCACTGCCGGAAGGACTATATTACATCCCTAGAGGTTAATAACGCCACAGTTCATGAAAGAGGAAGGGGTCCGCAATGTGCGACATTGAATAATGGTGACATACGCTACATGTTACTATTGCATAGTCCTGCATCGGGGGTATAGTATATAAATGTGCGTCACGATATGTGCGTGTAGTATATAAATGTGCGTCACGAGCCGATGCTAGTTTGACAGCATCGGTACAGAAATTTAACGTGTCCATCATAAAGATCGGTATCTGACATTACATGATATCCAAGCCCGGCTTAATTTTTTCAGAATACTCATGTCGTGCCGAGATCAGGCTTGCAATTTTTTTTCCTACATAGTCGTGCCGGGAACTGGATTTAATTGTTCTCAGGATGTGTTAAGGCAGACAACATGTGTTGTAAAACTATTAATAGCTATAATGAACTTCTTTTAACGTAATCTTTGGAAATATACTTCTTGGTGGTTCTAATAAATGGTTTTTTAATTCACTCACCAACAACGTGAAACTGGTACATTTCCTGACTAATTTTTAACTGTAAAGATATAAAATTAACAAGCCTGACTATTGAAGGGATTTGGAATTGAATAGAGTTTTCCATTTTTTGTAAATACATTATTTGTCAGGATATAAAAGATTCTTGTCTCGTGGCTGCAGATTTTTCTCCTTTTTCATGCCGTCGCTTCCGGAAATTTGATTCAAAATGCTAACCATGACAGTATTTTTTTTAAAAGATATATTACTTTTATCAAAAAATGGATAATGCCATTTGATTATATGCTAACATAACTACATAAGTTATACTTTGGATTTGAGAAACTCTTTAATAAATGATATAGGAATAGTTTCATAAATCTACTTTTTAATATACAGCTTCAAAAGTTATGACGTTTTTAACTGTCTTTTTCCCCTTTTATTCTAAGCCATATTAATTTTTTAATGAATCAATATTTGTATGTTGAAAGTCTAACAATCTAAAAAATCATTAATGTTGCTATTGTGGATTTTCTGTAAAACATACTGTAAAATCGTCTTATAAATATGTGTGTAGTATTCTTTAAAGAAATCTTCTTAGAAGAATTCTTTAAAGAATTATATGATAAAAATATCAATTTTTGCGAAATAGTAAAAATTGTGTCGGGCCAGATCGGGTGGGCTTGTTTTAACCGATTTCTGTATTGTCCGGACTGGACCTAGAAGTAAAAATTTAAACGGGCCGGGCCCGTGCAGACCTCGATTCCGAATGTGTCGCGTATGTTTAAAAAAAAAAAAAAATGTGAGAAATACATAGCTGTCTGAAACCGATGGATCTAGATTTTCAAATCGTATTTATGAAATTTTGTTTATTATTGATTTATGAAATGATAAATATATGAATTATGAAAGAAGCCATCAAAAGAAATGACAGCTACGTTATTCTAATGAATTAAAACAATACGTTATAAATTATTAAATAGGAGAATTATCAATCTGAACAGAATTTTCACATCTAAATAAGTAGTGTTGAGAATTCACACGTAACATACTTCACAGATCAATGACACCGTAATAAAGTAAAATGAGGAAATAAATAATGTAACGTAGCAATGAATAATTTAGAATTCAAAGAGTCTCTTTTTTTTTATTGCAATTCCACGGGGAAACAAGTGTGTTCCCATTGAAACATAAATTATGGAAAAAGTAGGATACTTGATACGCAACAATGAAGGTTCACTGCAGGAGTAGATGTATTTCATAATATACAAGTACAAACAAAGCGAGGTGATATGAGGACCCCAGAAGCCAAGGGGTACAAGTGACAAAATTTCGATTTGGAGTAAATTGAGTTTAAATTCGAACATCAATAACAATTGAGTGAATTGAAATAGGAAATTTCTGCTTGTTGCATTTTGGTCTTTGAACTCTTATTTCAATAAAATGTTAAAAAATAAAGTACAATTTTCTTTAAATGTATAATTAATCAATATTGTTTGTTTTTCGAAAAAAGTGGTTTGCCTCTATAACTCAGCAAATAAGAAAATCACTTATATTTCTTTACCTGAAATGAAAAAAGCATATTTTTAGGTCGCCTGTGTATTTAGTTTATTTTTTTCAATTTTGTCACTTATACCCCTTGGCTTCTAAGGTCCTCATATCTTTTTCAAGCAATAATTCAATTTTACGAATGTTTGATCGCAATATACTGGGAGAAATGCCCATGATTAAGAATGCAGTTAAGTCCCGCTATTCCGAGCTAATTGGGATCGAACACTATTCGGTTTAGCAGGAATTCGGAATAGGCATATTTCATTAATAATATTCAACGTATTCACTTGTTAAGGGGCTACTTCAGTCATAAAAAAACCCGTAAGCTAATGCTAATCCTATGGAAAAAACTTAAAGATATCTCGGTTGCATTTCAATATTTTTAAATTAGTTTTTTGCATTGGAGAGCGAGATTGATTTGAATGCAGGCCGTTTGTTATTTTTTCAATTTTGGTAGAAGATATATTTTTTTTATGATGGTGCTTTCGCTTTCCAAGCCGGTTCCGAAAATGAAAATGACATCATAAAAATATCTGTAAACAAACAAAATGAAAAACGGCATGCATACCGATCAATCTCAACTATCCAATGTAAAAAAAAAAAAAAAAAAAAAAAAAAATCCATTTAGAAATATTGAAATGCAATCGAGTTATCTTTATAAATTTCTTCTATAGAATTAGTAGAAGCGAACAGGTCTTTTCATTTGAATGAAGTTGCCTCTTAAGGGCGTATTCGAAAAAACGCTTTTCCACCTTCAACAGCTCGAAATTTCCCGATACAATTACAGACACATTTTTAAAAGTAGAAGCATGAAACTTTCTGAGGGGATTTTTGAAGGGATGTATAAAAGGTGCCGTGTGATGTTATTTTACCCTCAATTCATTAGAATTTGATATATAAACAATTATCTGCTCAGCATGACCCCTTTTTTTCGTTCACATATCTCCCGCTTCGGAAAAATCGGTTCGAATTGCCGGTTTTGATTGCTTTTATTGCAATATTTTCTGCATTTATCGAACAATTGATAATCACGGCATCTTGAGTAGTTTCTAAATAAGAGAATTTGCAAGTTTGGTGCATTTGAGAGCAAAAATAAATTTAAAAATAAATCGGAAAATAAGCAGTTTGAATCGAAATACACCCTAAGGCGTAAATTAAGTGTGGGGACATTCGATTGTGTCAGTCCTACACAGCGTTGATCGGATCGTAGTGAATAGGTTACGTTATTTAACATTCACTGTTGATATATACACTGTAAAAAAATCTCAAATTGGTAGTGTCGGACGCTCCTCTCAGTCCACCAAACTTCGAAGAATGTCCTAGGTAGTTTTAGCTGCCACCACCGATATTAATGGGTGATATCGGTCACCTGCTGTGAGGATTGTGTAAACTAACACTGACACTGTTAATGAACTGAACTAACAGTTTATTTAAGATATAGATATGTACACAAGAAATAATATTTACAACTATTTACAATTACAACTCGGATATAGAGGATCCGGTTCACCATTAAATTAACTACAATAAACGTTGGTTGTGTACCGTTCAACTTACACTTTCTTCCTCACACTCAACGCACGTTCGATACGCTTTATCAGAGATTATTGCAGAATCTCAATACACAAGGGTATTAGGCCTCACTTCTCGGCCTATAACACTATCCACCGGGACGCCTTGTCCCACGCTCAAAATATACACTATCCAACAGGACCACAAATCCTGAGCGACCTATCGGTCTCAACGCCAAGCGAGAACTGTCTAACCTCTCAGTCCAGAGTTGACCTTGTCAGAGCTCTTCCTTCCCCCAGCAGGGCCTCTTAGAGTTCCTCCATTGGTTCAATTCCGCATACCGACCTTGAGTCATGACATCTACTGTTTACACATCACTTCAATACTAAATGACAGCTGAGCCACGCCCCGTGGTCATCACTTTCATTCAGCAACGAGTGCGTCATCCGCACACCTGCGTCTGGATAACCACCTGTCATTTGTCATTATAAGAAAAGAAAGAAAGGTATTTCGAGCTTCACGGATACACAACCCACAATACATAAAATATTCAGATAAGGAAATGTTATTCCTTTCTAATTCAGGGCAGATGTCTTCTAGGAACCTGACAGGTAGGAAGAAAACTCAATTTTGGCGCCAATTTAAAACCATTTAATGTATAGAAAATATCAGTAATTTTTGATTAAAACAGTTTTTTCTGAAAGAAATACAACTTTTATCTATAAAAATTACTTAATTCAGTTTTTTTACAGAAAAAACTTTCTTTAAAACAGTTTTCTGTAAAAAATAAAATTCTTTTCTGTAAAAATTACAGATTTTTTTGGTCTGTGTATAACAGACTCTTCAAATAACAATTACAATTGTAGAATCATAGCAAAAAATACGCTTTTTCTCTACACATAAATATGAGTCAACGATGACAAAATAAATTGAGATTTAGTTGATTCAGTGCTCTTCGTCAGAAAAGAAAAAAAAATCACTTTATTTCGCAAGTGAGCGTAAATCGGTCATTTTAAAGTGCGTTCGTAATTATGTAAATACGTAGCACTCATTGTCACTCAGTCCGTCCGTCTGTCCTCATATAACAACACAAAAACTACCCAACCGAATCGTTTGAAATTTAAAATATATAATTGTTACATAATTTTGTCGAGTCATTTCAAATTTTATGAAAATTGGATGGATAGATCAATTACAGGGACAATCAAAAGGATTCCATTACATTACGGTCAATGGGGGGAAAAAAATGTCAAATGCATTTTAATCGTTTGAAATTTAAAACATATTTATTACATAATTTTGTAGAGTCATTTCAAATGTTATGAAAATCAGATGCATAGATCAATTACAGGGACAATCAAAAGGATTCCATTACATTACGGTCAATGGGGAAAAAAATGTCAAATGCATTTTAATCGTTTGAAATTTAAAACATATTTATTACATAATTTTGTAGAGTCATTTCAAATGTTATGAAAATCTGATGCATAGATCAATTACAGGGACAATTAAAAGTATTCCGTTACATTACGATCAATGGCAAAAAAAAAAAGTTTCAAATGCATTTTAATGGTGTTACACTCATTTGAACATAATAGAATTGACATGAATCGATGAAGTATGTACTAAAATATACATTCTGTACAATCTGGGATGCAAAGAATATTTATTATTAAATTACTGGGCCACAGAAATGTATTCCACTAAATAATGTTATACGGGGAAACATTCTTTGGGGCGTGTTTTAATTATATTAAACTACTTCACATTTTATGAATGAGATATACGTTAATAAAGTATAAAAAAAATTACTCCCTGCATATTTACAGGAACACAAAGATTTCGACCACTATACTGTATCCAAAGTACGCTCTACTATACCAGCAAGATCTGAATATTTTAAAACTTCGTTATAGTACGAACGCATCTCATTTGCTACGCTTCACGTGCAATTTCCAACTTGTTGTGTTTAGCAACGATTAAAAATGATTTCACAGAATTGTATAAATAGAGCGGACATGTAAGTAACCAGCTTTCATTCCAATTTTGTTTCAGGCGTTATCATCAAGCCTAGGCTCTGTCTGTCTCAAACTTATTTGTAAAAGAAAAAATAAGTTTTTTCACGAATGTCTTTAATTTTTCATTATTTAAGTAAAGATAAAAAAATCGGTAATTGTTTGAACTCTTACATGTGATTATGTCGGAATAGGCAGGTTTTCGGAATAGCGGGGTTTGGAATAACCAGACGACTGTACTTTCGTGAGAATTATACAGTAATAATAGAGGAAAATATAGTGCTCAGAAAATAGATGGTATAAATACATCCCCAAATACTTCTGATGGAGAAAATAGCTTTCTCGAATAGACTATATTGTCAAAAATATCTGGACACCATCGGCAATTTGTTTTATAAACATACTTTTGGCCTTTTCAGGTTTTTCCCAGTTTCATTAAGGTATGCTGCACTCTTGCCTTTGGTTTGCAAAACAGCACACTTACTTGCCTCTCATCCAATACATTAGGATCTTTCTTGACACTCTGTAAAAAGTGTTTTCTTTCTTTTGCATTAAAACATTTTCTTGAATAATGAAAGCTAACTCAGTCCTGTCTTGAAAAGAGTGCCACAAGTTTTAAAATATAAAAAAGTGGCTTAAAAATTAAAATAATGCCTTTAAAAATAAAATGCCTTAAAATATCTGAAAAGTGTTATTAAAAATTTCAAAAATTCTCCTTTTCTCACCGGCAGTATTTTTGCCCTTTTAAAACTTGAAGGAAACACTGACATTTTTCTCTTTTAGTTTAATGACTGAAGTTTGGTTCTTGTGAATAAAATAATGCACGTTATTAAAAAAAATAAAAAGTCAAAAATAAAAATTAATAGAAGTGTGTTAAAAACGCCGATGATTAGTAATTTTAGTTGGTGCGAATTCGTATTAGTTCACGAGTTTATATCGATTCTGTCTTATCTCCCCCCCCCCCCCCTCCATTTCCAAAATTTTGCTTTATATAAGGAAAGGCCATTAAAACTTAACTGATGCCTCCATAGTCCCTACTCGCTAGTAGAAACTACTAGAAGTAGTCTAAATGTGGCGAACAGTATTTGTTTCACTAATTACGGATATTTTAAAAATTCGTCTACGAATAAGTCACTTGTCACTGGTATGGGTAAAATTTTACTAGCCATACCATACTTAGAATTTTACTCTCAGTTTAGCAAATAATTTGCTAATCCTGATCGTAGTAAACAAGTTGCAAATTGATGTGAAACGTAGCAAATGAGGTGCGTTCGTACGATAACGAAGTTTTAAAAATATTCAGATCTTGCTGATATAGTAGAGCGTACTTCGGATACAGTATAGTGGTCGAAATCTTTGCTTTCCTGTAAATATGCAGGAAGTAATTTTTATTATACCTCAGCAACGTATATCTTATTCATAAAATGTGAAGTAGTTTAATATAATTAAAACATGTCCCAAACAATGTTTCCCGTATAGCATTGTAGTGGAATACTTGTTGTGTGGCCTTGTAATTTAATAATGGTCTTTGCATCACAGACTGTACAAAATGTATGAAGTATACTAAAATACTATGAAGTATTTTAGTATACTTCATAGATTCATGTCAATTCTATTACGTTCAAAATGTGTGTAACACCTTTAAAATGCATTTTAAACTTTTTTTTTTCCATTGACCGTAATGTAACGGAATACTTTTGATTGTCCCTGTAATTGATCTATGCATCCGATTTTCATAGTATTTGAAACAACTCGACAAAATTATGTAATAATTATATGTTTAAAATTTCAAACGATTAAAATGCATTTGAAACTTTTTTCCCCATTGACCGTAATGCAACGGAATCCTTTTCATTGGTTCTGTAATTGATCTATCCATCCGATTTTGATAAAATTTGAAATGACTCGACAAAATTATATAATAATTAAGTATTTTAAATTTCAAACGATTCTGTTGGGTAGTTTTTGCGTTGTTATATGCGGACGGACGGACTGAGTGACAACTATAGGTGCTACGTATTTACAAATTTAGGAACGCACCTAATAAGAAAGAAAGCTAATGTGAAAAAACACAAGTGTTTGAAATATAGCATATACAAAGCAAGCTGCTTAAAAAACTGAAAGGAAAAAATGCGGAAGTAAACCTTTTTTTCACCGGATACATCGACTGCTATCTCGGACAACGCAGACGAGTCAAAAATGAAAAAGCAGAATACTTTTCGAAAGTAGATTATGCACAACTGAAACAAATTTATTTAGAATATAAAATAAAAATCTTAATAAATGAAAATGTTATAGCTTTGGACATTTAAAAGAAATGCAATATTTTTTTTTTCTCGCAACTCTCCAAATAAACCTAAATTCACATTTAACCCGTTGAGTTCCAAGTATTTTGTCTGCCATTCCGTTTGGGCAGCGAAATAAAATTTCCGTTACAATCTATAAAAAAGCAAGTCTGAAGTGTGACGGTATTGCTGTAGTCTATGATACGAAAAAATGTGACACAGTTTGATAGAGGAATGGCTTGAAATGATTTGTATGCTTAAGTTTACCTTTTTTAACTTGATACTCTAACCTTGTACTTAATAAAAATCTTAAGAAATAGGTTAAAATTGATATTTTTTATTGTTTTGATTGATTAATAATATTCCTCAGAGCAATGATTGTTCAAAAAACTGAAATGAATATTTAACTTTCCACTTTTAAGTTGATATTCTGATCTTGTAGTTGATAAACCTAATGAAATCACCCTTTTTCTATAAAACTCGCTATTTTCACTGTTTTGCTTAGTAATACTCATTAAAGTTATGGTTGTTCAAAATTCGACTATAAATTTACATAAAACATTAATCACTCGATGTTTAACATCCTTTTAAAAACAACTTCGAAAAACAGATTTATATAGTTTTAGAAATTGTCGTTTACAGGGGTGATGACCGTTTCAGGGAGGGAATGGTCGCTTCGGGGAGGAAATGTCTTAAAGGTTTTGACCGTGTTGTGAGGTGACATTATATTTGAATAGAGGATAGACATGATAGATATATCATGTTATAGTAGAAAATTATTTTTTCCAGCTAGTGTGCGATGCTGTGTTGACGGAGGGGGCACTGCAGGGGAGGGGGGTCGAAGGCGGTGGTGGTGCCGGCCCCACCGGCTGAGCTTGAACCAGGCCCTTATTACCGCATGGATAAATCGGGACTTTGCCCATGGGCCCCAGACCTTAAGGGGCCCCAACCAAATCCATACAACATTAAGTTATAAAATATTTACTCTGTTTTCAATTCCAACTATTCCATAAGTTGAATTTATTAAATTCATCTCAAAGTAATCTAACAAATTGCTAAAGTTGAATAAAAGTTTTGTTCTGTACAAAGGGAAAAAAGTTATTTTATTAATTAAGGTATTTAATTAGAATTGATGGGCGAAAATATGTTTATGCATTATATATATACAATTATGAGTGACCATCAGTTCTATTTGCATAATGTTGCAATGATTTGAAAGGGAACCCTTAATTTATCTTTTCCCAGGGAACCAATTAGTCATAATCGGGCCCTGGCTTGAACTCTCCTTTTCCTACTAATTCCTTAACTTCTGCTACATCGTCAAACATCCGATCAAATAGAAGCGCAATGCTTGTCGTGCCCATATCCGCTGCATAAACATGTGTAACGGCAAACCCACGGTGGGCGCTATTTGTAACGGTGCACGCACGCTGGGTGTCGTTTGTAACGTTATATGCAGACATACTCAGTAGTTTAGGTTAAAACAACAAAGTTTATTCAAGTGATAATGGCCGAAGGGAAGTGGAGCAAGTCTAAAATTTTACACACTGAGAACACTAAAAACAGCTAAAATCATACTCACAGGCCCCAACCTAGCTCAATCGTGGCACCGCCTAACACTTGACACTGTCTCCTGGCTGAGCTGCTGAACAAAGCTTAGTTAAACAGCCCGTGGCTGTAGATAATTCTTTATTTCACCAATAATTAAAATGGAACTACTATTAAACTTTCTTACCACGGCCGACTCTTAAATCCACTATCCAAACTCCTTTCCACTTTACTGGAGGCCGTTGCTACTTTCTATTCGTCAGCACTTCGCTAAACAATCGTCCACTTCGTTGTCTAATGGCAGAGGTCAGCACTCGCTGGCTGCTGGCTAATACCAGAGACACACACTCAAACTCACCCCCAAGCTTTTATATGCTGCAAACTGAGATACTTCACATTAACATATTACTAATAACCGCGAGCTAACTGCGGAATTCGAAAGAGCACAAACACTCTAGAAAGTTAAAGTAAAAGAGAGGACAGATGTCGCTTTTACGCCTACAAAATGTTAAATTATTGACGTCACGATCTCAGAAACACTAGAGTGCCTTTATGACAAAAGGTCACTCCCTCACAACCCCCCCCCTCGGATTCCGCAGAGAAAAAGGGCTGGGCCAAATGCATGCCCAGAACTTTTTCTTGTTATAAATTTCGAGCCGTAATAAAACACAGTGATGGGCGAAATTTAGCGCCGAAACACAACTTTTAAAATATTAACTTTAACCCATCACAACCAAAAAAAAAAAAAAAAAACTCAGTTTGCCTCAAATATTCACATATTCAATCCAATCATTCTTCTATCTTACAAATAGCCTCCGTAAAACTTCCAAAAACTCGTAAAATTTTCAAAACTAATTACTTCTTTCAAAACAGCCCACTCCACTGGGAGTGCTAAAATTTCTCAAAATCCTAAACTTCCGAAATTTTCCTCAATATTGCAATACAACTATAACTTTACCAAAAATTTCTCCACAACTTTTAATATACTAGAATTCGCACCAAGTCCAAAAAACCCAATGCGCAAAAATTTTCCTCATCCAAATTCCGACTTCATCTAGAATTACAATTACTTCATACTAAAATAACTCTGCTACTACGTAATACCTACAAACCCATTAGCCAATGAACTAACTCCCAAAATTCTTCAGAACTTAACTCCACTTTAATAATAATTGGGGCACATACGTACAGCGGCATATCGCTGTGCTTATGCAACAATCAAAAAATATCAAAAATTTACAAAATGACGTCATCATGCTCCTCATCAGTATTAACTAAAAGAAAAATAGCAGAATCAATACATAACACAGGTATACTTACTTCCCTGCAAGAAAATCACATTAACATTCAATTTTTAATACAATACAATTTCAAATTCAAACGCGGCTTAAAACTTCGCAACTTGCGGAAACCATTCCCAACTAAAGTACAAAACGCAACTCATAAAACACGAACGATAAGAAGAAAGTTAATTCATTAAATGTTAGTATAAGAGATAGAAACTCGTGTCAAGGACTTCTTGACCGCAAAACACGTGCGCGCCTGAACCGCGGCGCGTGTACAAAATAACCCAAATTACTATCTGTACTTTCTGAAAATTTAAACATACATTAACATACATTTTATAACACATGAATAATATAACAATATAGTAACATTTTCAACAAATAACACAACAATTTAACAATAGATCCAGAATTTTTAAAAGCAGTTAAGACCAAAATCTCAAACATACATAAAACTAACAATTTTGCAAACAAATTTTGAACACAATTAAGCACCAATCGTGAGTCCGTCAAAAAATTCCAAAAATGGCCAAAAAGTACCAAACAGTCTTTCTGCTTTCTATTCTTTCATATTGCTACCACATATATGCACTCTAATAGAAATTTAATAAAGAACATTATCACCCAATCATAGAGATGATTCGCTGCTGGCTGGCTTCATACTACAGGATGGTTTTCTCCTCTTGTCCCAGAAACCTTGTACGAAGGATCTTTCGTCATCAGAACTGTACGGTGACGCCACAGTTGACTGTCGTGCCTGCAGCCTGGTTCGGAATGGATGCCGCGGGATACTTGTAGGTTCCGCTCGACGACTCTGCTCTGGCCGGTTTGCTGGGGTCACTCCATGGCGAGATTCACACTGTTGATGCCGGTAATCTGAGCGTTGTCTCCTCTTTCTAGATGCACCCGAAGTTACTGAAGATCCTAGACCACGTTTCTTTCCAGACCTACGCTGTTTCTTATTGGGCAAAAATTCCGACTTTAAAGTCCTTTTAACAGTTTGTCGAGTGTCCATACGAAATCTTTTCCGGGGATTAATCACTGAAGATGGTGAACTATTAGATAATGTATGTTTGTGAGGTTGCTGTCTACTAGGTGGAGGAACTGGACAGTTTATAATTTTTTGTCTTTTATGGCACACAGAGTCCGATGTATCTGACACAATTCTCTTATTTTTATTATCATACTTTGCTCTCGGATTGCTAGGCTTTCGACTTTCAAGAACAGTTTTTGGAGCTGTTTGACCAAATTTTCTTCTTGAATATTGATGAAAAGAATTAGATGAAGAAGTGCTGGACTCGGGACACTCATTGGATCGGGAATTTCGCGAAACACCACTCGACACATGAGAACCTTCACTACCATTTTCTCTAAACTTATAAACTCTAACCTGATCCAAATTAACCGTCATTCTTTCACCATTGACATCAACAACCAAATTATTATTTCGAACTTCTAAAACCTCGAACGGACCTACAAACTTCGGACCAAACTTAGCTACTCTCTTTTGACGACTTGAACTTAACCAATGCTTTTCTACTAACACAAAATCTCCAACCTTCACTTCTAACTCCCTTCTACGCATATTATAATACTGAGCTTGCTTTTCTTGCGCTTTTCCCATTTGAACCTGAGCTTCCTTAACCAACCTCTCAATATCCTGACACATGTACTGACTTTCCGCATCCGACACCATAACTAGCCTTTGGAATGGAGTAATGACTTTTCTACCCAAAAACAATTCAGCAGGCGTTTTCCCCGTTGACTCGTGAACTGCTGTACGAAGTGCGTACGCAAAATGCTGAAGAAACTGGTCCCAATTTGCATGATGAGAACCAACATATGAAGAAATCATTTGAATTAATGTACGATTTACACGTTCAGCCATATTAGACTGAGGTCGATACGGAACAGTAAAAGAATGATCGATCTCCAGCTTCTCACACAGGGCCTTAAATATATCAGAAATAAAACAAGGGCCATGATCGCTCACTACCCTAATTGGTGCACCATATTTGGAAATATAATTATCGAAAAATGCATCGGCAACTGCAGGTGCAGAAGCCTTCCTGAGGTGGACTAACTCTACCCATTTACTAAAATAATCAACTATAACTAGCACAAATCTATATCTTTTAGGATTAGACAATGGATAAGGACCGATTAAATCTACACCTACACATTCATTAGGAAAATTTACTTTAATAGGAATTGATTTGCCAGCTGGACTTACATTTTTATAATTATAACGTTGGCATGTGCTACAGCTGGAGACATAAGCGCGCACTGCTTCCCGCATTTTAGGGAAGTAGCAGGATTCACAAATTCGAGCATAAGTTTTCCTGATTCCTAAGTGACCTGCTAATGGATTATCATGAAATTCTTTCAAGATGGCCTTACGAAGACTAGCCGGAATAAAAACTCTTGATTCACCACGTGAATTTACAATTTTAGAATAAAAAAGAAGACCATCGATAAGCTTAAAAGATTGGGACCATTTCTCAAACATAGGCACATCAGCGCTCGGGACATCATCAGGATTTTCCAAGTAACGATACAAACTCTTCATCTTGCTTCTGTTCTCTTATCAACTGCTCTCGCGACCTTAACACCAATGAAGACAATGCAGAACACTTAACTTCCTCCGTGACCTCTAAACCACCATGCGGGTTTCGTGACAGAGCGTCCGCTACCGCATTCTCCTTGCCAGCCCTATGTTCTATAACCACATTATACTCTGCTAACTTCAAACACCATCTGACCATACGAGACGACAAACCCTTTCCATTAGTTAACTTTGTCAAAGCTGAATGATCCGTAATGACTTTAACCGGTATATTAGTGAAAAAACAACGAAATTTATTCAAAGCCCAAATTACTGCAAGACACTCCCTTTCCGTAATCGAATAATTCCTTTCCGCTGCATTTAAAATTCTTGACGCAAATGCTATAGGTCGACCTTTCTGTGCTAACATCGCTCCAACCCCCACTGCACTCGCATCGCAATACACTTCAAACTGAGATGAATAATCGGGGTGAGCCAAAACAGGAGGGGAAACTACTGCCTCTTTTAATAATTCAAACGATCTCTGAGCCGCTGATGACCATACAAACTTCACCCTTTTCCTTTTTAAATTATACAACGGTTCACATAACTCCGAAAAACGTGGAATGAACTTGGCAAACCAAGCCACCATCCCTAAAAATGTCGCCACTTCCTTACTATTTTTAGGGGGACTCATTGACGTAATTGCCTCAATTTTCTCATTATCTATTTTAATACCATCACGCGTAATTTTAACTCCTAAATACTTTATCTCTTTTCTCAAAAATTTACATTTTTCTAACTTAACTGTTAACCCAGCATCTCTTAACAACGTAAATACTTCCCTCAATAATCTTAAATGCTCTTCAAAAGTAGCTGCCATTATAATTATGTCGTCCAGGTAGACCAAGACACCCTTACCAAGCAAAGGTTTAAGGATATTATTCATGGCCTTCTGGAACGTTGCCGGCGCTCCCGATAAACCAAAACTCATTCTCTTAAAAGTAAAACAACCGTCCCGAGTAATAAAAGCAGTCTTAGGTATGTCGTCCGGCTTCATTGCAATCTGAAAATAACCCGACGTAAGATCTAACGTTGACATATAATTCGTACTCGTTATATTAGCCAAAATGTCCTCAATAACTGGAATAGGATACTGAGGGTATTGCGTTATCGCATTTAACTTTCTATAATCTACTGCAAACCTATATGCCTCTGGATTATCTAAACTTTTCCCATTATTTTTACGACATAACACTACTGGAGATGCAAAAGGCGACTCAATTGGCATTATAATATCGTCCGCTAACATTTTTTGAATATGATAATCAATTATACCTTGTTTAACTTTATCATAACGATATGGTTTACTAGCAACAGGTGCTTTCAAACCAGTATCAATCTCATGCCACGCAACATGCGTTAAACCCGGTTTATCAGAAAAAACCTCTCCAAATTCATTCAAAAATTTATTAAATTCCTCCTTCTCGATTTCACTTAACCCCGACTCCTCCAAATTAACTGACACTAAAACAGGCTCTTTCTTACTCACATTCTCATCATTATTCACTATTAACGACTTTTTAAAGAAATCCAAACTAATTCCTCTATCCTTCATATAATCCACACCAACTATACAATGCACTGTTAATCCATCTAACACACAAAACTCCCAACATGTCTTAACCGAACGAATTTCAACTTCCAATTCTACTGAACCTTTATTATCGCAAGCTACTCCCTGTGCCGACTGAACCACAAGACTTGACCTTTTCAACTTCTTATACGAAAAATATTTCAGATAACAATCAAAAGAAATGAACGACTTATCTGCCCCTGTATCGAAGACACTTTTAACGACAATACCATCTAACACAATTAACACTTCAGGTAACTCAACCGGATTAATAGTAATTTTATTCAAACTCACAGAAGGCTTTCCCGATTTGACCTGTGACTGCATACCTTCCGAAATACAGTCACTTACCAGTTTAACTGACCCGACCTCCTCACACCTCTCCTTTGCACTGATCTACCTTCAAAATTCTCATCCGAAGTTAATCTCCTTACTTGCGAAGAAACATTCCTGTCCCGTCCTCCCCCACTACGATTATAACCACTATTCTGCCTATTTCCATACATACTTCTCTCACCACTTCTAAAATTATTAGCACCACCACCATTCCTATTATACCATTATTCGTATTCGACATATTACGACCAAATCCATCATTTCTATTACGCACATTATTATCCGGAAATCGCTGTCCCTCTCTCACAAAATTACGTTCCCCCTCATTTCTCAAATTACTATCCGTGACAGGTCTCTGCCGAGGGCTACGCAAATCCCGTTGATCCGAGCTATGCCGAGTCTCGTACTTCGATAATATCTGATGCATTTCTGCAAAATTCTTCGGTGCTCTAACTTCAATAAAGTCCTGTATATTTGGATTAAAAAGAGGAAAAACAATGTCCAACAATTCCTCAAATGTGATATCTAAATCTAATTTATTTTTTAGTTCAAGCTTACGAAGATAAAATTTTGACGCCGACTCATAAATATTCTGCTTATTACAATAGAACTCTTTTCTCAAAATACTTTTATCTTTAACGGGAGGAAATGCCTTCTTTAACTCGATCACAGTTTGTTCAAATCTTTTCGCTTCTTCATTAATCATAAACTTTCCTATATTTTCCAACCACAAAAGTGCTTCGCCCTTTAACGAGCATTTAAGCACTACGTATTTACTTTTTTCAGGTATATTATTGAACAAAATATAATCATCTAATTTAACTAAAAATTCACTAATATCACCCTCACCGGTGAAATACACACGTGGCAAAATCTCATAATGTCCGATGTTTCGTTGGGCGCCATTTGTAACGGCAAACCCACGGTGGGCGCTATTTGTAACGGTGCACGCACGCTGGGTGTCGTTTGTAACGTTATATGCAGACATACTCAGTAGTTTAGGTTAAAACAACAAAGTTTATTCAAGTGATAATGGCCGAAGGGAAGTGGAGCAAGTCTAAAATTTTACACACTGAGAACACTAAAAACAGCTAAAATCATACTCACAGGCCCCAACCTAGCTCAATCGTGGCACCGCCTAACACTTGACACTGTCTCCTGGCTGAGCTGCTGAACAAAGCTTAGTTAAACAGCCCGTGGCTGTAGATAATTCTTTATTTCACCAATAATTAAAATGGAACTACTATTAAACTTTCTTACCACGGCCGACTCTTAAATCCACTATCCAAACTCCTTTCCACTTTACTGGAGGCCGTTGCTACTTTCTATTCGTCAGCACTTCGCTAAACAATCGTCCACTTCGTTGTCTAATGGCAGAGGTCCGCACTCGCTGGCTGCTGGCTAATACCAGAGACACACACTCAAACTCACCCCCAAGCTTTTATATGCTGCAAACTGAGATACTTCACATTAACATATTACTAATAACCGCGAGCTAACTGCGGAATTCGAAAGAGCACAAACACTCTAGAAAGTTAAAGTAAAAGAGAGGACAGATGTCGCTTTTACGCCTACAAAATGTTAAATTATTGACGTCACGATCTCAGAAACACTAGAGTGCCTTTATGACAAAAGGTCACTCCCTCACACATGATATGAGAGAAAAAAAAAGAAACGCCTGTAAAACATTATATCAGGGCCGAAACGCTCGACTTCCAAGCCAATTAAATTAGAAAGAAAAGACCGTATATTTCAAGCTTAATAAAGAAAAAACAAATCATTGTGTATTGTATTCCTGCCTATACTATGATACCGTAGAAAAATTAACAAAATTAAAAACATAATTAGCTGCACGATTTATTATCTTATAAAATTTCAGAAGCTGAAAGGATCTGATTAAAAAGTATTAATATTCAAATTATAGCAACTGGATTCGCCGCTATTAACTTGTAAAGGAATTATGTTACAAGCAATGCCATCAAGCTTTAATAAAAGCAAGAAACAGCAGACAGGATTTTTTTTTTTTTTCAATAGTAATAAGAATTAAAAAAAATAATAAAATACAACAAAGAACTAAATGTTGAAGATGATTTTTTTTGGAGGGGGGGGGGTGAATATGGGGAAGAAATCCCACTACAAAAATGCTCGATTTATTGACCAGGTACCTTTGAAATTTAAAAAATAGAAAACTTGTCTTTAAAATAATTTGATTTATTTGGGCAAAATTAAAAAAAATATGAACTTTTTCTATATTGATTATTAAGAAATGGAATAAACATTTGTTAAATATGGAGTAATAAATAGATAGTAATTTTACAAGATTTGATGCGCTGCACTCAAAAACTCATGTACTTCAATAAATATGCTAACTGTCCCAATTTTTTAAACTGTGTGATGTTACACGTCTAGAAAACAATTGAAAGATAATTTTATTACATTATAATATCCATTCAAGGGGGCCAGAAAGGTTTGAAATGACGAAGATTGAAGTTTGATCGGGTATACAGGGGCCTAATTTAATTAGACTTGTTTTTTGGAATTTATTTAGTTTTTGTTTTATAGAAATAAAAATATCTTTTAAACTATATAAAAAAAATGTGTGTGGCACTCGGGGACTGCCGCGGTAAAGCTATTGCATAGCATTTTTTTTTATCAACTTATGCAAAAATACCGCGTCAATGTCTACCGAAGTCTATCGAAGGATACCGTGCCGAAGTCTGCCGAACTGAAACGTCGTTAGCCGGAGTGTTAGGATTTTTTCTCGTTACGGAATTCCTAGATTCGGTCGCCGCACTCGAAGTCCGCGATAAAAGCTATGCAATAGCTTAATAAATTACCAAACAAAATTTGGTCGCGCTAAGAAAATTAGATCGCGAGTTAAGCATTTTAAATTTTTCAACCCTCACGGTGGGGGAGTGGGGTCTCCTGTCACCAAAAATTAACACTGTCTCATAATAAATTACCAAACAAAATTTGGCCGCGCTACGAAAATTACATCGCGAGTTATAAGCATTTTAAATTTTTTGACCCTCACCGTGGTGGGTCTCCTGTCCCCAAAAATTAATAATGTCTCATAATAAATTACCAAACAAAATTTGGCCGCGCTACGAAAATTAGATCGCGAGTTATGAGCATTTTAAATTTTTCGATCCTCACCGTGGGGGGGGTCTCCAGTCATGAAAAATCAACACTGCCTCATAATAAATTACCAAACAAAATTTGGCTGCGCTACAAAAATTAGATCGCAAGTTATAAGCATTTTAAATTTTTCGATCCTCACGGTGGGGGGATCTCCGGTCACCAAAAATTAACACCGTCTCATAATAAATTACCAAACAAAATTTGGCCGCGCTATGAAAATTAGATTATAAGAAACATAAGTTTGAGACTTGATATCCTAATATCTGAAAAATACCGCGTCAATATCTGCCGAAGTCTACCGAAGGATACCGCCCCGAAGTTTGCCGAACTGAAACGACGTTAGCCGAAGTGTTAGGTTTTCTCGTTACGGAATTTATCGATTCGGTCGCTGCGCTCAAAGCCCGCGATAAAAGCTATGCAATAGCTTAAAAAATCAATATCGTACGAGAAAATTTTTTAAAACTAGTTTTGCTACGATTTAAGTCGGGTTTCCTTTTTGTTGAATCCTTTCTTCATTATAATGCATGTAACTTCGTTACTGGATTTAAAAAATTCAAATTATAAAACAATAATTTATGGGTTTAATTTTTTTTTTGTTTGTTAGTTTTGGGTATAGATAATGTGCATGTGACTACACTGCACCTCCAAAGAGACATACTTCTCAGTTGGGTGTAGACAAAAACTAACAATTCTCACAGAGTATAGTAATTTATAATTACTGTACCCTACACATAAGTACGTGAAGAATTCGAACATTTTAGCTTGCGTTAAGTTGAGTAGACAAGCAGCAAGCCAGTTTATTGACAAATTGATGCACATTATCTATAATCAAGAGACATCGTAATAAGCAGTGTAAAGAAGGGACGCAAACTAAGGAACATAATAGGGAACTTCTATTTCATAAAAGGTAGAAATGCTACTTTTGCAAGATTAACTTTACATTTTAAAAAGTGTATTTTATTTCAATAAAACAAATAAATGCAAAAAGAAATAATTGTCTAAATTTATTAGACTTTTTAATACACTATTAATCTCTAGTCAACTTTAAATATTTCAAACGTTTCTAGTCCTTTTTAACATTAGTTATTGTTTTTGCGTAAATCCTACAGAGGAGTGAAATGATCTGAATCAGAAATTTTTCTAGCGTTGAAATTCATAGTCTTGTGAGGCCCGGCGATACGCCAAGTGACGTCAAGTATACTAAACTAGCAGTGTCAGTTGTAAGATGTAGAATCCAAATTTGAAATCCAAGATGTTTGTGGGAGTGCCACAGTACATCTACAACTTGTTTGAATTATTCTTGGAGTATTTCTTCTTGTTTCGATTTTACGGATATGAGAAAAGGCGTTAGAGCTCAATTTTTTGTAAATTGCTGAATAAAGAATTTGCGTTCGTCTTATTTTCGTTCCCTATGATATGAAAAAGGGGCTAAAAAGAAACATTTTAGAAAATTAAATTTTATATATAAATATGTTACTTGAATAAATTTTTTGGGGTGGAAGGAGGGCGATATTGATTTTTCGTACCGGTGATATTTAAGATAAATCCTTTCTAAAAAATAGAAACAAAGCAATTGCTCTACAAATCCATTTCAAAGAGCAATTTTCTATGTAAAAATAACATGATTTCGCAGAGTTATCTGTTTAAAAGTTTTTACACAAATTATACATACATGGGGCGTAGATTTTTCTTAAATGTTAGTACGTAAGTCTTTCATCGAATCGGTTAACCCAATTTTACCAATACACGAACCAACCGGCAGGCCTGGTCGGGTTGAATTTAATTTTCTTCGTTGCGGGGCGGATTCTGTTCGGGTAGAATTTAATTATTCGGGCTTTGATTTCAGTCTTGCGGATCAAGTTGACCTAATTTTTCAATTTAATATTTATACCAGAATTAATTGTAGAGTATTTTTTCATGATTGTATTAAAATATGGATTATTTTCTTACATTTCGGGTTCAAGTCAGATTTTGGGTTGGCTTTAAATGTAATTTTTGTATCCATTTTAGGTATAATCCGCTTAGTGTAGGGCTCTAGTCCGAAAACAAGTATATATTTTTAAGTTTATGAATAAATTCTAAATTTCTTTAAACTTAAAATTGTGCTTATACCTATATCTCTTTCCATACGTAAAATTTTTCAGAAAAAAATTAAATATACAAAATTTTTAGCTATGTTTAGTATTTGATGTGATCTTTTCAAAAGAATAAATTTTTATATATTTTTCATCATTTTTGAGCCGAGAAAAGAATAAACCTCAGAAATTTGAAGAATCTTATGAATCTAAAAAATAAGGAAAATTCGTACTACGTTCATGTAAATTATATGCATTTCATTTTAAAAGATTCCAATCAAGCTATATCTAAACACAGTCGTGGAAAAAAGTACACAACCCTTACTAAATCCTCCACAAGTTATCGTAGAAGAAAGTTACTAGTACCAAACTATTGGAAAAAACTACATTTAAACGATGTCCAGAAAATTTGCTTAGGGGCCATCTACATATTCGAACACAAACTTCATTGTTTCCCCCAATGGCAATACCCAATTTTAACAAAATATTACGAATCTTTGGTTCAAAAAATGCCTAGACACCAAATTTCAAGCCGTTTGAATGATAAGTTTTAGGTAGATTTCGTATGAAATACTACCTATTGCGGTCGCTCCAATGTTGGAATTTCTGAAAAAATTTCGCAGATCTACGCCGATCGTGACCTCTAGACCCCAAAACTACCATTAGTAAAAATGTTTATATTATATATATCACTTTCTTATGGACTTCTATAATTCTGCTCCAATCTCTTCCAAACTGATACATAAAATCAAGGGGTATAAAATCTCGGCTAAGTTCGTTAATGGGCAAAATCGGTCCAAGGGAGTGGAAATAGGGAGGGTTTTTGTGAAAACCGAAAAAACGCCATAACTTCTTAATTAAGATAGATATCGAATCGGTTTAAGCTTTATATGGGTGATTCTACGATAAGAGGTAATTTGTACGGCAATCCGTTTAAAACAGATTTTTTATTCTATATTTTGCTATTTTTTGCAATGAATCGCATCATCTTAATATACTTTATTAAATAACATCACGATTGAATGCCTAATTTAAACACGTTTTTCTGAAATTTCTTACAAAGTCTAAAAAGTCCCCTCCCCTGGCATGTCCCCTTGCCGGTTTCAATTTAACTTTCAAACAATACATATATTTTTTCCGCCAGATGCTTAGCTAAAGTATGTTTAATTGGAATTTAAGTAATTATACTTACGTATTATAAAATAAAAAATAAAATAATTTTGTTAATTTCAAATAATTTTTAAAATTAACTTTTGTCCCGCTTTTTTTTGTGTCTCTCCCCTGTCACATTTCGTTCCGCTGAAACAAATATAAATTCAAGTATGGCTATATTGGAAGTAGTGCTTAAGGACATCTATTGGCTTGAAGTTAGCAATACTAAACGCACAAGCCATTTAAGCGTCACCATTTTTAGTTGTTGCGACGCGACCCTGTTTTGTAGTGGTTTCGCACAGTGATTGTGTATCTCCCCTGGTAAGTCATAAAATTTATAATATTCATTTAAATCAATTGCATTTACTGCCCTAATTAAACAATACGGTAATACTTAAAGTGAAATACACAATTAACCGAAAAACTAATTCAGTCAGTTAAAAAGTTTGAATTTACACGAAAATGTCTCTCCCCTGCCGTATTTCCCCTGGCACGATAACTGCCAGGGGAGCGAGTCACTGACCAGAAAAAGTCAAAATATGTATAAAGTGACTTGCCCTTATATGAAAAAGTAAATAAACGGGACAAAAATCATAATTTAAAGGTTTTTGATCAAACTCAAACTTTTCTTTTTGGCCGAATTCTCCATGTTTTTGAACCTCTTATCGTAGAATCACACATATTACTTCTTAAAAATGGGCCAAAAGTTTATGCGTGACAGATTTTGATTTAAAAATGAGCTCAAAGGGCGAAAAAACAGGGTTTTGGGAGAAAAAATTTCATAACTTCGTAAATTCTCAAGATATAAGTTCAACTAAACTTTTTTGTAAATGTCCTTAAAATTATCTAAAACTTTTGTATTTACAAGTTTTTGATAGGACCAACTTTTACCGATGAAAAAAATTAAAAACGAAAAAGGAAAAGGGGGATAAAAAAGGAAAAAAAATAACTCCGTCAATTTTTAAGCTATCAAATCTAATTAAATTTACTTTACATCTTAATATCACCAACTTTTGTATTGACAAGTTTTTCATAGGACCAATTTGTATAGCAAAAATAAATTAAACAAAAATAGCAGTATCAGAAAAAACCTCAAATCCAAACTGCTTATATTCCGACTCATTTTTAAATTCATTTTTGACTTTAAACGCACCCAAATGGCAGATCCTCTTATTTAGGAATTATATCATGAGACGAATTGGTCAGGTTTTTGATAAAGACAGAATATATTTCAAAAAAGGTTGCCAAAAAAGGTTTTTTGAACAGAATTTCCCGAAGTGATCGTGATTGAGGACGTATTCAAATAACAAATTGCGTTTTTTCTGACTCATTTTTAAATCCATTTTTGCTATCAAACGCATCCAGCTTACAGTTCCTCTTATTTAGAAACTATATAATGTGACGCACTGGTCAGTTTTTTGATAAAGTCAGAATATATTTCAAAAAAGGCTTTCAAAATGAGTATTTTGAACAGAATTTCCCGAAATAGTCGCGATTGAAAATTTGAGGAAGTATTCAAATAACAAATTGCGTTTTTTCTGACTTACAGGGCGATTCCAAATTTTTTTTACAATAAAAGAAGGGTGATAGTACACATCAAGACAAACAATATTAAATGAGAGACCAGGGGTCCCAAACGTTTCCCAAAGGCGATAGCCGCCATTAAAGTTTAGGGACCAAAATTTCAAATAAACATAAACGGAAAAATCGGTCGATTGATTTGCGGTTTTCACTAAAATTATTCTTTATATCATCATTTTCTTGAAATTAAATTATAAAGGTAAAATTTAAAAAATTCCGATAGAGGGCGCTTTAGACTTTGGAGCAACGAACAACTATTTTTTGCCGGTATTTTTTACATCTCATTAAATGTTTTCGTAAGCTTAGACTCAAATTTAAATTTTGAGCTCAAAATCAGAATAGTGGGGAGTGCTTAAGTAGCACCAACTGAGCTGTGTTCAGAGGGTTCAAATTTCTAATGATTATAAAAAACGGAAAAATTGGTCGATTGATTTGCGGTTTTTACTAAAACTATTCTTTAAGTAGGTATTTTCGTGAAAATAAATTATAAAGATAAATTTCAAAAAATACCGATAGAGGGCGCTTTAGATTTTGGAGTAACGAATAACTCTTTTTTGGCGCTATTTTTTGCATCTTATTAAATGCTTTCGTAAGCTTAGACTTAAATTTTGAGCTCAAAATCTGAATAGTTGTGAGTGGTTAAGTAGACAAACTGAACTATGATCAGAGGGTTCAAATTTCAAATAATTATAAAAAACACAAAAATTGGTCGATTCGTTTGCGGTTTTCGCTAAAACTAATTTTTAAATCAGCATTTTCTTGAAAATAAATGTTAAAGATAAATTTCACAAAATGCCGATAGAGGGCGTCTTAGGCTTTGGAGTAGCATACAACTATTTTTAACCGTTATTTTTTTAATCTCATTAAATGCTTTCAAATGCATAGACTTAAATTTTGGGCTCAAATTCTGAATCGTTGGGAGGGGTTAAGAAGCGCAAACTGAAGTGTTATCAGGAGTTTAAATTTAACCCTCCCCCTCCTCGAACACAATTCAATTTTTCGCTGATATTTTTGCTGATACATTTATTACACAGTAGTATAGATTTAGACATCTATATACGGCGATTTAAATCATGAAAACACTCTCTGTGACAAAGAACTTAAATTTTGGAAGAGGGCCTGAAAACCGCAGACAGCTCAACATAAATACAATAATTATACAAAAATATCACTTTATCACCTTTTACTTAAAAAGGGGACTTTAGGGGGAAAAGGGGGACCATTTGGAAGCCCTGCTTTCTAGAGGAAAAATTTGATACACTACTAAGTAAATACAAAAAGGTTTTTAAAAATGAAATCTGGTTTAAATATTTAATGCAACTCGATATTCTAACACAATAAAAAGAATATATTAGAAATAAATCAGTTGTGTCACTATATAAAATGTCTATTTTAATAATTTATTATATTCCATTGATCATTTCTTACAACGAAGAGGAAATTTAATTTTTTATCTGCAGTTAAATTAGTTATGTTCTAATCTCTTAAGTAATGCTGAATTCCCACCTTAAATTTGAAAAAAAAATTATTTAAAAAATAAGGTAAAGCAATTTTTCAATCGCCCCCCCCCCCCAAAAAAAAAGTTATAACAGACATTTTTAAGAGGTTAAGAGGTCTCAGGGTTCAAATGTTCAATATTTCGGAAATTTAATTTTTAACGCTAAATTCTTATTTTTCCTGAACATTTTTATAAAATTGTTTCCTTGACATAAGATCAAATAAGTTAGTGATGGGCGATTTCGATTTTTTAAATCGATTTAATCGATACTACGGCCAACTCTATTTAATCGATACTTTAAAATTTTTAATCGATTTCTCTGAAGGTAATATAATTTTCATTTTCCTTCAAAAGTCGAAGATAAAATAGACGGATGTGCCAATTCCAAAATTTCAGTGTAATAGTTTCTAAGATAGAAGAATTAAAAGAAACCTCAGAACCCCCCCCCCTGCCCTGCCCTGCAAAATAGCGTTTTTTGTTGAGTGATGTACACCAAAAATTGATCAGGAGCAAATTTTTAAGTACCAGCTGAATCTGAATTTTGATGAAAATCCATGAAAGCGCGAGATACAGCTATTGCGAAATCATAAAAAATGCAGAATATCAGCGCCACCTGTAAGGCAATTTACACCAAAAACTAAATAACACTAATCTATGTCAGAGATTTACTAAATCTGAATTTTGGTGAAAATTCGTTCTTGAGATAGCGCTATTGCGTTAATCATGAATAATGCAGTATAGCAGCGCTATCTCTTAAGCGATTTGCACCAAAATGTAATAAGCATAAAATAATATCAAGGACTAATTGAATCTAAATTTTTTATGAAAGTCCGTGCATTAGTTCTTGAGATAAAGCTAAAATGGAAACAGGGGCGTGCGAAAAGAGAACTGCGTCCGGTTCAAAGTTCCAATTTAGCCCCCCCCCCCCCCTATTAACTTTTTCTTCTGATAGGCTAGAAGTGATGTTAGTAGTAAAAATTTGGCGCCCCCTAAATTTCCATGCTCGGAGCGACCACTTCCTTTCGTCCCCCCCCCCTTTCACATGGCGCTGAGTGGAAATTGTGAAAAAGTCAGTATAGCAGCGCCATCTGAGAAGCTATATACATCAAAATGCAAAAAACATCAATTCATGTCAAGGACTAACTGTATCTAAATTGTGATGAAAATCCGTTCATTCGTTATTCAGATATAGCTGTTGCGCAAATCGCAAAAAATGCAGCATAGCAGCGCCACCTGTTAGGCTATATGCACCAAAAATTAATTGGATTCAGTTTATATCAAGGTCAAACTAAATCTAAAGTTTTGTGGAATTCCGTGCATTTGTTCTTGAGATAGAACGGTCAGAAATTTTTGTCGTATACAGACTCACAGAGTGACACACACACACAAACAGATATTTCTTAAAAACCATGAAATCGTGTTAAAGACCTTCTAAAATATATAAATCCATCAAAAACGGGAAGTCAAAATTTTTCACGAATCTAATACTCTCTTCTTGTAAAGTTACAAAAGAAAGTAAAAATGTAAAATCGATTCTGCCCGTAAGATCGATCTTTAGATTCGATTTTTTTTTTTTTTTTTTTTTTTTTTTTTTTAGGCTAAATCAGTGTTGAATGCAGGTATTTTTCTGCAACTCCGAAGGAAGGCATCATGTTTTACAGCTCTGTAAGAGAGGGGGAATCGCAATTTGTGCATCAAGAAGCATAAAATCTCGTAACTTCTGGGGGGGGGGGTATCCCCTGCGGGCCACTCCATTAATTCGATACTAGGTTAAATCGTTATATTTTTGTTTAGAAGTCCAGTTATTTGAAGTATTAGTTTATTATGTTTTATTTTTTACGCTCGTCTCTTCCCGTAAGACATGGCGACGTCACTGCAACGTCGTTGTGAAGTCACATTGTGACTTTGTGACCATCAATCGTCGATGTGACGTCACGTGACGTCGATGTGAAGTCACAGTGACTAAAATGTGAAGTCGTTATGGCCGTTTTAGAGCTTTTTTGTGACGTCACATTGTGACCACTTTGTGACGTCACAATGTGACCAATTTGTGAAAAGTGTGTCATTTGTGACTACTTTGACATTAACATTGTGACGAACTATGAAATTTTTTTAGAAAGTCACATCTTAGTCACATTGTGACGTCACTGAGTGGTGGCATTTTCGTCACAGATGTGATGTGACCAAAGTGACTCACAGTGACGTCATTGTGACGTCACTGTGAACATGCATGCTATGAGGGTTCTAATCCCCCCCCCCCCTTCCGCGTCAGATTTAACTTACAGGGCCGTTCGAAATATGCATACAGTTTCAAAAATGTCCGATTCTCGGTCTATTTTATTTTAGATCCACATTTTAAATCCTTGACAAAAGATAAATAAAGGGTCGCCCTTCCGCCCGTTTGGGGTTTATCTGCGCCCCGCCGGGGGCATGCTTTTTTGTTTCTTCAAAAGAAACAAAAAAAATTTGAGGGGGGGGAGGCTTGCACCCTCCCCCAATATACACCTTAAAATTTCGGTCATTTAATTCTCTACCATTTTTAACTTAAAAGTTTAAGCTACATGGCACCCTCAGAGCTGTGGACCCCTCCCCCCCCCTGTCGATCACTTAACTAATTTTGCTTATTTCTTCACTTCAATCTTTAAAAGGCTATAACTTTGCTTCTATAGGAGTTACAGTGATGAGAAAAATTCTAGTATAGCTAACCATTTCTCGCCGTTCTTTTTGCTATTCCGGTTTTCCCTATAGGACCTTTTTTTTGGGGGGGGGGGGTCAGAGGGGGTTTTTCTCATTTCTTGATACAATATGTCTATTGAAAGCTTATGCTTCATACATTACAAATCTAGCATAAGAAATTTTCTCCCATCATTTCAGGTCACGTTACGGACCCATAATGTGTTAAAATTAATTTTTCAAACTTCTTCGGAAAAAAAAAAAAAAAAAAAAAAAAAAACATTGATACATATTAGCGAAACTGGGGTTCGAACCAGCAATCGTTTGATTGCACACGTAATCCTTAAGCTTATTGGCTACCGAGTACTCAGCAGCGCTATTATTTCTTTAGACTGTCATCTTTAAATTCGTAATATCTTTTGAATGGAATGTCCGATTTGAATAATTCAAAAAGTAATCTACAGATATTGTAACAAGCATTAATACAAAATTATTTATTTGGATTAGGATCAAGGTATCGATAGTATGGTCTAATTTTGGTTGATGTATTTATCGTGTTTTAAAATGTAAGAAAGTAGTTATAGTGAGTTAACTACAATAGCTGGACATATGGTATCGCGCGTATTTTTTATAGATATTGATATGTTCTTTAATATTATAGAACCTTTTTTTCATTTAAAAGTATTTCCTGACGATTCATATATCCTAACGATTCAAAAAATACACACGTAATTGTTCAAGGTTTCACTTCTATCGGCACTCTCAGAGTGCCACTATTTTTTTTTTTTTTTTTATGTTCGCCCGTTCTACCGCCCCACCCCCTTCCTCACCAATCTTAACTTACAGGTTCGTTCAAATTATGACTGCGATTTTAAAAAAGTCTAATCCTCGTTCTATTTTGTTATAAATCAATATTTTGAAACCTCAACAAAAGATACATTTGGGCCGGGGTCGCCCTTCTGTCCGTTTGGGATTTACCTTGCTCCTTTGGTTGGGGGGCATATTTTTTGTTTCTTCCACACCATCTCATGTAACATATCGTTATAAAGCTTTTATCTCCTCGTTTTTTTTCTGTTACTACCCCTCTCTCCACCTAGTTACATGCTCTTGGCACTTTTTATAGTTTCAAAGAGTGCATATTCCCCGCGGGCCACCCTACGTATTCAACACTAAGTTAAACACTATATTTTTGTTTAGAAGCTCAGTTATTTGGGTTATTATTTAATTATGTTTTTTTTTTCAAGTTCGTCCGTTCTAATCCCTCGCCCCCCCCCCTTCCTCCACAATCTTTACTAAATGGGCCGTTCAAAGTATGCATGCAATTTTTAAAATGTCCAATTCTCGTTCTATTTTATTGTAAATCCTCATTTTGAAACTTTGACAAAAGATACATTTGGGCTATGGTCGCCTTTCCGTCAAGAGTGAGGTTTACCTGCCCCCTTGGGAATGGAGCATATTTTTTGTTCTTCCAAACTATCTCGTGTAACATTTGGTTGGCATTAGAAAAAAAAAAGTTTTTTTTTTTTTTGTCTATACTCCTTGTTCTCCATCCTATTTACACGCTCTTGGCACTCTTTATATTCGGTTTAATGCCAAGTTACTCAGTGTTGTTATTAGTTAAGTTATGTCTCTCAAATTTGTCAAAGTTTTTGTGTAAGTGACAACCATAAGTGACAATCATTTTAAAATTTAAAATTTTTATTATCCGGCTCTAAAATCTGCAATAGCTTAATTCTATGTCTCCCTAAATGGGGATGGGGGGGGGGAGGCGGTAATTACGGTTCTACTGATTGTCTAAGCTTTGGAATTAGTCATTTGGATTTTCTCTGTGTGAACCTGAATATCGAAATATCGATTCTAGTATCGATTCTAGAACTGAGAAATCGATTCTTATGATCGATGTTTTATACGATATCGATTTTAATCGATTCTCAAAATTTCCAGAATCGCCCATCACTAAAATAAGTTATTGCTCTTAGAATTATACCCGCTCAATAACTGAAGCGGCGTTTGCGAAATTCATGTTATTTTTCTTAAAATTTCATTTTTGAATTTTAGCGCAGAATATCTCAAAAAATTTCAGTATTTTTTCAAAAAAATATTGCAAAAATGTTTCATGTTAATCTGTATAAACTAACCTAAATTTTCCTTTTTGTTGTTCAAAACAATATTTTTTTAGATGATTATACTGTTGAAATTTTCGAATTACTGTATTATGTAAATACAATTTATTAAAATATAAAAATACTCTAAATACAAATTTATTTAGGTTCAGGGTAATTATTACAATCTTGAGTATTATTGAGGGTAAAAATTTTCTTTCTAGTTGCAAAATCCATTTTGTAATTCTGGGCGTAATCTATCATAGCAATTGTCTTCTAGACAAATGTCTGATAGTTTGAAGATTCCTACAAATATTAGTTCTTCAATTAATATATATATATATATATATATATATTTAATTATGAGATAAAATAATATACTTGTATGTTTAATTGCTCTAAGAATTGTGTTTTAAAATCATATACATTTTTACATATTAAATCATGAAAATGACTTTTTTCTTTATTTTCCAATTTTATATAGCGAGACCCCTTAAAACTAAAAACTGAAATAAAGGGTCAGTGTCAGTGTTTTAAAAAAGAATTTGGCTCCAAAACACTTTAAACAAGAAAGTAAACTTTTTATGGATCATTGGTAAAACAAAATGAGTTATTTGGTTACTTTTGTAGATTTCCTTTTTTAAATCTCCAAATTATCTAGAATGGTGTCAGAATAAATTTTTTTTTTTTATCGGCAAGTTTCTATTTAACTAGGAAATACTTATAAGGTTTTAAATCTATATAATATATAAATAATGGTATACAATTGAACATCTCCATCAGTACGCACCTGCTTATATTGTTTGACTTGCTCAGACGCTTCCCGCCAGGACTTCCAGCGTAACCCTTTCCGGCGCGAAGTAAATTTGTTTGAAATAATTAACTTCCATCAGAATTTATAAACTAATTTATTTGAAAATACGAACGTGCTTATTTTCAAGTAGGCTATAAAAAGAAAATTTTAATTAAATATTCTTGGTGCCAGTAAAATTAAAATTGGGTGTTTTTTAGGGACACCGCGCCGGAAAAGGTTAAGCAGTCGACATACAGTTGGCAAAAAAAGTATTTGTACACCCTAAATTTTTTTTATTTTTAACCCAATAAAAACAGATATTTTGTCAAAAATAGTTTTAATACTGTCTGTTTACCGTGTGTTTTAAATTACACAGCAGAAAATTTCGATAAAGATGTAAAATAATTTTCTAATAGGAAAAGTTTAAAAATTTCTTGCAAAAAAAGTATTTGTACATTTCTCCATCCTGATATGTACTATGTTTTATAGTGTTTATCGTTCAAAAGGACTACTTTTACAGAAGCTGTTAATAATTTTTAACTTCATATTATATTTGTCTGACATTTAATCCAATTTGCTCTTGAAGTAATTGAGTATAGAATCTAAAACTAGAGAGGCACCTCTAGATATATGAAATCCTATGATTGAGCATAATAAAAATTTAAATTCGCAACAAGAATTTGTAAAAGCTATTAAATTACCATTTACAACTATTGGATGTATAGTGAGAAACTATGAATAAATTAAAAGCATCGAAATTCAATGAAAACCAGGACTTCTCAGCAAACTAACAATGAGGGAAAAAGGGAGTGTTGTTAAAAAAGCTTTAAAAAATCCTATGCGTTCGGTTCAAAAATTTGCTAGAGACCTTGCAACATCTTCTCGCATCAGAGTAATACCTCAAATAATACAAAATATTCTTCTCAATGCAGATTTAAAAGGAATAACCTCAAGGAAAAATCCATTCATCAACGAAACAAATAGGCGAAAACGCATAGTATTCGCTTTTGCATACAGAAGTAAATCATTGGATTTTTGGAAAACAGTAATTTTTTCTGATGAGGGAAAATTCGGAATTTTCTTACCACCAAGCATTCGATAAAATTGGCGAAAAAATAAAACTGTTCTAGATACAAAACGTATACTTCAAACTATCAAGCATGTTGGGGGGAATATTATAGTTTTGGGGTGTATAGCTTCTAATGGAGCAGGACATTTAAAATTTATTGACAACGGAAGGACAGGTTTAACATACATTTATGTGTCGCGGCATAATTTATTAAACCGTGCTAAGAAATTAGGCGTAGAGGAAGCTTTTCACTTTCTGAAGTATAACTACCAAAGCATACTGCTGTGATCACCAGCACATGGTTACGACAATACTCGAAGACGACTGGTAACTCCTCTAAAATCTCTAGACTTGAATTCAATAGAAAATTTGCAAATGCTATTGGATGCAAAAATCCGGAAAAAAAATATGGATCAGTAAAAAACAGTTTTAAAGAAGCTCTTATTGTGTCATGGAATAACATTAATCAGACCGCTACAAAAAAGTTGGTGGAATCTGTCACACCATCTAGAAGTAATCATAAATGCTAAATGAATTCACACAAAATATTAATTTGTATCATTTTACTAAATTTTCCTTAATTATATTACATTAATATAGTGTACAAATACTTTTTTTGCATTATATTTTTGTATATTTGTTTATTATAATGTAAAAAATCGATTCGTTTAATTTTGTTTTTGCTTCTATAATATTATAATGCATTAAATTAATGTATTACAGTATTTTTTGCTTAAATCTTTTGTTTAATTTCATTATAATTAAAAAAATGAAGTGTACAAATACTTTTTTTGCCAACTGTAAGTTGCGAAATCGCATACGAAATCACTTATAGTTCTTGCCGTATCACTATGATTGTACAAGAAAACAGAATCGAACCCTCACGTAGTAGGCAGAAACCGTTCCACTAGATAAAATCTCAGTCTGCATCTGATTTCAGCTCCAAATTAAAATGAATATGAAAGCAAAGGTTCCTATTTTTCTTAATTAAAAAGAAATTGCACAATTTGCAACATGCTATCAATTATCACAAAACTTTTTTTAGTCTTTTTAATCAAACGTGAAAGTACACTATAGAATACTTGATCGATTCTTAATTTTTACCGTATTTACTCATGTACGGTTGTACACATCTGCTTACACAATGCACATCTGTCCCCCTCCTTTTCTTAGTGGGAAAAGAATAAGTCTCGTGTATAATATACACGACAGTATTTTAACGGCATTAAAATACAGGAATTAGAAGTAAAGTCAGTAAAATCCCTCATATTTATACATTTTTATAGATTTATTGTATTATAAAATGTACATTAATTATGGGTTAGCGCAATACATTTTTTGCACGTTAGAAACTGTTTTAAAACATTGACAGAGGAAATATACTATTATTAATAAATAAGTCACATTGTGAAAAGAGGAAATAAAGTTAATTTATAAAGTTGGAAATATTCTCTGTATAATGCGCATCCCACTTTTTTTTAATCCTAAAATTTGAAAAAAGTGTGCATTAACAGGGAAGATTATTTAGGTAAAAAAACGGTGCTTAACCACTCCATTAAAAGCAAGCAGCTGCTAGTTCAGTCTCGTGCTGCATTTTATCTCGAAAAAGGACAAGAAAAAGTAAACATCCACGACAGCATCAGGAAATGTATTTACTAGAGTAACGCATATCCTTTCCGCTAGCTTGTTCGGAGAAACAGCTCGCGAACGGAAACAAAATGGAAATGAAGAGTAATTTAATGAATGAACAAAATGGAAATGAAGAGTAATGTAATGAATGCTCTTGATGTCAAAGTAATGTCGGGAATGGTCAATTAGCGAGTGTCATTTTCATCGAATTAAGATCATTTTTGTAAGTTTTTGCAAAATGAAATTGGTAAATTATTTTCAAATGCACGTAAATAGAAAATTTTATTAGAAGAACTGGAAAATTTTAACAGACTCAAAAACCGAATATTTTATGTGTTAAAAGTGGCGAGCTAGCTGCCCCTTATTTTAAACCTTAAAATAAAAAAATATTTTAGAAATATTTTAACAAAGGCAGCCTTTAAGAATCGTACACAGAAAAAAAGTTTAAAATATTAATTTTCCGAGGAGATAGATTAAATGTACGAATGCAATCCACGGCAGTAGGTTTAACATGAGCGAAGGGAATTGGGGGGGGGGGGGTGACCAATACTGGAAATTGGTGGCAACACTGGTGGCCATTACACTGAAACCACCCAATCGCAAAATGAACCTATAAGGAAACCTTAAAAGCTCATGTGTTACTTAAGTGATTTTTTTTTTTTATTTACACCATTTTAAAGTAAAAATCAGACGCTAACGACTAGTTTTTAAAAAATGTTTCTTTAAATTTTAATTTTTTAAAATGATCAAATTAAAGCAAGTAGAAATTTTAAAATTTATAGGTTTTTTAATTATTTAAAATTTTAGGAAACAAACAGAAAGAGCATATTATCAACATCGGATGTCTAAGTTTTGATGGTAAAAACTGTATTTTAATAATTATATTATAATTATTAAAATACAGTAATGAGTGGTCGCACATTTAAGTTTTCCGCATAGATTAATATGCGATTCAATGAAGCGGCGCAATTCGAATTTCGAAGGCAATTTAAACAACATAAGAAGTAGAGTAGAGTATCGCTTATCTGCAAGTCTGTCATTCACAAACGCTTGTTACTCGCACTGTATGAATGAACGTAAAAATAGAATTTTAATTCTTAAAAAGTAAGTTTTCAACGGTGACAACTTTAGATTTTCCTCCAGCTTTAATCCTATATGTGATATAATACATACATCATATATTAAAGTTATTTTTTACAAATTAAAATGACATTATGCAAAAAATATGTTATTTAATCATTTATAATTTAAAAAAATCATTGCTTTTAAAGTGTTTATATTAATGAAAGTTTATTATTTAGACTATGTATTTAATCTGATAAAGAAATAGAAATATCTAATTACAATTTTTGGAACTAAAGAAAAAGCAATTTATAGAATAAACAAGCAATTAAATTTCTTAATGTTAAATCTATGTATCAAATTCTTATATCTATATTTATTAATATTTGATAAAGTATATTTAAATTTATAATGACTTTTTTTAGGGGGGGGGGGGAAGATTTAGCAGCTAAATATGTCTACGAAAGATTGCAAGACAATATAGAAACAACCAACCCGTTTTAATAAAGACGACATGTTTAACAAACTGATAAATTGTTTTTTAATAATTCTTATTTAATTTATGATTTAAAGGGTATAATTTCTTTATTTTAAATCATTAAATATAAATTTGTCCTAAATAAGAATAAAATAATCGCACAAAAATATTTAATACACATGACCTGTAACCTGCAAAAAGTCTAATCCGCAAAACGTTCGGAACCAAGCGGTGCGGATTAGTGGTATTCTACTGTATCTGATTTGGATGCATGTTTTGAGTCAGATCATAGCCGGTTTGACACTTATCAGTATGAGTCAAATGTGCTTATGACTTATTTAGTCAAAGAAACGATTAGTTTAGTTTGAAAGACTGAATGGATTCTCCGTTATCAGTATTCATGCTTGAGACTTCTGAAAGACAAGATTCTCTTGACAGATTTCTTGCTTTTGAAGTGCTTATTAGGAAAAGAATAACTTGCTTGTGAAAAAGCAAGCGACTTGTAAACTCAAGATTTTTGAAACTTACAAATCGCGATAAAATACCCATAAAGGCATAATTAGACAATATTTATAGAATATGGCAAAGCTTATATTTAGCTATTTATATGTTAAAGCTATATAATGATAAATAATACAATTGATGTTAGAATAATATATATATATACAGGGGTTGGACAAAAATATGGAAACACCTTAAAAAAACACGTTTCCTTGCCTAATATGGTGTAGGGTACCCGTTGTTATTCAAAACAGCTTGCAGTCTTCTCGGAATGGATAAATACAGTTCTGTATGTTTGCCAAGGGAATTTTGTACCATTCTTCCTGCAAAACGGTGGCAAGTTCAGATGACGATGTTGGCGGTGGATAGCGATAACACACTTTCCGCTCCAATGTAGACCACAAAGGTTCGATAATATTCAGGTCTGGTGACTGTGTTGGCCAGGGGAGATGCGACAATTCATCCTCGTGCTCAGAAAACCAGTCCTGGACAATGTAAGCTGTGTGAAAAGGGGCGTTTTCCTCTTGGAAGATACCATCACCACTGGGGAACAAAGTTTGTACCATTGGATGGATTTGATCGGCCAAAATGTTCACATAAGTGTGAGCAGTAATACTCCCTGACAGAGTTATCAAGAGGCCAGAAGAGAACCACGATATCGCTGCCGAAACCATCACCGAACCCCCGCCATGTTTCACTCTTGGCTACAAGCAGTCTGTATTATAGGCTTGAGATGGCGTTCTCCAGATGTAAACTCGGCCAGAAGTGGGAAACAATGTGTAACAAGACTCATAGACCATATTATTCTCTTCCACTGCTTTATAGTCCAGGCTTTATGACTTAAGCACCACTATTTTCTGTTACGAGCATTAGCATCACTGATGTATGACTCTTCAATTGCAGCACGGCCAGCCATTCCCTGTTTTTGAAGCTCCCTTCTAATTTTTTTGGTACTCACAGGTTTTTTTAATACGACATTCATTTCCGCAGTAACTTTTGCAGCTGTGGTCTTATTTTTCGCGATAATCCTCCTTAATGATCGTCTGTCACGATCACTCAGCACACACTTTCGTCCGCGCTGTGATTTAGCGGATGATGTTTTTCCGCATTTCAAATATGCGGAAAAAATCTTCGACACAGGACCTCTTGAAACACAAAAAACCTCGGCTACCTTGCTTACGGAAGCACCCACCATACGCGCGCCAACAATTTAGCCATGTTCGAAGTCTGTTAACTCTGACATAATGCAATGACAACTTCACATAACAGTACTCCAACAACGACTGAACGGTGCAGCGATTTTACAAAGTTGTGTAAGTGGCGTCAGTAGTCGAAAACGCCAGCGCCATCTATATAGTTCATTAAAATCAATCTCTTTTCAAACATGCATTTCGAAAGGTGTTTCCATATTTTTGTCCAACCCCTGTCCAACACACACACACACACACATATTATATATATATATATATATATATATATATATATATATATATATATATATGAAAGGATAAAGATAAAAACTAACCCCTTTCTAAAACTTTAATTTAAAATTAAAATTCAAAAGTTTAAAGTCCCAATTAATATTTTAAACTTTAATTCTTAAGCTTAAAACTATTTTGCCCCTGGTAACTTTCTTTCACAGCCTAACATTTATTACTTTCAGAGATCAATTTTGAACGTTCCTTAAGATTAAAATTGATGATTTAAGCGCTTTTTGCATCCATTTGTGGTTAGGGCTTCATACGTCATCGACCCGGGAATTGTGCGGGCTCTGACCACATATCAAAAGCTAACGAACCAATTAAATTAAATGTTCGTCCCTAATTCACAACTTTGCCCTCTGCTGGAAAATATGACAATCCCTAACATATTACCCAGAACACGCGCGAAAAACGAGAGACTTAGCAGTATTTGAGAAGCCTGCAGAACCTACGGTCATGTAACGCTAAATAATCAACGTAAACGGCTCGGGCGACCTCCGACCGGACTCGCGTATCCTTCTGTACGAAGAGCGGCCTAAATAAAAAGAGTTCGAACCAACAAGAGGCTCCCGAGTCAAGTTCTTATGCCACGATTTATGCCACCCAAAAAGTCGTTATAATATCATTAAAGGGATATTATGCCACGACTAAAACATCCGAAGTCTTTACAATATTTAAAAGTCGGCTGGACAGTTAAATGCCGTGAAAATCCCTCTGCCTTGTGCTGGGCAGATCTGGACTCCTGTAACGGAATCCCCCAGGGGAATACCTTCTTTAGGTATTTGCGGGTTTCGCGATCCCGGGTTCCCGAGCGATCTTTCTCCTTTCCTTTTTTCTTCTCTTTTTTAGTTGTCTATCCTTTTTTCTTTGTTTCACACTTTTTAATCTTCTCTTTTCAGTTTGTTATCCCTCTTTGTTCTTGTTCATGTTTGATATTTATACTAATTATTTTGTTTTCATTGTTCTTTGTTACACTAACTTTGTTATCGTTCTTTTGTTTTGAAAAAAAATAAGGAAAAAAAAGAAAAAAAAAATTAAAAATGTTTAAAGACAAAAAAACACCATTTTTTAAGCTCCCTCTTAAATTACTTTTTATACAATAGTGGTTTTTTTTATACACGTGAGACACCCTGGGTGTTGAGGTTTCTTTTAACCTCATCGACTCGTTTCTTCCTTTTTAGGTTGATATCGAGTCCCAGGGTGCAGGGCATCTCTGAGCTCTGGTTCCAAGTACGGGGGGCGCCATGCTTGCATGGTGATTGTTAGGAGTAACACCAGAAGACTGGTGCCTTTCGATGTAAGGGCCGGCTGTAGGTTGGACAGAGCTGTAAAGGCTTACCTACGGCTACCCATTTTCCTTGGAAAAGAACCGGAGCTTCGGAGATGCTATCGAGTTTAACCCAATGTTCGAAAAACGTGGGGGTCTGTTGAAAATAGTTTTCGCCCTTTTGAGACCTGCACCAGACGTAACGGTAAGAAGAAGGGTCGGTGACCAGGCCCGATGCCTGGCGTTTTATAAATTCTCTATCTAATATGGCGACAAATCAAGGAAATAAGACATGCGATGTGGTAGCCCCACAACCCCTCATTGCTTTAAGCTCAAGCCTGCCAGTAGATTTAAATGACGGCCAAATCGATTCTTGGGCCGATAGATCAGATGATTCCTGTTCCGAAAGATTTTTTGTAGTCAAAAGACAAGAAGGCACATTTGACAAAACATCCCCATTTTTGATCCACAAATCCATTCAAGGATTGATTGGTGAGCCAAAAACAATAAAAAAAATACGATCTGGGGAACTATTAATTGAGGTATACAATAGCACTCAAGCTCTAAATTTAAAGAAATGTACACATTTTGCAAATATCCCTGTCTCAATAAGTCTCCATAGAACCTTGAACACATCTCGTGGGGTAATATCCGAATCAGATCTTTTGCATGTTGCTGATGAGGAAATAGTAGAAAATTTGAAAGAGCAGAATGTCATAGAAGCTAGGCGAATAAAAATCTACCGTACAGACGAAAAAATACCAACCAGTCGAATTCAGATTCCAACTAAACACATAATTCTTACTTTCAACTCACCAAATCTTCCCAAATATATAAAAGCTGGGTATCTCTCATGCTCTGTAAGACCTTATATCCCAAATCCATTGCGTTGCTTCAAATGCCAACGCTTTGGGCACTCAAAAACCAATTGCCGAGGTAAACTTGTCTGTGGTCGGTGCAGTGATCCCGACCACGATAGTACTCAATGTAATGCTACCCCACGCTGTGTTAACTGTAAAAAAGACCATCCATCATATTCAAAATCCTGCGAAAAATGGAAAATCGAAAAAGAAATACAAACAATACGCACTAAAGATAATATACCATATCCCGAAGCCAGGAAAATAGTTGAATCCAGGACACCAAAAGTTGGAGTTTCATACGCAGCCGCTTTATCTAAAACAGTCCAGAAAACATATCAAACCATATCAACTCAAACCGATTTCCCTACTGAAAATAATTCCAAAAGAAAACAAAGAGAAAACAGCCTTTCTGATACAACTACTAAATCGACTCAGTTTCCCTCTTCTGGATATGTAAATCCTGCTCCTCCTAAAATGCCACAAAATACATCAAAATCACTGCAATCTCTTACTCCTAAACCCCCACTCAAAAACAAAAGTTCTCAAAATATAACTAAAACACCATCTCTAAAATCAAATCTTAGATCTGATATTGAAAAACATACCCTACGTATTAAATCAGCTGCATCTACTGAAAACCCATCCAAAAAGAAAAAAAATAAAACATCTAGAAATCAAACCCATCAGCAACAGAATCAAAAAGAAGAAACAAGTATGGATGATGATGCCTTAAAACTTCATCCTGAAAGGGATGAAGTATTGGACGATGAGGATAGTAGCATGTCTACTACCTCTGAACAAAATGACATAGATATACATATCTGACACTCTTTTTATGTCTAATATCATCTCGTGGAACTGCCGTGGTTATCATAATAAACGTGACGAAATCCGTAATATTCTCTCTGACCATCAACCACTCTGCCTTGCTCTCCAGGAAACCCATCTAAAACCTAATGACAAAGCGAAATTACGCAACTATGCAACCTACAGGAAAGATTTTACAGGTAGTGACAGGGCCACTGGTGGGGTGGCCCTCTTTATTTCTCGGAATCTACCACATTCGCAAATTAACTTAAATACCAACTTACAAGCAGTTGCAATCAGTGTTCATATAAACAGGCTTATTACCATCTGCTCTATTTACCTGCCACCAAATACATCTATTCAGGCAGCAAATCTTGACAATCTCCTTCTGCAACTACCCACTCCTTACATCATTGTGGGAGACTTTAATGCCCACAGTCAACTGTGGGGTAATCGTGACTCTAATCAACGTGGAGATATGATTGAGAAAATTATATCAGACAATGGCTTATGCCTGCTGAATAATGGAGATCACACTTACTTTCATGAGCCATCCCGCACTTTTCATGCGATAGACCTTACTATCTGCTCCCCATCTATTTATCCATATTGGAACTTCTGGGTTTCCGATGATCTTCACGGCAGTGACCATTTTCCCACCTTTATTACACAGACTACTCCTAATAGGAATTCAAATAACTGTTCAAATTATTATATATATGACAGAGCCAATTGGCAAACTTTCACAGACCTTGCCAAAATCACAAGTGATATGAATGAAGGTCACATTGACAATGCACTTGATAATATCACCCATTCTATTATCAGTGCTGCGGATATCAGCATTCCCAAAACATCTTCTACAACGCGACACAGAAAGCCTTGGTGGAATGATGACTGCCAACAAGCGAAAAAAAAACAACAAAGAGCTTGGGGTATTTTTCGGAGGTACCCCAATGATGCTAATTATATTGCTTTCAAAAAAGCAAAGGCTGACGCTAGGAGAGTGCGACGCAAAAGCCAACGTGAATCCTGGATCAACTATATATCTAGCATTGACAATAACACTTCAAGTAAAACCCTTTGGAAAAAAGTTAAAAATTGTATGGGTCTCTATTCTGAAAATAATGTCTCTATATTAAAACATAATGGCCAAACTATAGCTTCACCCAACAATATAGCTGAAACAATAGCTAATACCCTCGCTTCTAATTCCAGTTCTGACTCTTACCCAGAACCCTTTCTATCATACAAAAGACGGATGGAAATTACCCGCATTAATTTTAATACTCGCTCCTCTTATGATTATAATCTCCCTTTTACTACCTCAGAACTTTTAAAATGTTTACAAAAAAGCCGCAACTCAGCTCCAGGTCATGATGGCATTACATATACCATGCTAAAACATCTCAGCACTACCTCTCTTAATAACCTTCTTGCTTACTACAACAGAATTTGGACAGAACACACATTTCCTAAAGCCTGGTGTAAAGCCATTGTTATCCCCTTTCCTAAACCTGGAAAGGACCCCAGCGATCCAAATAATTACAGACCAATCGCACTCACTAGTAGTCTCTGCAAACTTTTTGAAAAAATGATTAACTGCCGACTAGTACATGTTCTTGAAGAAAAAAATTGTCTTGCTGCCTTTCAAAGCGGTTTTCGACGTGGTAGGTCTACTACTGATAACCTTATTCTTTTAGAAACCCATATCCGGAATGCTTTTTTAAAACGTAACCATCTAGTTGCAGTTTTTTTTGACATGATGAAAGCATATGATAAGACTTGGAGGTATGGTATTCTTTACGATCTTTTTAATTTGAACTTTCGCGGAAACCTCCCGATTTTTATTAAGAACTTCCTCGCCATCCGTCTGTTTCAAGTTCGGATTGGTGGGGTTTTGTCTGACTTTTATACTCAAGAAGAAGGAGTACCTCAGGGCAGTGTCCTGAGTGTGACTCTTTTTGCTATCAAAATTAACGATATACTTAACCAATTGCCTCCATATGTACATGGTACTTTATATGTAGACGACTTTAAAATTTTTTGTAAAGGAAAAGATATGCGCTTTATCGAACGACAACTACAAATTGCTATCAACCGCATTATTCATTGGACAAACAGAAATGGTTTTATTATTTCTCAGGACAAATCATCTTGTGTGCATTTTTGTAGACGAAGGGATCTGCATCCAGATCCTGAGGTCTTTATTGAGGCATCTCAAATTTCTGTTGTTGACTCTGTTCGCTTTTTAGGATTACACTTTGACAGTAAGCTTACTTTCTTGCCACATGTGTTACAATTACGTAAAAAGTGCGAACGCTCGCTTAGTCTAGTCAAGGTGCTCTCGAACACTTCTTGGGGAGCAGATCGTGGTTCACTCCTTTAAATATATCGTTCTATGATTCGTTCCAAAATTGACTATGCCTGCCAGGTCTATGGTTCCTCATGTAAATCAGTTCTTAAAAAATTGGACACTGTGCACCACAGCGCACTTCGTATTTGTTCTGGTGCATTCCGTACGTCCCCTGTGCTTAGCCTCTATGTTGATTGTAACGAACCTGCACTACATCACACCCGTGAAAGGCTTTCCCTCGATTTATACTATCGAATCCTTTCACATCTTAATCATCCTTTACATTCCTATTTACTAGATAGTGACAATGAACTTCTTTATCAGCACCGCCCTTCATGCACTCCACATTTTGGTATTAGAATGAGACAGATTATTGACAATAGCTTTCTTAGCAACATTGAAACATATCCATGTTCAAAGCACCTTTTCCCCCCTTGGGACTCTCATAATATCATCTCCCTTCATCCTTTTAATACTTTTGACAAAAACAGTTTGGCTCCTGCTGTATTTCAACAGCTTTTTGCAGATCATCGAGCACAGTACAAAAATTTTAAAGATATATATACAGATGGATCTAAATGTGGAGATATTGCCGGCTGTGGAATTGTTTTTGGTGATAATGTATTTAGTTACCAACTACACTCATCTGTCTCTGTGTTTACCGCCGAATTAATCGCAATAGATAAAGCTATATCCTTTATATCACATCATCATTGTTCCTCTTTTATCATTTATACAGACTCTAAAAGTTCTATAGATGCAATTAGCTCCACTACCTACCATCCCATTATTTATTCAATTTTGAGTCGCATTAAACAACTTATTAGAGATGGATATAATATCCTATTCTGTTGGGTGCCCGGACACATGGGTATTCATGGTAATGAGATAGCCGACAAAGCAGCAAAACAGGCTCGCAATATTTTATATCATCAGATTCCTTTAACTGACATTAAACATAGCATCAATACTTATATCTACAATAAATGGCAAGAAAGTTGGAACTCCGAAATAAATAATAAACTACATCATATTAAACCCACAATTGTAGTTTGGCCCACTTATTACCCTAGGAAAATTGACGTTCTTCTGACTCGTCTCAGAATCGGACATGCCAGGATTACTCACAAACATCTGCTACTTAGAGAGGATGCACCCATGTGTCCACACTGCTATTTTGATCACTTGACTATCCATCATATTCTAACTGACTGTCCGGGCCTCCGGCACTTGTACAGGACTTACTTTAATACTTCATCGCCTATTCTGACAAACCTCATTGGGGAAACACCTCATGGGGCACTCTTTGCCTTTTTAAAAAGCGCAGGATTTTATTTTGAAATATGATTTTATATTGCTTACTTTTTTCATTTTATACTCTAAGTTCTTAGATTGCACTTTCTATTTATATACTTTTTATTCTATATCCTAATTTTATCTAAATAATTTTCACTGTCTTTGCCCGACTATATCTGGATGGGATAACCCATCCAGATATTTTATACTTTTGCTTTTTAGTGTTTGTTTGGCGCAGCATGTCCCTGAAGGGATTTTGCGCCATTAAATCCCATACAACCAACCTGTAACGGAAATTCTTAATTAAATATGCCAGCATACCCTAAACCCCCTAGTGAATTAGGTAAGCTACTCCTAATCGCTTAATTTTAGAAAATTCATAGTGCTAAGTAAAAAAAAATAGTCAATCTCTAATAAAATATAAAAGTGATCGTAAAGGTCCTGGTTAAATCCTTAGATAATGGTAAGGCATCAGCCTTCACTCTACCTTATATGCGTTGTGTAATTTTGAAAAAGGAATTAACTTTTAGACCGTCAATAAATGTCAGAACTTAAAATACAAAAAGTCCTTCCGGCAATGCCGGGAGGAAGAGGTAGCTTTCATATACTTATATATTTATTTATTTATTTTAAAGTAAGTTACATTGTTCAAGAATACTAACCTCAAATTAGTGGAAATAATCTTATAAAATTAGTGATTTTATAAGATTGAATACTATTTTTGTCAAGACTGAATATTAATAGGAATTTTTAGAAATTAGTCATCTTTTATTCAATCTAATTTTATTTTAAGCGATTTGGAGAGTCACTAAATTCCACGATATCATAAAGTGTATACCATTTTAAAGCAACATTGTGGATCGTTCAGATCCGACCGTTTCAAAATGTCAGCCATAAGAAAAGTTCAAAGTGCTATAACTCAATCATTTTGTAAGATATAGACAAAATAAAAAGTGTTCTGGAATCTTTGTTTTAAGTTCTAACACGTAAAAGAAAAATATTTTTCAACTTTTAATTTTTTCGCATTTAATTTTAAATTTTAATTTTTTAAAAAAATTTAAAATGGCCGCCATTTTCAAACAAAATGGCGGATGATGCTGACCAACGAACTCGGTCGAGACATTTGTATGTACTATGTACATACCAAGTTTCATTCAAATCGGTTCATAAATACATTAGTTATCGCATGACAAAAATCAGATATATATATATGTCAACATTTGAACGGAGGGTGGTTTTGGGGTCTGGGGGTCATGATCGGTGAAAATATACCAAACTTTTCAGGAAGTGCTTTCCTCCGGACGGCTGCAATAGGTAGCTTTTTACTTTTTGTAATGAAAGCTACCTAAAACAGACTTTTTAACTTAAGTATAATTGAATCTTAGAAAACCATACTAACAATAAAATAAAATAGGACTCATGGTCGAAATGAAATATACAAGTTTAACAATTAATATACATTTATTTATAATATTATTTACAAATTAAAGATGTGTCACACGACACATCGGATTCAAACATGATAAAAAAAAAAAAATAAACGTTTATCCACACAATTACTAGTGATAATTCTAGAATAAAAAAATTTATTTTAATAATTCATTATTCTAATTCTTGGGTACCAATTTGAGCGTACAAGCCAATTTTACTCATATTACTTTAAGCCCTCAATAAAACCTGGGGAACAATAAAATTAAAATGCAGTACCTTTGTATTTTAGTCGTTGAGAGAAATCTGGAACAGCAAGAGCAGTCATTGTCAGCGTCCGTTGAATCAATCCTCCTCGGATGTGGTGACACTTAGTAATAATCCTGACGATGGCACACACTCATTCTCTTTTGACTCAAACATAGAGTCTCAAACTAATTTTTGTGGAGGTTTTCACCTCAAAAGAAAGCTTTCAAAAAAACAGGAGCATCTTTTTCATTTTAGCCAGCATCCTGCATCATTCTGCCCCCCAAAAAGCACTCTCAATCTCTCATCCATAGCAGGCGGGGCTAACCCCCTTCTCTCCCTCATACACCAGAGATGACCAGTAAGTTTTTTTTTACTGATGGCACCTCGACAGGGATTCGCTGGCCCTTTTGTACGAAGAGAAGGGACTCCTCTCCTATTGCCTGCCTTCCCGTCCGATAGAAGAAAAAAGACGCGAATTTACAACTTGGTGTGGGGTCTCAATTTTATTACTCTGTCATAAATTTGCGTATAAATCCAGTCCTGACAATACTGTCAAGACATTGTGTCCACGGCGCCTGGTCGTCGGAACTCCTGATAATTGGCTTGTTTTGCTTCTTAACATGTAAATGGCTCTAACATGAAGTATAATACTCTTTACAAACATTCATATTATATACATACATATATATATATATATATATATATATATATATATATATATATATATATATATATACACATCAGAAAATTAATTATATACTTAATATACACTTTTATAATCAGCACTAACAATATTAATAATAAAATTTCAAAAATAACTAACTATGTATAATTTCTTTTATCCATATGAATATCAGTAGAATTGCTGGATCCTTACATGTTTCCAGCACCTTGCCACCAAGCCGCGAAAATTTAAAAATGCTCGAGAATTCCTCTCCCTTGGAAACGCCATTTACCGTCGACAAAAGAAAAAAAAATATCTAGTAAAGGATTTTTCCCCATGAACTATGTCGGTATAACAGAGAGAAACTATCCACGTTCCGAATAATTTTTGAACAATCGTGAAAAGAAAAAGCATTTAGTCAGTTGTGATCTATTATTTATACGTACTAACTTATGAACTAATTCATTTGGATTTTTTCCCCTACTCAACCGAACTGAATGAGAAACCGCAAATATTAAGATGTGATTCTCTAACAATCAAAGCAAAAATGGACAGTCTCAACCGATGTACTTTTTTCTCTTCTCCAAGCAGAGTCACAGAATGGACCGAACTTTATTCCGCGGGAGATCAAAGGTCAAGAAGATCTCCGTTCATTGTATCACCGTACAAATGACTAGCAAGAGTTGGATGTGGAAATTTATTTTTACTTTTTTAGCGGACATATGATAAAATTAGCTGATGAGCTAAGGCCAGGACAATATATCTTAGTTCTTAATCGTTTAAATTTATATGAAATGAAAATAATTAAATGGTGTTTTATAATTAAGTTTTTCTTTAAAAAAAAAATGGATAATCTAATTTGCAGGTATGTTTCTTTTTATTTTTTTTTTAGTTCAGATTGATGTTTTTTCAGCATATACATACAAACAAATTTGAAGAAAAAGAAAAAAAAAAGTTTTATTGTGCAGGATATGTGTTTATTTTCCCTTTAACCTTTTTACCTTTTTTACTAACATTAGTAAAAATGCAGATTCCTCATTTTCATCATTTATTTTATAAAATACTCTCGTTAAAAGTTTTATTGTACACCAAACAATGTTTTTATTTTTTATTTTATGTTGACTATGAATGTGTTATTGCCGAAAGTACCAAAGTATGGAAGTATTTGTGTGAATGAAAAGTATTTAATCATGAAAAGAAAAAAAAAATATTGTTAGAGTGAAAATTTTTAAAATTTTGACAGCGTTCATGGAGTTTTAATGTTATTTATTTAAAATGATGTTACGGTATTAAAGGGATTTTAAAGATTTTAACGAAATTCATATTTATTATTTTAAGATTTTTATTAGCCTTATTTATTTTATTTCTAATGGGATTTAAGATTTATAATTTGCATTTTAGAAAATTTTGTGATTGATATTTTACATACGCGTTAAAATTGGGATAAATTAAAGTGACAGTATTTTTGTTTTCTTGTTCATCCAGTGAAGCATAAGTGCAATCACCAAAAAATAATAAAGACAATTGTTTATGCTTTTGAACTAAATATTATCAATAATACACGTGCAATTTGATGGTGTCCAAGATTTAGTGTCATATTTTGCATATATTTAGAGTCCTATTTTATTAATTCCTTTTTTATAAATTCAGATGAGCACATTCAGATTTCCACATATTTGTAAATAGATAGTTGCGTCAGTTTGTGTTATTTTACTCCATATTTCAAGCCTTTTTGTGTATACAAGTATTTTTATTTTTGCATAAAGGACATGCTCAATTCATTTTTCCCAAGTATTTCTTTTCATATATAGAATTTTATACAATTTATTACTCATTTTAGATTTTTGTATACCCAATTATTATATTTTACATTATATTATATTTTAATATTTGAGTTTTTAATTTAGTATTTTTACCCAGTATTGTTTTAAAAATCATATTATGCTCCTTCCGTGTTACATTACCCAGTGAGTTGGCCACCCCAACCATTTTTAATTAGTCAATTTTTTAAGAAGTCCCATTTCAATAAAAAAAAAATATATTTGAACAGGAATTTCACCCCTGTCAATTTTTAAAAAACATAAAAAAAAAAAAAAATCCAACAGTTCAGCCATTGGTTTAGACATAACCGTGGTAACCCCACTTTAACCGTGGTAAGTCCACTAACATATGTCTAACACCACCTATTAAGTTTTAAAGATGACCATGGTTCCACAGCCCATTAAATCTTTAAAACATTTTTTTATATTTATTAAATTCAACCAGAATACACCTTTTACAAACAAAAAGGATTCAATGACTTACCATCTCAGCAAATGTGGCAACTATTGACAAGAGATACTCGGGCCCTCAATGAAAATACAAGTATTCAGTAATAACAACAAACATGTCAATAAGTTGCCCATGTGCTTTAAATGTTGGATCATTGGCCTATTTGTTTTGAATCAGGATCCATTATTTTATTTTATGTTTCTTTACTTTATATTTCACCATTTTTCCCCCTTTTGTCCCATTTGCAGTAGTAAAAACCTTAAAAATTAAAGATTTTTGCTATTTGCATAAAAATTTGCAAGGAAAACAAAGAGCATTCTGGCCTTAGTGAGGAAAAATGTTCTTTGAATTTTTTTACTTAGGAAATTTTTATGAGCTAACAGTGAGATGTAGATATGGTTTACATTTTGACTTGGATTTATTAACGCCACTGAGAAAAACACATCTCAGTTTGCAAAATAGTAAATACCTTTACATATAGATAAACTGCATTTGCATCTTCACAGAAAAAGTCAAACCCAAGCTCATTTTTCTTTTTTTTTAATTTTTGCTCAAACCTCCCTGAGGTTTAGGATTTGCTAAAACCTTCAACGGTTTAGGATAAATAATGTAAATAGAATTTTATATATTATTTTTTCTTTATTTTCATATGTATTTCAATATTTTTATTATGTTTAATATTTACATCTTGTTTTATTTTTATCAATTTTATATGCCAACATATTTTTAATATTTTTACATTTTCAAAATAAGTGAAGAAACCTTTCAAATTTTTCATATTTACCAATATTTCTATAATTTGAATATTTTGTGCATCGAACATATATTTTCCCCATTAATCATATACCAGTGTACTTTCATATTTATAACTTTTTTATATTACCTGTATCATTGTCCTTTAACAATATTTTCAAATATTATGGAAAAGAATTTTTTTTTAAAGTTTTCTTATGTTTGTGTGTAAGTTCCATTAAGTTTTCCTATGTTTATGTGCCATTTCCACTATATTTGTGCATAAATTTGCATTTTGACAGTTTAACTTCATATAAAATGTGAAATAGGTGCTTAAGGACTAACTAAAAAAGCACTAACTTGTTGACCAAAGGACTTCCAAGCAAGAAAATGGTCACTATTACAAATTATTTTATTATGTTTTTCCATGTATTACCTATATTTTTTCAGCTTTTCATCAGGTTTATATTTTTAGTTTTATGTCATATAATATGCTTCTAATTCCTATGTAAGGTTCGGTCAGGTCGTCTCGAGAGCCATAACCCAAATTTTTAGCATAAAAACTTAAAATCTTCAAATTTTTCCTTTGTTTAAAACTTCAAATTTAAATTTTAAATATGTTTTCCAGCAGCAAAATTCAATCCTCACATCTTAGCAAACTTAACTTTAAGATTAACCTTAATCTCTAGCCTTGCATAATTAAATTCTGATCCAATTTTGTCTTCTCCATTTTCCTAGGGAGTCCCCCCAGATTTGCAGGCAAAACTGGTGGACCTCAACTTGGAGGGGGGGATATGAAAGGATAAAGATAAAAACTAACCCCTTTCTAAAACTTTAATTTAAAATTAAAATTCAAAAGTTTAAAGTTCCCAATTAATATTTTAAACTTTAATTCTTGAGCTTAAAACTATTTTGCCCCTGGTGATTTTCTTTCCCAGTCTAACATTTATTACTTTCAGAGATCAATTTTGAACGTTCCTTAAGATTAAAATTGATGATTTAAGCGCTTTTTGCATCCTTTTGTGGTTAGGGCTTCATACGTCATCGACCCGGGAATCGTGCGGGCTCTGACCACATATCAATCAAAAGCTAACGAACCAATTAAATTAAATGTTCGTCCCTAATTCACAACTGTGCCCTCTGCTGGAAAATATGACAATCCCTAACATATTACCCAGAACACGCGCGAAAAACGAGAGACTTAGCAGTATTTGAGAAGCCTGCAGAACCTACGGTCATGTAACGCTAAATAATCAACGTAAACGGCTCGGGCGACCTCCGACCGGACTCGCGTATCCTTCTGTACGAAGAGCGGCCTAAATAAAAAGAGTTCGAACCAACAAGAGGCTCCCGAGTCAAGTTCTTATGCCACGATTTATGACACCCAAGAAGTCGTTATAATGTCATTAAACGGATATTATGCCACGACTAAAACATCCGAAGTCGTTATGTTATATTATATATATATATATATACAGGGTGATTATAATTAAAGTCCGAGTTTCAAAACGCTCTAAAAAGCGAACCACTCGTTAGAATGCTGTCAAAATTTAACAGCGTATTATTGAAGAAGGGGGAAAGAACATGAACCAAAAAAAAAGTTCCAAATTTGAGTGACAGATGGCGCTGTAAGCGTCAGTATATGTAAATTAAAATACCTGGCATGCGCACGACAATTTCAGGTGTTATAAAAGCGTTGGGTAAACGGCGTTTCCTCATTTCGCTTCTCAGACTTTGGCCATGAGTGTCTCAATGAAGGATCGGGCTCTGCTTGTAAAGCTTTATTACAAGAACGGTGATTCTGCACCAGTGGCTCTGCAGAAGTTCAGGACTCAAGGGTATGAAAAAAGGCGCTGGACCGATGACTGTCAGGTCTGGTGAAAATGATGCAAAAATTCGAAAATACAGGTTCGTTTGATGCGCAGTCTGGTAGAGGAAGGAAAAGGTGTGATTCTTCAACTACTGCCGAAGTGGCCACAGCAGTTCAGGAAGAGTCTAGCGGTGGTGAGCAACCATGCAGTGCACGGAGAATTGCCCGAACATTGAACAGGCCTGTGAGCACGGTACATAACATTCTACGAAACATCCTGCAATGCTATCCGTATAAAATTTGCCATGTGCAGGAGTTGTTCCCTTCTGACCTGCCAACAAGAAAGCGTTTTGCTTTGGAATTTCTCGCTCGCATGGAAGTGGACAATGATTGGCCGTGGAAAATTCTGTGGACAGACGAAGCCCATTTCCACCTGACGGAATATGTCAATACACAGAATTGCCGAATATGGGCAACAGAAAATTTCGTCATCGAAAATTTACTCGTAACGAACCCAGTACCACTTCATCCTGCAAAGGTCACTGTGTGGTGCGGATTTACGGCATCATTTATCATAGGGCCGTATTTTTTCGAGGATACGGGTGTTTTAGGTCCTGTTACCGTTACCGTCAATGGTCAGCGCTATGAGTCTCTTTTGCGTAATGACGTCATTCCAGCTCTGCAACAGCGTGAATGTCTGGATAGTATCATTTTTATGCAAGACGGCGCTCCTCCGCACATTGCAAATCGAATGAAGCAGTTGTTGAGGCGGCATTTCGGAAATGCTAGAATTATCAGTCGTCATTTCCCTACAGCCTGGCCGGCCCGATCACCTGATCTTAATCCGTGTGGTTTCTGGCTGTGGGGTTATCTGAAAGATATTGTGTTCAGTACTCCGATTGCCAACGTAGCTGAATTAAAGACACGCATTGCGCAACACATTCTGAACATGACCCCGGATACACTTCGAACGGCTGTGGAACATGCTGTTTCCCGATTTAATCTTGTTGCCCACAACGGCGGACAGCATATTGAACATGTTTCGTGTCAGTCTCGCCAAACTTAAAAACCGATTGAATGGATGCTTTTTATGCGGTTTTTGGCCTCAGGACAGTTAAAAACAGATTTTTCCCATCCGATGTGGTACGACCTTGCTGTGGTGGACGGGCTTATGTAACTAACAGTATCACACGCTTACAGTCATGCACACTGAACAATACAGTTGGTTTATATCGTGTAACTTACGCCTTAGCCGTTGTTTTACGATTTGTCCTTTGTAGTCGAAATTCTGACGCTTACAGCGCCATCTGTCGCTAAAATTTGGAACTTTTATATATATATAGAGAGAGAGCAATTGGGGCCTGACGATTCTGCTCTGTGGACTACAAATTTCCTTTGCATTCATTTTATTTATTTATTTATTCAGATATACTCGTTTTTTTTTTTATTTTTTTTTTTTTTATAATTCAATTCTATTCAAATTCTTCGTTTTGGTTTATTGTTTAATTGATAAAATTTATTGGTGAATTTTGTCTACTTTTAATGGTATTATACAGTGTGTCCCTAAACTCATGGTATATACGCTAGGGGGTGATAGAACACATCAAGACGAGTAATAGGAAATAGGAAACCAAGGGTCCCAAACGTTTTCCAAAGGAGATAGCCGCAATTAAAGTTTGGGCTCCAAAATTTCAAATACACATAAAAAACGGAAAAATTGGTCGATTGATTTGCAGTTTTCACTAAAACTATTCTTTATGCTGGTATTTTCTTGAAAATAAATTATAACGATAAATTTAAAAAAATGCCCATAGAGGGCGCTTTAGACTTTTGAGTAACGAACAACTATTCTTTAAGTTGCTTTTTGCATCTGATTAAATGTTTTCGTAAACTTAGACTTAAACTTAAATTTTGAGCTCAAAATCTGAATAGTTGGGAGTCGTTAAGTAGCACAAACTGAACTGTGTTCAGAGGGTTCAAATTTCAAATGATTATAAAAAAACGGAAAAATTGGTCTATTCGTTTGCGGTTTAAAATGAAACTATTCTTTAAGTCGGTATCTTCTTGAAAATAAATTTTAAAGAATTTTTTAAAAATTCCGTTAGAGGGCGGCTTAAACTTCAGAGTAACCAACAGCTAAGTTTAACCCCCTTTTTTTGGTATCTAATTAAATGATTTCCAAAACTTATTAAATGTTTTCGATATCTTAAATTTAAACTTAAATTTTGAACTCAAATTCTGAATCGTTGGGAGGGGTGTTCAGGAGTTGAAATTTACCCCCCCCCCCCTCGAACACAGTTCACTTTTGCGCTACTTAAACTCTCGCAACGTTCCAGAATTTGGTCTCAAAATTTAAATCTAAGCATTTGAAAGCATATTTAATGACATTTAAAAAAAAAACGGTTAAAAATAGTTGTACGCTACTCCAATGTCTAAGGCGCTCTCTATCGGCATTTTGTGAAATTTATCTTTAAATTTATTTTCAAGAAAACATTGATTTAAAGAGCAGTTTTAGTAAAAACCGTAAACGAATAGACTAATTTTTCCGTTTTTTATAATCGTTTGAAATTTAAACCCTCTGAACACAGTTCAGTTTGTGCTACTTAACCATTCCCAACTATTCAGATTTTGAGCTCAAAATTTAAGTTTAAATTTAAGCCTACGAAACCATTTTATGAGATGCAAAAAATAACGGCAAAAAGTAGTTGTTCGTTAATCCAAAGTCTAAATCGCCCTCTACCGGTATTTTTTGAAATTTATCTTTATATTTTAAATAAAATACCGACATAAAGAATAGTTTTAGTGAAAACCGCAAATCAATCGACGAATTTTTCCATTTTTTATAATCATTTGAAATTTGAACCCTCTGAACACAGTTCAGTTTGTGCTACTTTATCCTTCCTAACCATTCATATTTGAAACTCAAAATTTAAGTTTTAGTCTAAGCTTACCAAACCATTTAATGAGATGCAGAAAATAACTGCAAAAAATAGTTCTTCGTTAATTCAAAGTTTAAAGCGCCCTCTATCGGCATTTTTCAAAATTTATAATTTATTTTCAAGAAAATGCCGTCATAAAGAATAGTTTTAGTGAAAACCGCAAATCAATCGACCAATTTTTCTGTTTTTTATGTTTATTTGAAATTTTGGACCCCAAACTTTAATGGCGGATATCTCCTTTGGAAAACATTTAGGACCCTTGGTTTCCTATTTACTAATACTAGTCTTGATGTGTTCTATCACCCCCTAGCGTATGTACCATGAGTTTAGGGACACCCTATATATGTATGTATATCTGCACTTCTTTTCACTTCAGTAAAGAAATTCACTTTTCTATTCACTTCATTCCCTATAGCAAAATGATTTAAAAAAAATATTATGCAATAAATAACAAATGTTAGAACAATAAAATATATGCATTTCAAAAATTGTGAAGTGCTTTTATTCTAGGCAGTGAATGAATGCTATGGCCTTGGGGAGCATATTCCTTACGGCCAGTTTATCATTACCCCATGAAAACTGCTTTAGTGCAGTGCCCATGATTATGTTTGGTGATTTTGAAAGGTGAATAGTTATTACATTTTTATTATTATTTTACAGGCTTCTGACATTAATGCAGCCTGATATACCTCACTTAAAATAGGCCAAAATCCTTTTCTCTTGGGGGGGGGGGGAGAGAGAATTTAGCATAAAATTTTGGAATGCATTAAAGTTTGCCGATGGAAGGGCCTATTTTACTGTGCTTCATTTCACCATAGGAAAGCATACAGCAGTTAAAAATGATGGGATGATTTTAATGCAAAGAGCTACATGGAACTGCTGTCAAAACTTCAGTGAAATTTCGAAAAAAATTCAACATTTGAAGCCCCTTAGCTCATTGATTTACACATATCCCATTACTTTTATTCTTGAATAGCAAAGGGCGAGCCTTATATAATGCAACCGTGCAATTTGTTTTGTGGGATAACTTCATTGCATGAGAAATACTATGCAAAACATAAAATTTCAAGTTTTCAAGCTGGGCACTGACCTTCGACCCCCCCCCCCCCCCCCCCCCCACCACCACCAAATTAAAACCAATGGTTCTACAGCATTAACATTTTGTATTTCTTCCTTACTAATGGCCATCTTAGTGAGAAAAAAAAAATCACAAATATTTTTACCATTTAATCACAGCCTGGGTATTCTTATATGGAATGACTCTTAACCTCTTAGGGACGAGCGACACGTATACGTGCCGTAAAAAGGCTTAAGAATCTTTGTTTATTCCCACAGGTAAAATTATACGATAAAATTTGTGTTATTCAATCTGAACATTTTCTTGATTCAAGAAGAAACTAATTTCTGTTTTTTAGATCCGGTGACAAAACATTAAAAATTTCGTAAAAGGCTCCCGTCGCGAAGGGGTTAAGTACTCAATATTGGAAAAAAAAATTAAATAGGGCAAATGGTTCAGGAGTTTCATAAAAAATTAATAACTTCATAATTTAATTTTCTTTTATATTATTTCAAAGTTTTTGAAGCATTTTAGTCTGAAAAGTTCTTTTTATAGAAAGACATTTCACATTCATTAAAAAATATCTGAGTAAAATATAATTTTGTATTCCGGACCCCTTAAAGACATAAGAAGCGAGTTTTACGTAATAGTCAGTTTACTTACATGTTGCTTTTGCAAAAAAATGTTAGTTTTCACTGTAAGAATTCAATAAAGAACCAAGCACAAGTTACAGGAAATTTTAGCGCCGCGCCTGTGGAATTGTCTGAAATCATGATATACTGTTGTTCATGCAATGCTGATAATGGCTAATTTTAATGCCATGATCATCGGGACATCTTTATTCGCATTTTATAGCTGAAAACGAAAACATTTCGAATTGTTTCAAATATGGATATATTCTGACGCTAATATAACTTCTCAAAAGAAATTAAAAATCAGATATTAAATAAAAGCTATTTATAAACAATATGTGAGGTAAGAAACATTTCGTTAATTTTCTAGTTGAAATTTTGCTTATTAGACTTGAAAAAATTGTAACATTAGCTATGTAATATAAGTTGAGATCTTTCGATAGTCTTAGTAAAAAAATTATTTTTCAGGGTTGTACCCAGTGATTTTTGATCAGCATTGCATGAATTGCAACATATAAAAATTTTAACCTATTCTAGCCTACGCCACGTGTAATTAGTTCGTGATTTTTTTTTTTTTTTAAATCATTGCAGCTACTTTATTTAGAACTTTTGAAAAAAAAAATCTTTTTCAATTGATCAATAGGGCATTCAATAATCCTAACAGTGCTACCCTCACACCATCCTTGCTGTGGTTCAGCATAATATAAAACGCAAGCTCATGTTTCTACGCATATAATTTTTAAATTAAAATTATTCAATACAAATGCATCCTTTAAGAAATTTATAAATAGTCATTTTTTTTTTAAATATAATTCGAGACTACTTGATACAGAATGCAGACTTATCTTTTTATTATTTTTTTCTAATTGTCTTGAGGTATAACGAGGTATTTTAAGTTAAAACGTAACATTTACGTCCATGAAATGGGAGACTAAACTAAAAATAAATTTCTACAGTGAGTCACTAACTCTGAACGAAAATAAGTGCAAATGTATGTAATCTCACGTCATTCTGAGGTTTCATCCTCAACAAAATAAATTTCAATATTGCATCATGAAAAATTGCTTTGTTGAAATGTTAAAATGATTGTTTTCTCATAAAAATATTAAAATTTCTGCAATAGCATTTCATACCTTAAAAAGTTGAAACGTGAATTTGTTTAAATAAGCTTTTTTCTTTTCAAATTGAAAAAAACATGCGTTCGTTCTTGCACAGTGTGACTGAAATGCCTTAGAAATATTTTTAAAGCGTTCATCGCATCAGAAAGGTTCAGATTTTATTTTACGTATAAAGATAATGAAACAAATGAGAGCCCTAAAAAATTACAGGTTTTAAAGTGACTACGGCAAAACGACTTAATAACACCTTATTTCCTGTCTTGTTTAGAACACTTGTAATTTACATTGTCAATTTTTCTTCAAGTAAAAAAAGTAAAGCATGTTTCAAGATTTGTGACAATGTATATGCGTAAAAAAATTACTTCAGAAAATTAAGAATTATTTTTTTGAGAAAAGAAAATTAGGTCGACTGAATATTCGTTTATTTTTCGGCCCAAAATCAGAGATTCGCCAAACATTTGTTTTTGGATAAAATGCTACTAAAAATTCGAACGAGGCCAAAACTCATTCGAAACTACCTGTACTCAAAAATCGTTTTATCTTTGGGAAATTTCCAACATTACTGATACATTTGAGCTGTATCGGATCAAATAAGAAACTGTATAAACCTCACTGTTTATAATTACACTGGTTTACAAATTGTAAAAATCGTAAACTTTAAACTTAAAAAAGAAAAAAAAACCCAGCAAAATATTGGAACGGGAGAAGGGGGTGCATTGGACAATGGGGCAGATTAGAACTTAGAACAAATCCTTTGTCTCCCAATACCCATGGGGCGAAAACATTCGTTTGTGGATTCTTAGGAAATTATAAAGAAGAAAATCATGAAAAAAATATTGTTTTATTATAAAACTATCATGCAATGGGTGTGAACATACGATTCTGAAGATACATTTTCTCCATTCACACCTAGAATTTTTTCAGGAAAACATGGAGAGAGTAACAAGCAGGGCGAGCGTTTTCCCCATAAGACCTTAAATTTTTTTTTAAGACTGACACAAAGGTTTTGGGGACAAAAATATGTTAGGGGACTACTGCTGGTCTATTTTAAGAGAAACAGATCAAGAAAATTATAAAAAGAAAAGTAGAATTAATCATTTCTATTCTTTACTTTTTATATTACATGTTACTTTTCTTTTAAGCATTTAATAAATAATTTTAAAACTAGGCGTGATAGATTTTTTTCAACAATTTTTCCGTACTCACTGAATTAGAATCTATGCAAAAATACATATTTTGGCAAAGATATATAAACCGTGTAAACCAGTGCTATCAGTCATCACCGACTCGAGACGTGAGTACAAATTATAAAACAATCGATGCATGTTTAACTAAACGGTCTTTAATAGAGAACTTTCAGTTTGAAACTGCTGAAGTATTTCGAATGCTTTTTAAGAAAACTCTAGTAAAACGGACGAAGATCATTTACAAAACTCATTATGAGTCATTCCATATATATATATATGTGACGATTTAAGGAGAACTCTATTTCCACTGGTTAAAAAGAAACACAGTCATGGCAAGCGAGGGAAAAAACAAAATAAATAAATAAATGTAGAAGATCCAATAATTAGTCATGGGCTGCTGTAAATTCATTTAATAAATTCGTAATAATGAGGAAGGAAAAGCTCCTTTTGCAAAAATTCCATCATTATTTCAGCGAGCTGTCCTCATCGAAGAAGCAACCCAAGAAATCTTTTTCATCTCGAGACTTCCACCTTTTTAAACTAAAAAGAAAGTTCTGGAACATTCTGTAACCTCAAACCATCATTCTTTTATGTAAACAGAATTCTTGTCCAGCTACGAGATTATTTTCCACAAACGATAAATTTATTTAAAAAAAAAATATTTAACCAATTTATAATTGACTCAGAATTTTAAATATCTTTGGCAGACGATTTTTATAAATGATTAATTTTAAGCGAAAAAGAAAAGAAATGAATTTATTAATATGCACACATCAAAGGTTGACGTAGGAAAAATAAATAGATAAAATAATGATATTTTTTGAAAGATATGGTTTTGGAATAAATTTAATAAGACTTTCTTAAAAAGGGTTGATAAAAACATAGAAGAAATCAGTTTTATTTGGAATATTAAGAAATAAAGTTTTAATTAAGAATATTTTTAATTTAGAGCCATCTTTTTAAATTTACGCATACTGGAATAATGTTTTTTAAGGCAAATTAAGAATTTATATCGTCTGCATACAGATTAGATTTAGAAACAAGAATCGAAAAGTCGGACAGGATTAATTATCTGTGCTGCCTTTTTAATGAATGATATTTAAAGAAAATTGCGATGGAACGAAGAAAAGCATGCTATCGCCGAAGTTCGATTGAAGGACAGTCTATATGGTATTTTCAGCTTGCTAATGGAATGGGCTGTGGAACGAAATGATGATAGGTTTGTGAATCGCCGATAATTGACTTCTCGTGAATTCCTGAAGCTTGATATTTTTGGTCATAATGATAAATTTTTGAGACCTGGTGATTTCGAATTGGATTTAATAAGGAATAGAAGCGCCATTCATCTTGTTGCGGCCCAAATATGCGATCATTGACTTTAAATATTACTGGTAGTAATGACAAGAAGAAAAAAAAAAAAAAAAAAAAAAAAAAAAAAAAAAAAAAAACGTTTAGAGACAACTGAACGCCGATTGCTACTTACTTTCATAATTTTCGTTATTATTGTCTCTCCTAGGATCATCTTGAGAAATTCTTCTTAAGAGTGAGTTATTTCAAATTAATTGAATATTATTTGTATCCTTTTTAAGCATTTGTGTAGATTGTTTATTCTCTATTTGTGAGGTTTATTTATTTATTGTTTTGTTTTTCTTTGAGTCTTACTTACTTACCTATTTATGAGTATTTTTATTATCATTATGTGTTGAAGATTGAAATTTTTATTCTTAAGGATTTAATTGAGGAGTATGATGTTCTTAAGATACTGTTACTTATTAAGATACTGTTACTTATTAAGATTATTATGATATTTTTATGCACGTTTAAAGATAAGTTCGTAATAATAATGAAGTATAAAAGAACTTAGAAGCTCAAGTTATTTTTTAAAAGGTACATTTTCTAATTTATTGATATTGTTTGTTATCAAGAACTATTCTCAGAATACAGTATTTTCATGGTAATGTTCCTACAACTAAACATTTGAGCTGAAAATTAAGTTAGCATTTATTTTTTTTCCTTTATTTGTTAGAATTTCTAGTGACAGTGAGCTTTGGTTCCCGGATTCTTATAATTTATTTAAATTCAGTAAGAAATATGGAACTGTGCAAGGCTGTTGCTAGAATTTTGACTGATAAATATGATTAATTTTTTCAGTAAATTTTGTGATTTTAAGTAAGAAATTACGTATAATTAAAATTTTTGAATCTGTTTATGATCTATAAAATAATAGAATTAAAAGTTGATCCCAATTTAAGGTATATCTATGATATTTACAATTTCTGTTTTATTAGATAAAATTTCTGGTTAAAGTTAGCAGCTAAATATAGTAATTTTGAAAAAATATGTAATTGATAGAAATCATTAACTTTGAAATTTATTGCGAATGATTTTACGATCAGGATTTAATAAAGAAAATAGAAGTGCTTCATTTATCCTAATGAGTAAGAATAAAAAAATTATGGAAGATCCTAAGTTCGTACCGTTTGACCCGAGTTCTGGAATGAACATTTTGTCTTGGTTAACTTATTTTGATAAAACATGTGATAGGGAACAGAAAAATCTAGAATGGAAATTTAATTCTATTGCGCAATATTTGAAAGGTGAAGCGCAAAAAATTTATATCAATGACTGCTTAAATTGTACGGATTATGAACAAATTAAGAAAATTAAGATAGTATAAAGGTTAGTTTTGGCGAAAAAATTTTAAATTTGTAATATATATATATATATATATATATATATATATATATATATATATATATATATATATATATACACACACATACACATAACAATACTATTATATCCTCAAATAGAAACAATTATGCTAAACTGAAATGTAAGATTTTTCGGGATTTTTTTTAAATGTAACTTATAAGTTAATAGATATAGATATTTATATGCCGTAATTTCGGGTGTATAAGCCGCAGCTCAAACAATTCTTTTTCGACCCAGAATTTCTTAAAAAAGAAATATAACTAGTCAGATCGCCGTAAATATTTCTCTTCAATCACTAAATAAGATTTCTGGGTCCAAAAAGAATTGTTTGATCTGCGGCTTATACACCCGAAATTACGGTAAGTTATTTGCAAGCCATTTTTTCCCGTTTTTCATGGAATAATCCTTGTAAAAGATAAATGGATGTATGTATAGCTAAAATGATTTTTATTTAGATGAAATTCTTATGATTAGAAAAAATAATTCTGTGCTGATGAATTAATAACATTTTATTTTATATAAAAAGTTTTGGTTAGAGGCACAGCCAGCCAACATGGACCCCGGGAGATAAAATTTCCAAACAGGGAGTCATTTTCAAGACTTTATTAGGATAGTGGGGGATGGAAATTTTCTTTTTCGTGGGGGGAGTGAGTAAATATATATTTTGATCTTTTACACATCGGAGAAAAAAAAAAAGGTAGGCACATATTTATTCTTACATATATTTTCAAAAATAATTGAGTACTATGTTAAATATAACTCACTTCGAGAATGTTGAAATAGAAATTAAAATAGATAACTTCAACACTTAAAGTGTTGTCTTAATGTTCCTGTTTCAGTCAAATTTAATATGTTATTTCCACTTTTGTGCATTAACCCTTTTGGGTCTGGTGCACTATTAATAGTACATGTCTTTTAAAGGAGTATTATTTTGTTTTAAGAAATACTTTTGCTACAATTTACATGTAGTAATGTTAGTATATGCTTATGCATTTATCTTATGACTTCATTTATGTTTAGGCATCTAGTAAAGTAATAATTATTATTTATTTAATTCTCTTTGGGCTGTTTGCGATTCTTTTATGTTAAACATACATTTCACGCTTTAAATTTAAAATAAGTTGCTTTCCTGAAAGAATCATGTGCAATGAAGCGCAAAAAGTATTAGAAAGTTTAATATAAGATAAATCTTATTGTAATGTAGTATTTTCTAAACATTTCCAATAATTCTTCCTTAGTCTATTAGCATATGAATATGAATTAGATAGCACGCAAAACAACAACTTTCCTTATGTTTCAAACAATAAAATATTCGTTAAACACTATATAATCTATTTGGATAACTAATGTTAATGTTATTAACGTAAAAGTATTTTTTCTAAAAATAGAAAGAAAATTCGGACCCGATATGGTTAAAAAAACAAATCTGACCAGTAATGACTTCATTAACCTAATGTAATGACTGATAAGCTTATGTTCTTTGAGAAGGACATTAATCAACAATACGTATCCTCTACTTTAAAAACTCTTTAGAAGAAAATTAACAACAAATTAATTAATGAAACACTGGTCAACTATTTTTTTTTTAAATTAGAATTTATATGAACACAGACAGTGCTAACTGCTTAAAAATTATTTTTAGAGAAGATATTGTTTAAAAATGACTTCCCATTCCAAAGCAATCAGTGCTTTACTTTGACAGGAGCTAAGGATGCTTTAGAGTAATACGTATTTCGTGAGAAATGAGCTAAAAAAAAAAATAGAGAGCCAAAAAGAATACCTTCAGTTATGAACCGACTTAAAAGGCAAGTAGAACTATCCAAAAATTACTTTAAAAGTGAAAATTTATTGAGTCTAAAAATGCTAAACTTTACTAATATTCCGCGAGTTAATACGAGATAAATCCAAAAAATAAGTTGCGTTAAACAATGCAACAAAAGAAAACTATTACTAAAAAAAAACAATTATTGCATAATGAGGTACAGTCGTGGAAATAAAAAATAAACACCCCCTACTAACTCCTCAACAAATTATCGTAGAAAAATGTTATTGCTACCGAACAATTGAAAATAACGTCTGCTTTTAAATGATGTATATAAAATTTGCTTAGAAGCCATCTACATATTAAAACGAGCCCAAAGTTTCTTTTCTTCAATGGCAATACGCAATTTTAACAAGATATTTCAAATCTTCGGTTCAAACTATGCCTAGACACCAAATTTCAAGCCGCTGGAATGATACGTTTTTGAACTATAAATATTCAAAATTTAGTGCTTCTTAGTGTTAATTTACATTTTCATACTTTTACCAATATCTTCTAAAATTGATCTCCTAATGAGCTTTTTAACATAGGAATGATAGTAAAATATTCAAACATAAAAACGTTGAATTTGCAGTTTTTATAAATTTACGATATGAATTATGAAATTAGTATTTAAAAAAATCATGAATTGCAACTTACATTTTTTTCTATAAAATTTATTAAGTCCTTTGGAAATCCAAAATTTTTCTTCCAAGTAGTTTTCTAATTATGCTTAAAAAATGGCAAAATGATGGTTTAAGGGGCCACCGCCTGCAATAAAAGAAACTTCTCATGCTATTCTGTAATCTAGCAGTCTTCAAGAACTACTTGAGTGGCACCTAAGATGCCTTGATCCAGAAGGGGAATCCTCCCTCTCAACAATTGAGTGCCGAACTTCAATTTGGATACAGCCCCTAAAATATGCTTATTCTAAAATAATTTCTGGAAAACTTATCGTACAAATTGCATAGTTCATTTATGCCGTCAGAATTGGGCACTGCTATTGAAAAAACAAAGTGTTCATATTAATATGTAGATGACTCCCTAAGCAAATTTTGTGTACATAATTTAAATGTAGACTATTTTTTTTCAATTGGTACCTGTAACTTTCTTCTATGATAACTTTGCAGAATTAGTAGGGGGTGTTTACTTTTTCCCACCATGGCTACAATACTTAGATTATTTTTCAACGTAGTTCCCAACATTGTTTAAGCATTTATCATAGCTATGCACGATCTTTTACATACCCTCGTCGTAGAAATATATTGCCTCTGATACGTCTTTTCTGGATATAATTTCATTCAAAAGTGAACGGGAAATTTGAGAAAAATGCATTAGCAGCATCGTAATGGTGAAACTTCGATTCTCCTTAACAGGGTTCCCAGTAAAACACGACTGGAAAATTCCCTGACTTTCCATGACTAAATCTCAAAAAATTCTCTGAATTTCTCTGACTAAATTTCAAAACATTCTCCGATTAAACTGGCATACAGTGATATCTGCTACTTATTTTTGCAATACTTTGTCAAAATTAGTGATGTTTTCTGTAATCGTACTTCACTTCGTTCTTCATCCTAGACGTTTTTCGTGTATTTCATAGAAACTTACCACCCACCTACTTATCAAATCATTCATCGCGTTTTGACAGTAAATTTCATAAATTTATCGGTTCATTTCGATTGGATTTGTGTTCCTAGCCTTCAGAAGGCAGATAACAGGCTGTAATGCTAGACCGAGATGTTATTTTTACATTTTAACCCTTTCGGGTCCAAATATATATATATATATATATATATATATATATATATATATTACAAATTTAAAATTTTTTCGCCAAAACTAAGCTTTATACTATCTTAATTTTCTTATAATAATGTCCCGTACTTACTTCAAATTATTAAATTAAAATCTTATTTCTAGATCTAATCTGTTAATCTGTATGCAGACGATATAAATTCTTAATTTGCCTTAAAAAAAATTATTCCAGTATGCGTAAATTTAAAAAGATGACTCTAAATTAAAAATATTCTTAATTAAAACTTTATTTCTTAATATTCCAAATAAAACTGATTTCTTCTATGTTTTTATCATCCCTTTTTAAGAAAATCTTATTAAATTTATTCCAAAACCATACCTTTCAAAAAATATCATTATTTTATTTTATCTATTTATTTATTTTTCCGCTGTCGACCTTTGATGTGTGCATTAATAAATTCATTTCTTTTCTTTTTCTCTTAAAATTAATCATTGATAAAAATCGTCTGCCTAAGAAATTATGAGTCGATTATAAATTGGTTAAATAATATTTTTTTTAAAATAAATTTATCGTCTGTGTCTAGCCTCGTATCTGGACAAGAATTCTGTTTACATAAAAGGATGATGGTTTGAGATTACAGAAAGTTCTAGAATTTTCTTTTTAGTTTTAAAGGGGGAAGTCTCGAGATGAGAAGGGGAGAGATTCTGGAGTTCTTTCGTCGATGAGCACGGCTGGTTGAAGTAAATGATGGAATATTTTTTGGACATTTCGGTAAAAGATCGTTTGCAAAAAGGAGCTTTTCCCTTTATAATGACTACAGTTGAATAAATAAACTTACCGCTACCAATGAGTGATTTTTTGGATCTGCTACATTTATTTATTTTTTATTTTTCCCTCGCTGGCCATGACTTCTGTGCAAAGAACGGGGACCCTGGCGATGATGTTTCTGGCTCCTAACTTTAAAATGTCACATATATATTGAAAAAAAAAAAAAAAAAAAACTTACGTTTATAACATTAACACCAGCTATCCAAATAGATTAATTCCTGTTTAACGAATATTTCATTGCTTGAAAGATAACGAATGTTGGGGTTTTGTGTACTATTCCATTCATATGACAATAGGCTAAGAAAGAATTTTTGGAGATGTTTAGAAGATATTGTATTACAATAAGATTTAACTTATATTACAACTTTCTAATATTTTTTTCGTTTTATTACACATTCTTTCAGAAAAGTAATTTTTATTTCAAATTTAAAGAGTGAAATATATATTTAAAATACAAGAACGCAAATGGCGAAAAGAGAATTAAGCAAATAATTATTATTATTACTACTAAATGCCTAAACACAAATGAAGTCTTATAGTAAATGCATAGACATATACGAACAATACTACATGTAAATAGTAGCTAAAGTATTTCTTAAAATAATACTTTATTAAAATACATGTACTATTAATAATACACCAAACCCGAAAAGGTCAAACATTCAACATGCGGAATACTCGGCCATCTACAAATAACTTCATTTATTTACGAATGAATTGGCACAGTGGATGCGCAAGCATGAAATCAAAAACGCAGCACTTCCGGGCCAAAAATTAATTATGGAACTTATTGGATTACCCTCGTAACTTTATCAGAAAACAAGCTGCTACAAATTTGTACATATTAATTAAATATACAATCTTCCTTTTATAATTTGTTAAATTCATACAAACACAGAGCTAGCTGATTATTAAGCTTTTAGAAAACTTTTTTAAAAAGATTGTTAAAATAATAATTGCATAATTTTTTTGTAGAAGCTATGAATGCTTCGATTACAATGTCAGAAACAGGAATAATAGAGAGTTAGGGATTTGATTTAACCCTTTATGCACTGACGGTACTTTTAAGTACCAATGAAAAAAATTTAATAAAAAAATATTCATTTAATCTATTATGAAAGTTTAATGTTCTTGTCGCACAATAAACCCTTCTCGATCAAATTTAGATAGCATACAGAAACAGTCGAAGCTAAATATTTTCAAAAAGTGGTGTCAAAATTCTTAATCATTTTCGTAAATTTTCTTTTTAAGTAAAGAGTTACATGGAAAATCTTTAACTACAAAAGCCTTTTAATTTACAGAGAGAATCATAATACATTTAAATACATTGCTTTTTTAAGATTTGGGATATTTCCATAAGCGTATTTTTGGTTAATTAATAAGATTATTTTTATAAATATTTTACAAAAACAGTTATAACTATCGATATATTTAATTAGTTATAATTAAAAAACAAGTCAATTTCACATTATTATAATTTAAAAATTCCAGTATATGTTCAGATATTAAAGAACATAATTATTGAAGCGAAACAATTTCTTGATAAATAATTCGGTAGATAAAGAGTTAAATATTTGTTTGAGAGTTAGCTGGGAAATACTTAAAGAAATCTATTTTCTGCATCTTATACTTTGCATATATTTTACTTCTCTTTAAACTGTTTGAGGACGAGTGACCCATATACGTATACCGAGTACACGTAGTATTATGTATTCAATATTGATACTAACCAATGGATACAGTCCCTCATCTTTTTGCTTCATTTCGGAAACAACTGATTTTGAACGTATTCTATTGCAGATCATTTTCAGAATTCTAGCTATGTTTTTGACATTTTCACAACAGTTACCCTATACATTTAGCAAACACACTATATAAATTGTATTATGTAGTGTGACACTCCATTCACTGCACATGATTGATGTATGTGCAATGAAACTTTGTGTATTATAACGGATGTATTGTCACCGTTCCGTTGTCATATGCATCATTAGTTTACCAAGATCTCGTAACTGGTTATTCAAAATATTTTTAGAAATCAAATTCCGAATTTTGAAATTGAGCTAGATACAAAGTTTAGGTTGAAATTTTAAAATGATAAATATTTTTGAAAAGGCATTAAAAGACGATTTTCTAAATTATCTACTTTTTATATTTTAAGACTATTTGTTAGCCTATTTCCATGACAATATTAAACACAAATTCCAGTTTAATAAGAAGCATTCCAGACTAATTCCCATATTCTCTACTCATCTCCATTCAAATCGAATAAATCGTTTTACAGAAAAATTAGTCCATTTTTCATTTGCATTCGTTTAATTTATTAGATTATCCGAGATAGAACAAAGAAGCTGCTGGGTCATCGCTCAATTCCAATTCTTCAAATCGTAGAACTTCCAAAAAGAATATTTTTTAGGCTTTTTGTTTCTTTTTGGACAATAACCTTCTTTAACAATTTGCGCGTCTTTTTTTTTTTTTTTTTTTACATTTTCCTAATTTTATTTTTAGCTGTATCTTTAACTCTATTTATTAAACAGAATTGTTTCTTCGGGTAAAGCTTATTCATTTTTATCACTTTCCAACATAGTTGAAAAGTGTTTATGAATTCAATTTGCCGTGTATCCGTCTATCTATACTCTAAATTTCATTTCACAAAACATACACACACTGATTTTCATGTAACTGTTATATTGCACCTTTCAAAGTGCACAACTCAAATTGCGTTTTTTGAATTATAGCTGCCATTTTACATGGTTTTTATGCCTCTAACAATCGCTTAAAGTACCAGACAGTGCACTAAAAATCCAGCCTACCAGGTTTTAGTTATTTGCAAGATTTTTCATGATGTGAAAGGATCAATACAAAGTTTTTCGCATTTCTTGAAAAACTGAGTTTTTAAGTTGTGGCATTTTGGAAGCAAGAGTGCGATGTTTACTATGGTCTATTCGTTATTGAGTATAAAGTGTGTATCACTCTGAAAGTGCGTTTTCAATTTCTGAGTTCACTTTAAAATTTAACTTTTTGCATGTTAATCGTTGTGTATTGATTCTAGACCTTGTATTATACATAGCTGCACAAAAGAAACGCATCCAGTTTACAGGTCCTCTTATTTAGGAACTATATAAGGTGACGCATTGGTCAGGATTTTGATAAAGGCAGACTATATTTCAAAAAAGGCTGCCGAAATGGGTATTTTGAACAGAATTTCCCGAAGCGATTGTGATTGAAAAATTAAGGTATTCAAAACAACAACAAATTTCTTTTTTTATGACTCATTTTTAAATTAAGTTTTGCTCTCAAACGCATTCAATTGACGGTTTTCTTATTTAGGAGCTGTATAATGTGCCGTATTGGTCAGTTTTTTGATGAAGGCTGAATATAGTTTTAAAAATGCTGTCAAAGTGGGCAGTTCACACAAAATTTCCCGAAGCGATCATGATTAAGAATTGAGGTGGTATTCAAATAGCAAATTGGTTATTTATATAACTAATTTTCAAATTCAATTTTGCTCTAAAACGCATTCATTTGACAGTTTTTGTTATTTAGGAACTATGTAATGTTCCGTATTAGTCTATTTTTTAATAAAGTCAAAATATATATTTCAAAATATGTTGTCAAAATGAGCATTTGAGCCGAATTTAGCTTAAGATGATTCTGATAAAACCAGTTCTTACAGAAAAATGAAACTAAAAATTTTTCAAAAGAGGCCAAATAAAGTTGTTAAACGGGGTTTATCTGTAATCCATTTTAATTTTTTTTTTTTGTTAAAACGAGCACGCTTCGAAATCTACCTCCGCCTATAGGCCAAGCCGACAGAGATTTTTTTAAACACAGTCTTATATCTGTAGTCTAATCTTATTCTGAAATTTTTAGAATTCAGCGTGCAGTATATTTCGAGATCTGTAAACCCATTTTTAGACCCTTAACGATAGTGCAAGTTTGCTTTTTTCTTTCTCCGAAACGGCCTAGACTTAAAAAAAAAAAAGTTTATATATAGTATGAATCTGTTCTTTATGAAGTGAATAACACTTACCTAGTTTATAGGAAAAATCTTGTTTGTTATATAATCGTCACGAAAAATCTAACTATATTTTTCCCATTTCTATGTTAATCTCAATGCAAATACTCGATAAGTCATTTACTGTATTCATGCACATGCTTGCCTTTTTCTTTATCTTCTTTTTTCCTCCCCACTTATTCCCGTAAATTTCTTGCTCAATCGGTACGTCATTGGGCTGTAGACCTAAAAGTCTGGTGTTTTATCCTCCCCGACGCCTTAACTTTTTGTTTTGATCTTTTTAAAGTCAGTTAATAAAGTATAGTTGATCTTTTTAAAGTCAGTTAATAAAATATAGTTGGCCTTTATTATCCGTTCCTTTGTATATTTTTTGCGAATCAGATGAGTAATGAAATTTTATTGTTTTATAAATGTAACAAGTTAAACAAATTAAAACTAATTTAAATGAAATAAAATTTAATTTTAAATAAATTTCAATAACTATATTTTAAAATTAAATTTATATTTGCTACTTTTTATTATTAAAATGGACATTTATTATAAATTATAAAATGAAATAAATACTTACTTTGACAATATCAAATATTTTATTACGAATGTATCTAAAGAATTATTAATTTCTGGATTTTGTGGGTACTCAGATTGGCAATTCAAAACAAGCATACCAATCTTCAGATACAAAACAAACTGACAACATCAATTTTTGGACCATAATTATCAATATAGACTGTGGGCCGTTTTTTTAAATCGATAGGTTCGTTTACCAATTATGGCAACTATTTAAACTTCATGTAATCATGTTTTTCATTGATCGCTAGTTTTAAAAATGCAATGTTCACCAAAGTAAAGCTACACATTTGTTTTTTAAATGATAAAAAAGTTGGAACTATATTATGTCTACCTAATGACTGAGCAAGCTCTGTTTCAGCCTATAGATGGCGCTCATCGTATAGCTTTTAATTTTCAAAAATGCAAAACTAAGTTTTACCTTAAAAAATCACGACATATTATTAATAATAAAACCAAAACTAAAATTAATATTTAAAATATTGTATTAAAAGTAAGTTTTTTTAAGACTTTAGGTTTTAAATTAAAACGACAACACTGTATTACTGCACATGCGAGAACCGGCAGCCGCTGTGATCTCTGTTGTAAACAAATAAGTTATTTTACGAAGTGATCTGAAAATTCGTTCATTTTGATTGAAATGCGAGTTATTTAAAGTTAAAAATGGCAAATGTTAAAACTTGTTGCTTGCACGTAGCTACTGATTTGCCTGATAACGATAAGTTAATTGAAAGTAGCAACATAAGTAGAATTGCAGATTATGTTTAACAATGGATTATTTTGGATGGTGTAGAGCAGACTGTGGCCTCAGAATTGGACAGTTTATTAAAATATGGTGAAGCTCATACAATTCATTATCACAGGAAATGTTACATGCGTTTCACTGACAAGATCAGAGTACAAAAAGCTAAGCAGAGAATGGATCTTTAGAATTCAAAAGGTGAAAGTAAATTTTAAACAAAAACGTTTAAGCCGTTCTACTTGCCGCTCATATGCTTCGCTTTTTCCAAATACCTCTATAATTTGCGAAAAAGATCATTATGTGTACCAGTTCGACAGAAAAAGAAAAAATCTTGTATTGTGCCAGACATACAATGCTAGTGAAGCATTATTTAAATCAGCAACTTTAAAAGCTGATGAATCATTATTATGCAAAATTCGAGATGTAGATTGCATTGCTAAGGAACTGAAGTATCACAAAAGCTGCTTTCTTTCATACACAAGAATCTTAAAAAACAAAGACACTGCTGAGAATTGTGATACAAACCCATGTTATATACATTACAAAACTTTTTGTAAAACTGTAATTGAAAACAGAATAATTTCAAATTGTGAAATCATGCACATGAACAAATTAAATAAGAGTTTTATGGATATGATAATGAAAAATGAACCTGAATTATTAGACGAAAATCATACAATAACTAACAGGCAATTAAAACGATGGCTGGTAAAAGATTATCCTCAGTTAATTTTTGTTCAACCAAAACAAAGAAATTTATCAGAGCTAGTTCTTTGCAATTCGGAAAATCAATCTGCAGTCACAATTATAAATGATAATTCAACTGATAGTCTTGATTCATCTGAAGTTGATGATATGGAAATATTACCAACTGATAACTATATTGAAGACTAAGAAAAACGCAATTTGTATAAATCTGCATTGTACCTAAAAAGAATTATTAGTGAATCACCATCAATAAACTGTTATTTGGCCACCTACCGCAGAAGATTTAAATGACAATAATGTAATGAAAATGATACCAGTTTTACTATTTAACTTTCTTGCCTGGTGTTCGGGTGAAACTGATGAAGTGGAAATGAATAATTTTCTACAAATTCCTGAATCTAAAAAAAGCAAATTACAACCCATAGCTCAAGACATTTTTCTTCTAAAGGCAGAAAACCAATTTAGTTATGTCAATTCGTCGCATTGCAGGATCTGCAAAATTGATAAATCTAATAAATGGGTTAGGTCATTGTATATCACATACAGCTGTATTGGAGTATGATACTGCTCTTGCAGAAATGCAACTGGATCTATGCAATAATTTGCAGATAGGAAATGAAAAACTACAATTTACCACAATAGTGTGGGACAATATTGATTTTCGTGAGGAAACACAAAGTGGACATGAAACTACCCACCATACAAACGGCATCATTATTCAAAGTAACAATTTCGCAACAAATGTAAGCTTTCCTAAGAGAGGTTTGAAATCTGGTAAAAGAGCATTTGAACCGCCAGCAGCAAACATTTTTGAATATTATGCAAAAAAAAAAAAAAAACCCGGGCATTCTTAATGATTATGTCTTATCAAAGATCGAAAACACCGAACAACTCTACTTGGCCAAAAAAAATCGATAATATGTATATTTTAAGTAAGCCGTTTCTAAATAGTACTGATATTTTTCCTGGATGGACTGGTTTTAATATAAACATATGTCCAAATAACATTCCTTTAAGTAACATTAAATATTTACCTGTCATTGAAGCTAATCCGACTGAAATGTCCACAATATATACAATTCTTCTAAAAAGTGTTGAACTTGCTGACAAGCTAGAAATTGATAGCTTAGTTCTAGTTTGTGATCAAGCAATTTACTCCAAAATTCAACAAATTAGATGGAACAATGATATCTTTAACCAACGTTTGATAGTTCGCCTGGGAGAGTTTCACACTACTATGGCTTTTCTCAGTGTCATAGGAAAACGCTTCAAAGATGCAGGCTTAATAAATATTATGATTGAATCGGAGATTGTTGCAGCAGGATCTGTCGATGGTGTAATTTCAGGAAAACATTATAACAGAAGTTTATGCACCCACAAGCTTATATTTGAAGCCTTCAGCCGAATGTTATGGAATGCATTTTTGAAATCGATGCCAGAAGAATTTTATGCTGAAATTCACTCCCTTTCAAAACATTTATATAAATTATATTTTGATGGTAATTTAAATATAAGCACTGTACCCACAAATTTCAATGATGTAATGAATTTTTATAATGAGTTTGTTGTGACAAACTGTGAAAGACACCCAACATTCTCCTTTTGGATTACATATCTTGACAGTTTCTTGCCTTTTGAGATTTATTCGTGCAACAAGAACAGGCGATTGGAACTTGCATTTGAAGACAGTAGAGGAAATGATTCCATGTTTTTTTGCGTATGATAAGGTAAATTATTCCAGACATTTACCTATATATTTCTTAGAAATGGTAAATTTAGAAGTAACACATCCTTACATACATGGTAATATGTTATCTGGTGGATTTGTGGCCCAAAGATAGATCGATTTTGGCTTCTCGGGTATTGCTTTTGATCAAGTGATTGAACAAACTGCTAACAGAGATTCAAAAACTAAAGGGGGTCTAATTGGACTTACAAGGAATCCTGGTGCTGTTCATCGATGGATGTTATCACATCACTTAAGAGCTCAAAATAAGTGCATCCTGTGAGCAGCTTTCGGGTAAAAAAAGTGAGACAAGAATTAAAAATGATCTATGTGAAGCACAGATAAGAAAAGAAAAATCAATTCAGTGCATTATTTCTTCGGTTAATTCAATGATTAATCCATTTACACATGAAGATGGATTAGTAAACATAGCAAGTGGTGTACTTGCAAGTGAAAATATTCAAAGGCACCTTGAAACTGCACAAGATATGGGAAAAAAATGTTGTGAGGAATATAAACATAAAATTCACAGTAAACAAGATATTTTCACTCCACTAAAATAATCTTTTAACCTTTTCTAATTCTACAAAAGAAAAAAAGAAATTGCAAGCAGCAAAAAGTCTTAAAATATCGACAAAAATATTAATTTAATTACATCAGATCAATCTTCCACAGTAAATATGAACGATATTATGTCATTTAACTTAAGTGATTTTCCACCTGCTATTTCAAATGAAGATGGAACTTTATCTAAAACAAACAAAGCAGCTTTAATTCATAATATTTTAAGTTCAATAGAACACATAACATCTCTTGATGGCATCTCTGGCAAGAGAGTTATTATAGATGTAATGGCATTTTTACAACAACTAAAAAGTCCTTTGAAAAATTTGCTGTACAGTGTACATTCTTTACAGAAGCTCATTAATCTGGCAATATATCACCATGTTAGCACAGTTCATTTTGTTACAGATACATATCCTGAGCATAGCATTAAAAATTGTGAGAGAAATAGGCGAAAAGGCAAAGAAGATGCAGTTGTAATACGCATAATAAATTCTGAGCAAAGAATGCCCAGCCAGTTCAAGAAATTTCTTTCAGTTGGAAAAAATAAAGTCTGGTAGAGTTTTTATTTCAACAGTAGAATAAAACTGAATCATGTATTTTTCGAAATGTTAATATCATAATAACTCACAAAAATATGTGTCATCAGCTTACTCCTTTGGAAAATAAAATTCAGTGTTCAGAAATAACAGAGTTAAATAGTAACCAAGAAGAAGCAGATACCAAAATGCTATTACATGCATTTTATGCCTCAAAATTTGCAGATTCAATTTTGATAAAGTGTTGCGATACTGATGTCATTGTGTTGTGCATTGCTGTATGCAGTTTTATAACATCGAATATTTATGTACTTCCAGGAATTTCTACATATCCAACAATTGTGGATATTACATCAATTTACAATAAATTGGGACATAACATTTCAAGTGCATTAATAGGGTTGCACTGTTTTACTGGATGTGGCAGTTGTAGTTCTTTCAAAGGAAAAGGAAAACTCAAAGCGTTCAAGTTAATGCAAAATAATAATTCTTATATTACAGCATTTCAGAAACTAGGATCATTCTTTGATGTATCTTTCGATATCATAGAAATGCTTGAAATTTTTATATGTGAGCTGTATGGACAGCCAAAATGCAAAAGAGTTGATGATGCAAGACAGCTATTATTCAAGACAAAATTAGATGTAGGGATTTCTCTTCCTCCGAATCAAGATTCATTAATATTACATATTAAACGGGCAAATTATCAAGCGTGTTTGTTAAAAAAAATAATGAAAATTACATAAAAGTGCCAAGTCCAACACAACATGGCTGGTTTCTTCATAATGAAATTCTGGATATACAATGGAATACTATTCCTCCACTACCTGATACTTTAATTAAACAAGTGGCATGCAGTTGCAAAAAAACTGCCTGTTTAACTAATAAATGTAGCTGTAAGTTAAGGAATTTGTCATGCAGTGACATATGCAAATGTAATGACTGTTGCGAAAACAAAATTCAAGAAATCTTAAATGTTGAAAGTGACAATGATAGTGTAGACTGTCGCGAGTCTGATTATGATTTAGAGAGTTTAATTGATATGCTAGAGGAGGTTTAAATTTTCAATGATCAATATTAAAGAAACATAAAGCCTGAGAGGCTGCTTCACTGTTGCAATGAACACTTAGCTGCCACAAATCAATTATTTTTGTGATATTTTTTCAGATGCCTCCAGCAAAAAACTGTAATTGTATATATATATATATTTTTTTTCCCTCTCAAAAAATATTCAACGTATGTGTTAGCAATTTTTTGTCACTATAATTTATGTGCTAATATCTAAATGTAGATATAAATCCTTAAATATTAGAAAATTCCAAGAAAAATATTACTAATTAATGGATTTATTAGTGTCATCTAAGTCATTTTCTTTAACTATATATACATTTCATTAGTGTAAGTGTAATTTAATAAATAAGTAAATACTCATTTTAAGGTTATAAAATAATGATTAACAATATTTACCTTTTATAATGTTACCTAGATTGTTTGAACTTGAATATTTCTCAAAATATAATTATATTAAAATTAAATACAGATATCTGCAGTAATGCAGCAACATTGTTTTACTTTTTCATATTTGAACTTTAAAATTAAAATTCTTTCACATATTTGATTAATATATAAAACAAATGTTTCACATTTTGATTAGACTTTAGCATATGGTATTTGTTTCTTTTGATATTAAATAATTAGGAAGTTGTAAGAAGTTTGTTTTGTACATTACTCTTATTAATGTGTTTTAGAAAAAGTAAACATGTTTGTTTTTAGTATTACGCTAAATGTTTTCTCTAGAAATTTCGAATTCATATCTATTTTTATTTAGAACTACTTAAAATAGAAATATCTGAATGTTTGTTTTCATGCTTTGTTATGAACGTATCTGGGGTGGGGGGGGGGGGTTGTTTTGCGCTATATGTTTTCCCCTTCAATTACTTTTTATTCATAACAATTTTTATTTATTACTTCAAATAGGAATCTGAATGTCTGTGTTCATGCTTTGTTGTTGAACGAACGTATGAATCTGCTTTCATTTCAATGTTTACAGTAGAAATCACTCGGTGGAGGTATACAATGTTTTTGTTTATATTATGATATAGAGAAATTAAAATAATTAGTTTAACTGATTTCTTTGTTTATTAATTTTAGTATTATAGTAAATATTATTAATTTATGTTTAAATATAAACTATAATGCATATATTAGAAGTTTGATATGTTATAATTTATGAAGCAGCGCCCTCTTGAGGCAGAATATGACGAAAAGATGTGATTAGGCAATATAATATAGTTCCTAATTATTAAGCTTATTCTAAAGTTATGTGCGTGTGTTTTTTGGTGAACATTAATGAATTCATTTAATTATTAAATTATAAAACCAAAAAATTTCAAATTAGGTAGTTGCCAAGATTGGCAAACGAAATTTAATTTCTAAAAGGTTTCTGAATTTCGCCTCACCGTCTAATAATATGTATGGTACATTAAAATATTTTAAAAATACAGAATATGAATATGAAAAGTATGAGACAGTAAAAAGACACTGTTTTCCGAATTTGTAGCAGAAAAAAAAAAATGATTATATCACAATCGTACAGTTCACTTTGATTTTTAACCGACTTCCAAAAAGGAGAGGAGGTTATCAATTCGACGCGTATGTATTTTTTTTTTATGTATGTTCACAGATTACTCCGAAACTATGCAACCGATTAACTTTGTTTTGGTGTTAAATGAAAGACGATGCTCTCGAATTGGTACTACTTCAGTTTCATCGAAATTGGTTCAGTACTTTTTTAGTAATTAGGCAAAAACTAATAAAATTAGTGATTTTTCGCTAATAGACGCTGGTAGACAGCATGGCCGAGCGGTCTAAGACGCTAGATTGAAGCTCTGTTTTGCGAAAGAGAGCGTGGGTTCGAACCCCGCTCTTGACATTATTTACATCTATGTAAAATTTACAATTTTTTTCCGTATTAAAATTTTTATTTTTAACCGGCTTCAGAAAAGGAAGAGAAAGTTATCAATTTGACGCGTATGTAATTTTTTTCTATGTATGTTCGCCAATTACTCTTAAACTATCCAACCGATTAATTTGATTTTTGTATTTAATAAAAGAGGCTACTCTCCAATTGGTACCACTTCCATTTCATTGAAATTGGTTCCGTACTTTTTTAGTAATTAGGCAAAATTTGACAAAATTTGCGATTTCTCGCAAATTAAAAGTAACATGGACTTTGAATAAGCTCGCCGGCTGTAGCGTTATCAGGGTGGCCGAGCGGTCTAAGGCGCCAGACTTAAGCACTTGTTATCGGAAGAAAGCAAGGGTTCAAACCCCACTCCTGACATAACTTACATCCATGTATAATTTATAATATTTTTTCCTTATTATAAAATTTATTATTAACTGACTTCAGAAAAGGAAGAGGAAGTTATCAATTCGAAACGTATGTATTTTTTCTATGTATGTTCACCGATTACTCCGAAACTATCCAACCGATTAATTTTGTTTTGTGTTAAATAAAAAGAGGCTACTCTCGAATTGGTACCAGTACGTTTTTAGTAATTAGAAAAAATTTAATAAAATTGGTGATTTTTCGCAAATTAAAAATAACATGAACTTTGAATAAACTCGCCGATTGGAGCGCAGTCAGAATGACCTAGCGGTTTAAGGAGCCAGATTTAAGCTCTGATGCTGGAAAGAGAGCGTGCGTTCGAACCCTATTTCTGACAAAATTTACATCCATGTATAATTTACAATTTTTTTTACGTATTATAATTTTCATTAATTGACTTCAAAAAATCGTTAACTAAAAAGAGAAAAATAAACTTTTCTACCAAAAATTGAACAGACTTCAAAAACTACTGCAAAAAACTACTGCTTACTACTACTACTATAAATTTTTTTACATAATAGTAATAAGAAATTAAATTAAGAGCATATTATTTACCATGCGTATTATTATATTTATGTACATTAATTTGATTTTATGGAGTCTGTGCCAGCCAAGCCAATTTCAAAATAAAAATTAAATATCCAATTCAATTCCTAAAAGAATAAAGGCTTGGCTGGCACCGACTCCAAAAAATCAAATTAATGTACATAAATATAATAATACGCATGGTAAATACTATGCTCTTAATTTAATTTCTTATTACTATTATGTAAAAAAATTATTTTTCACTTTGCAGTAGTTTTTGAAGTCTGTTCAATTTTTGGTAGAAAAGTTTTTCATTACTTAATAGCAAAAATCAAATTCCGGACAGGAATAAAATTTAAATTTTCAATACTTTGAATTACTGTGAATTTTCAATGCTGTGTGTGTGTGTGTGTATATATATATATATATATATATAATATATTTCTTTCAGGAATTGATTCATGTTTTTAAAACTAGCAAAGGACATCAACTTGACAGTTTTTAAGATACGTGTCTCTCCATGAAGTTGCCAGATGTCAACACTAAACTTTAATCTGGGAAGGGATTTTGAATCAAGTCATTGCAATTACAAATAATCTTGGGAAAATATGGTGTATTGTATATTCTTGTGCTTCTCGCTTTTAGTATGTGGAAAGAAAGGATAAGGGCGGGCGGGTAGAGTTTTTGTATTATGACGGATTTTTGGCTCAAGCAATTTATCTCATTTATAATAATTTATGTATAGTATAATTTTATATGATGACCTTACAATCCAACGGGTACAAGTGATAAAAATTCAATTTCGAGTACAATTTATTTAAAGATAATTGACTTTAAATTTGAACATCAATAATAATTGACTGAATTGAAATAGGGAACTGCCACTTGTTTCATTGTGGTCTTTCAATTCTTATTTCAATAACTGAAAAAAAAAAGTAGAGTGCAATTTTCTTTAAATTTATAATTAATCAATATTTATTATTATTCGACAAAAGTGGTGTATCTCTAGAACACAGCACATAATTAGAAAATCAATTAAATTTCTTTACATGAAAAGAAAAAAGCATATTTCCAGATCATCTGTGCACTTAGGTTTTTTTTTCTCAATTTGGTCACTTATACGGCTTTAAAAAAGAAATTTAGAAAAATATCACAGTACCTTTTTTTTTTTTTTGGGGGGGGGGGAGGCATGATGTAATTTGAAATAGAATATTCCACTTACTATTATATTTCTAGGAATATTTATAGTATGCTAATATTTTTTTTAATATGTGTGTGATACAATTGTTTCCAATTATGTTATATAAAGAATGTTATATTCGTTTTCTGATGTATAACTTTTTTTTTAGATAATTTTAATATTTGTTTTAAAGATAACTAAAATACATAAGTAAAAATATAAATCAAAAATTAAAATAAACAAGTGTTCATAGCTTAAATAATCAATTTTTATGCATTTAAATCATAAATCAATTGCAAATTTTAAAATAATTACATTACTAATATCCATAGTTATAATTCAGGAACTACGCATGTCAGCGTCAGGATCAATATCAATGTACACTTTCAGAATATAACATAAAAGATACCCATAATAAGAATTGGTGTTTCAGAATGAATTTTACAATTCAAAGTGAAATAGAAATTATTTTAATAATTTAATATTATTAATAATAGTTGTTTTTAATTAAAATAATTATATATATAGTGGAACCTGCTAAGGTGACCACCTTGTTAAAGTGGCTACCTGGATAAGGTGACCACATTTGGAAAACTTTACTTATGGTCATTTCAAAAATATGAAAATTGTCCGGTAATATGACCACCTGTCTAATGTATCCTTCTGTGTAAAGTGACCAGTTAGCCTGACACTGCCAATGCTATTTGAACCTGTAAAATGTGATCATCCATTTTTATGCATGAAGAAAAATGTCAAACTAAAATATTAAAGTTGTCATTTTCTAAAATTTTATTTTGATTCATTAAAAAAGTACAGGAATTTATCTCTTATAGTGATTATTTGCTTTATTTATTTCTTATATTGTAATGATATTTGCACTTGTCTAAGGTAATTTTTAATGAAAAGTTCATTACTGCCAGTTGTATATTATCAATATGAATTACAATGAAAATAAAAATGCGTATAAATTACAGTGTACCTTGTAGTTAAGCGTTATTTAAATCAATCGCAACGGAATTTCAACTGTATTCAAAAGAAATGACATCAGTTTTACGTAAATTATCTTCTAAGTAATATATTTTAAAATTAATTAACAACTATAATAACTGAATTACTAATCAGTTCATCATTTAATATAGTACATATTTCCTTATTTATATTTTATTTTTTGACATCACAAAAGTTTTAATGTGCCATTTTAAATGACACTCCATAGTGACCACCTCTATATAGTGACCATTTTAGCTGGTCCCAAAAGTGGTCACTTTAATCAGGTTCCACTGTATATATATGAGGACCCCAGAAGCCAAGGGGTACAAAAGTGACAAAATTTCGTTTTGGAGTAAATTGAGTTTAAAGATAATTGATGTTAAATTGGAACATCAATAACAATTGAGTGAACTGAAATAGGAAATTTCTGCTTGTTGCATTCTGGTCTTTGAACTCGTATATCAATAACTGTTAAAAAATATAGTAGAATTTTCTTTAAATGTATAATTAATCAATAATTTTTGTTTTTCGAAAAAAGTGGTTTGCCTCTATAACTCAGCAAATAAGAAAATCACTTATATTTCTTTACCTGAAATGAAAAAATCCCTGTCGGCTGGGCCTATAGGCGGAGGTAGATTTCGAAGAGTGCTCATTTCAACAACAAAAAAATATATATATGATTAGAGATAAACCCAGTTTAATAACTTCATTTGGCCTTTTATGAAAAATTTTTAATTTCATTTTTCTGCAAAAACTGGTTTTATCAGAATCATCAAGAAAAATTCAGCTCAAATGCCCATTATGACAACATATTTTGAAATAGATTCTAAATTTATTAAAAAATCGACCAAAACAGTACATTATACAGTTCCTAAATAACAAAACTGTCAGTTGAAAGCATTTGAGAAAAAAATCGAATTTAAAAATGAGTCAAAATAACCGATTTGTTGTTTGAATACATCCTTAATTCTTTAATCATGATTGCTTTGGAAAATTTTGTGCAAAATACTCAATTTGACAGCATTTTTAAAAATATATTCTATCTTTATCAAAAAACTGGCCAATGCGTCACAGTATATAGTTCCTAAATAAGAGGATCTGTAAATTGGATGCATTTGAGAGCGAAAATGGATTTTAAAACGAGTAATAAAAAACGCAATTTGCAATGTGAAAACTTCCTTAAATTTTCAAATCTCGAAGACTTCGGAAAATTCTGTTCAAAATACCCATTTTTGGTAGCCTTTTCCAAAATATATTCTGTCTTTATCTGAAAACCGTTCAATACATCACATTATATAGTTCCTAAATAAGAGGATCTGTAAATTGGATGCATTTGAGAGCAAAAATGGATTTAAAAACGAGTCAGAAAAAACGCAATTTCTTATTTGAACACTTCCTTAAATTTTCAGTCACGATGATTTCTGAAAATTCTGTTCAAAATACCCTTTTTGGTAGCCTTTTTTGAAATATATTCCGTCTTTATCAAAAAACTGACCAATGCATCACATTATATAGTTCCTAAATAAGAGGATCTGCAAATTGGATGCGTTTGAGAACAAAAATGGATTTTAAACGAATCAGAAAAAAACGCAATTTCTTATTTGAATACTTACTTCAATTTTCAGTCCCGATGACTTTCGGAAATTCTGTTCAAAATACCCTTTTTGGTAGCCTTTTTTGAAATATATTCTGTCTTTATCAGAAAATTGACCAATGCGCCACTTTATACATTTTCTAAATAAGAGGATCTACCATTTGGATGCGTTTAAAATCAAAAATGAATTTAAAAATGAGTCAGAATATAAGCCGTTTGGATTTGAGGTTTTTTCTCCAACTTCTATTTTTGTTTAATTTATTTTTGCTATACGAAATGGTCCTATGAAAATCTTGTCAATATAAAAGTTGTAGATATTTTTGAGAAGATGTAAAATAAATTTAATCAGATTTGATGTCTTAAAAATTGACGGAGTTATGGATTTTTCTCTTTTTTCAGCGCATTTTTTCTTTTAGTTTTTAATTTTTTTCATCGGTAAAAGTTGGTCCTATCAAAAACTTGTAAATACAAAAGTTTTAGATAATTTTAAGAACATTTATAAAAAATTTATTTGGACTTGATATCTTGAAAATTGACGAAGTTATGAATTTTTTCTCTCAAAAACCCTGTTTTTTTCGCCCCTTGAGCCCACTTCTAAATTTATCAACATTCTGTCATATATATACTTTTGGCCCATTTTTGAGAAGTAATATAAACTTTAAACCGATTCGATATCTGCTTTAATTAAGAAGTTATGGCGTTTTTTCGGTTTTCACAAAAACGCCCCCTATTCCGACCCCCTTGGTCCGATTTTGCCCATTAACGAACTCAGCCAAGATTTTATACCCATTGATTTTATGTACAAGTTTCGTGGAGATTGGTGAAGAATTATAGAAATTATCGTGTCCATAAAAAAGTGAGATTATATATATATATATATATAAACTGGTGCGATTGCAATAGGTAGTGTTTCTTACGAAATCTACCTAAAAAGCATATTTTTAGGTCGTCTGTGTACTTAGTTTATTTTTTTCAATTTTGTCTATTATACCCCTTGGCTTCTGGGGTCCTCATATATATTTACACCGGTGTCCAAAAGTTAAGCATAATTGGTAATTAAGTAATTATTTTTAAGTAATGAAAGAAATATAAATCGAAATGTGGTGAAACTCCAGGTGTGTAAACAAAATAGTACGCGTCATATATTTTCACGAAGAGTTTTCCCCGAAATCAAACAGGGGACAGTCAACAAATTGAAAAAGAACGAAGATCTTTTGGATAACCCTGTCAAAACTAATATAGCAAAAGTGTTCAAACTGCACATTATGATTAATTGGCTTATTGTAATGTACTGTGTTTATTTTTATAAGGATAGCATGTACACTCGTAGAGAAATTAAGGTTTTTATAAAAACAGACCTAAATTTTTCCAAGTTTTTTGCTTATAATTTGCAGAGTTTTTATTATAAAATAATGTTCTTTTCTGAAAATATGACAAACATCATTGTACACAATACCCTGTCATCAGAATTTAAAAATAATAAAAATTGTATGAAAAATGAGTATGTTTAGTAAATAAATAATTTTTCATTGCGCATGCGTCAGCGATATCAAAATATCATTTGCATATTGTGTTAGCTAAATGTATAGAGCAACTTCTGTAAAAGTTTCAAAAACATAGCTTGAAAATTCTGAAAACGGTCGCCTATAGAATCAACTCAAAATCCGTTATTCCTAAAGGAAGCAAAAAAAAAAAAAAAAAAAACAGGGGTTTTACCTAAATAGAGTTGTACGTGCAATATTGTGTAGGCACTAAACAATGGAATATGGATACAGCCCCTCATCTTTTTGCTTCATTTAGGGAATAAAGGATTTTGATCTCATTCTATCAACGATAATTTTCAGAATTTTTAAGCTGTTTTTGAGACTTTCACAAAAGTTGCTCCCTACATTTAACTAACATAATATGCAAATGAAATTTTAATAGCGTTCACGCATGCGCAGTAAAAAATTATTTAGTAAACCTGCTCATTTGTCATACAATTTTTATTAATTTTTCAATTCTGATGACAGGGTATTGTGTACAATGATGTCTCATTTTTTCAAAAAAGAACATTATTTATATTAAGAACTCTGCAAATTATAAGCAAAAAACTTAGGACTGTTTTTATAAAAACCTTAATTTTTCTACGAGTATACATGCTATCCTTGTAAAAATTAACACAGTACATAACAATAAGCCAATTAATCATAATGTGCAGTTTGAACGCTTTTGCTCCATTAGTTTTGACAGGGTTATCCAAAAGATCTTCGTTCTTTTTCAATTTGTTGACGGTCCCCTGTTCGATTTCGGGGAAAATTCTTCGCGAAATTATATGACGCGTACTATTTTGTTTACACACCTGGAGTTTCAGCACATTCCGATTCATATTTCTTTCATTACTTAAAAATAATTACTTAATTACCAATTATGCTTAACTTTTGGACACCAGTGTAGTTTCTATTATTATTCTCTTTACAATATATTCTTAATTGTATCCTATATCGTAACTGTTAGTAAAATGAGCCTGCACATCTGAATTTTTTTTCTCACATGTTGTCCATTGTAAGTTTTTCTCTTTTCTATTTTTAATGGTCTATGTCCTGTTTTTTCTTTGAATTACATTTTAAGGATACGATTAATCGGGTAATCTAGAAATCATTTAGGATTTTTTCCCGATTTCTAATCAGAAATGAATCTTAATTGTTGTGCCTACATAATATTACTCTTGAGAACAAGCCATGTACCACAATCTTCATTATTATTCGTTATTATTTCAATATTGCTATCTCCTCTTGTCTTGTCTAAGTTTGTTATATATTGGGTTATTCTGTAATTATTGCAGATATTAAATTGTAATATTATATAATATACAACAGTTTTTGCGAATAAAATTAATTCAAAAATGTGACAAAGTTTGTAGTTTAGAATTTGAAAATAGACTTGAAAATAAACTTAGATTCATAAATGGGAAACTTTTAGTCGCAATTGCTTTAAAGTGACACTCTTTAATTACATCTGTTTTGGGATTAAAACCTATAAAATGCAGAATATTTCTTATTAAAAATTATGAAAAAAATGTTAGTTCTTTGTATTTATTTTCTTAAATTCCGCATGAAATCTCAAAAGCATATTTTTTAATCCTTTGATAACTATTCTAAAAAAAAGCAATGGTATCAATAAAAAAAAAAAAAAAAAAAAAAAAAATGAACGGGTTAAAAGTTTTGGCGCAGCTGTTTATCTCATGACTAAGAATTTTAAATATGAATTTTAAAAATAACGATATAAAATTTTTGAATGATGCCATGCTATTAATTAAAAAATGCATTTTTGTATTATTTATTTCATCACTTTACTTATGTTCTATTTATTAGCATGTGCAAAAATTATCTTCAATATAAAAGATGTATAAAACTTTATTCACTGATTATCACATGCACATCTTATAAATTCAAAATATGTGTTTTAAAATGATATAAAATTTAAGTGATGCCTTTATGTGGCTTTAAAAAGGTTTGTTTTAAAATTCAAATTATTTTTTTATATTTGGTAATGCATATTTACGCATGTTAAAATACTTTTAATTTTCGAATTCGTTGTTAAATATATAATTTTAAATATATAATTTTAATTGAATCTATGCTATGCTTCGAAATGTATTTATTTCAATAAATTGATTTATCTTTTATGTCACGTTATTCAAAATTGTAAGTAATATTTATGTCAATGGTTCTTTTGCGTCAAATTATCCATCTCCATACGTTTCACTTAGTTTAGTTAATTTGACGCTAAGGAACGATTGACATAAATATTACTTACAATTTTGAATAAAGTGACACAAAAGATAAATTAATTTATTGAAATAAATACATTACAATGCATAGTATAGATTCAATTAAAATTATGTATTTAACAACGAATTGGAAAATTAAAAGTATAATAAAAAAATAATTTCAATTTTAAAACAAACCTTTTAAAGCCACATAAAGGCGTCACTTTAATTTTGTATCATATTTTAAAACTCATATTTTGAATTTGTAAGATATGCATGTGATAAAGTATCAGTGAATAAAGTTTTATGCATCTTTTATATTGAAGATACCTTTTTGCACATGCTAATAAATAGAACGAAAAAAAAGTGATGAAATAAATACAAAAATGCATTTTTTAATTATTAGCATGGCGTCACTCAAAATTTGATATTTTTAAAATTCATATTTAAAATTCGTAGAGCTGTAAGATAAATAGTTGTTTCAAAACTTTTAAGCCACTAAGGGTTTCTTAATATTGATCAGTTATACCGAGCATAATCCCCAAAATCGTGGTAGATAATGAGAATTAGTGTTTTTAGGGTATGTACCAGATGTGGCACTCATTGCAGTAAAAGGTTAAATCGAAAGCGTCTGGATACTTTTATCCTAGATCGCGCATTTGCCCTTTATTTCCCCTCACCAGGCAGAAATGGGATAAGACTTTTCTTTTTGTCAAGGCCACTGAAATTAGCATTCTAAAATAGTTTTTGTAGAAATATTTTACATCCAACAGTAAAATTTTAAAAATGCAGCTTTTCACATGGTTTCAAGTCTCAACAGTTATATTTTACAAACTTTTGTTTATTATGTAAAAGAAGTTTTATTGTCATACAACAAAAACTGAAAGATTTTTAAATTTTGAGGTGTTTTCCTCAAAATCAGAGATCATACACAAAAATTAATGATGAAATATTAAAATTTCTAGATAAGTGAAAAAGTATTTTCAAACGGATTCAGCTGTTAATAGATAGAGTGATGAGCACCGACTGAATTTTCCACACGAGTCAAACACATAAAAATATTCTAATTTACTTTTTAAACTAGGTTCAAAAAAGATATTATGATAACAGGGGGTTTAAAAAACACAAACTTTAAGATTAAATAATTGGGTAATCTGTGTACAGGTGATAAAGCTGTGTTGAGTAAAGATTTAATATTAAATCCATTTTTATTAATATCGATTTATTGCTCATATGCCGCTATATAAGTCTCGTAAAACTGCGTCCTGCGCGGGTTAATTGGCGGGGTCCTCGGACAATGAAAGCCCCATTCTAAATTTCATAACTGATTTGGGGTTACTGCTTCCGTTAGTGATTGATTTAGGCTTTTTATCGCTCGATTGGCTAAATGAATTTATTATTTATAAAGAAAATAAGAACCGTATTTCTACGTATTTTTTCAGTGAAGAAAATAAACACCGTATTACGCGTTTTTCAGTGATGTTTCAGTTAAACACCAAAGGAGAAATCGTGTAAAAAATAAGTGACTATTGTTAAAATTGTACTTTTTTTCTCCTAATAAATATTTCATCTTTAATAACGGAAAAATTTACTGAGCCAGAACAAATGTATAAAAAATATTTAAGACAATTTTTAATTAAAAATGTTTTTGTTTAAATCTTGGAATTGCATGATATACAAATATATGCAGCAAGTAAAATATTTATTGATTATCATGTTATTAAAATTAAATATTAGTTTATTTTGAAAATTTAACTCTCCTGAAATTTACAATACATATGTTTATTTGCAATTGATAAGAGTGTAAAAATGAAACAAATAATTTTAAAAACTTTTTAAAAATTATTTACGCTTTTGAGAAAAATATGTCAACATCTGATTTACATAACGCATATTTATTTCGCCGTATTGCAAGGGGCTCGCTATAATGGATTTTACCAGTTTAAATAACATGTGAGGCAAGATTAATTTGTATTATGCTTGTTATGGATTTGCTTGTTACTATTTTGATGCCTAATTACATTATTTTAAAAAAAAAAATCAAAGTGCTCCGATAAAAAAACACTTAAAATGTGGAAAACAAATAAGAGTATCTTATAATGACATATTCTTTATTAGTGTAAGAATTTAATAAGAAATGAATAGGAATCCTGATTTCCTAAATAAAAATTGGACACACCCTTTAATAAAGTTAGATTTTGCTTTACAAATAGTAAACTTTGAAATTAACTAAATTTTCGTCTTTATTTTAAAGCAAGATTCAATCAATCAGATATTAAAGTAGTAATATTAAATAAGTAAACTATCTTTCCACTAAATTTATCCAGTTTTGTGCAGAAATAAATACTTCTTAAAAACAATTTTTCAAAGAAAGGGAAGAATAGTCTTTTTTTTTTTTTTTTTTTTTTTTGTGTGTGTGTGAATGGCCTAGATGACTGTCAGGGGCTCATGTAGAGATCTGCTCGACTCGAGGCCCGTTCCCGGCCCGATACGACTACATGAGGTAAACCTTTTAAACTGGTCAGGACAACCTGATTGACAAAACAAATGGGACAGGCCTTAAAAAAATTAAGCGGGCCGTTTGGAACTGTTATAAAAATTTAGACAAAGCCGATGAAATACAAACTGTTTTAAATGGATATGGCTTTCTGGAAAATAAATTTAAGTATTTTGCACAACCCGATGCGTGTTTGACATACATCAATTAAATATAAGAAGTACAGCCGTTATAAAAATCTAAAAGCTGATGAAATACGAACCATTTTAAATGGATATGACTTTCTGGAAAATAAATATAAATATACCGCACAATCCGATGCGTGTTTGACATACATCAATTAAAAAATATAAAAAGTACAACCGTTATAAAAATGTAAACAAAGCCGATGAAATACGAACATTTTAAGGCTACAGTGGACTCTCAAAACTAATTTTTTTAATTTTCAATGATTTTTTTTTTAAATTTCTGAAAATAATCATAATATATCTTATTTCACATTTTTTTTAAAAAATATATTCAATAGTTTTTGAGATACAGATTTTTCTTTTTTAAATTAACAAAAAATGGCAATATTTCAAAATGCTCCATACGAAATTCTTTATGCCCAATTTTTCTAATTTTTTGATTAAAATGATCTCTATGTATGTGTTAACAAATGTTACTAAGCATTTTTAGCATATTACTTCTAAAACGTTTAAAAAAATGATTTTAACTTAATTCTTTTGTATTTTCCGTTAAAAAATCATTAAAAATTTCATATAACTGAAAATTTAAAAAATTTACATGCGTCTAAAAACATTATTTCTAGTAACATTTGTTAACACATACATAAAGAGCATTTTAAACAAAAAATCAGAAAAATTGGGCATAAAGAATTTCGCATGGAACATTTTGAAATCATGAAAACGACGAAAATATTCATTCTGAGAAAAACAGGTTTTAGTAACTACAGTGGTTATAATTGCTTAATATTTTCTTACTGACACAGTTTCAGCTATTAAGGAGCATAATATCATTTCTAGCTTATATGTAAGTGTTTTATGTTTTTATGGTAAATTCACATAAAATGTGGCTTCGACAGTAATTCATGCAAACGACGTTAAGTATCCGAGTTTTTAAAAAATCTTCTCAAAAGTAACATTTTGTATTTTCTAATGAAATTTTTTCAAATTTTACTAGAAATATTCATGGTATAAATACCTCGTATTGCACAAATTTTTGTTAAACATACTAAATATTTCTAATAATTTAAATTTATTAATATTTTTTAATTTACGCTAAAAAGACTGGGGACAAAAAGCAATTCCTCTAAATACATTATAAACAAACGCTTAAAGAAACAGTTAAAAGTTACAGTTAAAGTATTGTTTTGCGAAATCACAAAATTAATTTCAGTGCAAAATAACATTTTGTTTATAAAACTAAAAACTAGGCTAAATTTTACGGATGTGAATCGGCGAAAAAGTAAACAAAGGGGCGTGGCACAATCAGCTGATTGGACAAAAATGCTTCTAACTAGTAAAAATAGTCAAAATTGAAAAATTCTTTGTTTTCAATAACAGGGAGTTCATAGTAGTCCATTTTTCAGTGGGGTTTTTTTTTAAATAAATAAACTATTTGTCGAGATATAAGCGATTCTTGTCACATGACAACAGGTTTTTCTCTTTTCCCCTACTAAAGTGTCCGGAAACATTAGGAAGAAACGTTTTCAAAAGTTTGTTTTTATTATACAGCAATCAAAAGTTTTGATGTTTTTAACCTTTTTGTGTTTTCTTTTATTCTAAACTGCATTAACTACATTAATTATTTTAATGAGTGTTAATTTGAATGCTTAAAAGTCTAAGTATTTAAGTGATTATTAATGTTGCTATTATGCATGTTCTATTTTTCGAACGCACGGTAATATAAAATATACTGTCATATTTTAAATACAAATGCAGTATCGTTCTATATTAAAAAAATAACTAAACGCTGTCATCGCTTATAACATTTTTTTTTCTAAACTGTTGATATTTTTTGTTAATATTAGGAAAACTCATGTACAATAATATGAAAATTGATCGTATTATAGAGAAATGATTGAAAAACATGCTGATGTAGACGTTTTTTAAACCGAATAATTATTTTAAGATATAGTTAATTCTAAAGTTCAAATTATTAAACGAGTTTTTATACATCTAAAACATTTTTAGATCATCTTATACATTAGAGCTGCATTTATTTCTTTATTTTGACTCATTTATTGAGGATTTATTTATTTCTTTTTTAAATTTAAATTTTCAGCATTTCGAAAGATATTTTTTAGATATTTTAGAAAAGTAACTATTTTTAACTATTTTAACTTGTAACTAACTGCATAAACAGCGCAAGGAATAAGATTTCTTTCAAATTAAAAATTTATTTAAGCATGACTATTACAAAAGGAAAGAAATTTCATTTTAAAATTAAATTATTACATATTTAAAGGTGGAAAACACTGAAAATTAAAATATAAAAAACTACATTGAAAAGAGATTTTTTTAAAAAGTAAAATAAGGAATTCAGCAATATTCATTAAAAGTTGCAAATAAATGAGAGCTACGTCAAATTTAAAGTTTCAAATTAATTATATTGCCAAACAGTTAAAATAAAAAATAAAAAATGTATTTACACGCACACGAGAGGTTTATTTCATATTTTGAAAAAATCAATTTAACTAATATTGTTAATTCTAAGACAGCGCAAATAATATTTTCTTTCTAACGATAAACATAATTTCGCGTGAATATTATGAAAAGAAAGAAAAATTTGCTGAAAATTACATCAGATTTAAAACGTAGCATTCAAAATCACTTATTTAAAACAATTTCCTTATAGGATTGTTTAAAACAGAGTTGGGCAAATTCGTAATCTAATTACTTTGTAACTTAATTACAATGTAACGGCACGCAAGGGATTACAATTTTAGTTACATGTATTTATAATTTAAATTTGAAATTAAATTAGAATTGTAATCGTAACTATAAATGCTATGGTTATCTTTATATAATTGTAATTATAATGGAAAAAATCTAATTACGATTAAATGCAATTATATTCTGAATTTGAAATTCAATTAACATTGTAATCGTAACTATAAAAGCTATAATTACAAATATACAATTGTAATTATAATTGAGAAAATTATAATTACGATTATGCGTAATTGTATTCTGAATTTAAAATTCAATTAACATTGTATTCATAATTATAATTACGAATAATTCCAATGGTATATTTGTTATTAAGATATGGTTGTAACTGTAATGCAGAAGGTTACGATTATCATTGCGGTGCGGTAATGCTGTAACTATGAAATTTTAATTACAAATACTTTTAATGCGAATGGTATTTTAGATTATATATTTGATTTTAGATGGTATTTATGATTATTATTACCGTTACGGTGTTGTAATGGTAACTAGCAATTTTAGTTACAATTAATGTGCAATGGAAACAGAAAATTTGATAATTAGGTTTTATTCTATTTGTACTTGAGACTTATTTATGATTACATTCTTTTAATGATAACTAAGAAATCTGGGTTACAATGATATCATAATGAGGATAATATCTAGTGTTAAATATTACAGTGACTATTTTAATTTTATAACTGAGAATTTTAAATTGGATAACCCAATAATTTTTTACTGAAACTCTGCCCTCCCCGCCCTCTCGAATATTTTAGCGTATCGTAAATATAAAGAGCTGGTAACTTAAAAACTTATAACTAAAACTTTATTTATCCTAAGACACTCATGCTTTGTATGATAAAGGCAAAATTTATGAAGAGGGGGGGGGGAGATACCGAAGACCATTAAACTTTAGTATTGAGCAAATAAAAGATTTTAATAACCCAAAAGTGAACTCTGATATAAATTGTCAAATAAGACAAATTTGGTAGAGTAAACGCAATCGTTTCAAGGGAGAGGTGGTATCTTGATTTTCTATAGAAGCCCATCATATTTTAGTCTATGCCTATATTATAAAGAGAAACTGTTTGTTTATAAGGGATGATCTCCGGAACTACCGAATTGATTTCAAAAGTAATGGTACCAAAATTATGGTGTTCGTTCGGAATCAAACAGAGGCTGTATTTTATGTCGATACTACAAATTCAAAGGGGATGCAGGAGCAAAAAGCGTTCTAAAAATAAGATTTTTGTGTTACTGAAGTGACTACAAGCATGAAATTTAGCATTCTAATTACTTATAAAATGTCAATGATCCCTAGCATTTTCTTAAAAATTCGAAAATTTAAACGGGGGGGAGGGATGCCTGCGTTCTTGGTTTGATTGTTTGTTGGTTTGTTGATTGGTTGGTTTATTTGTTTGTTTATTTGATTGTTGGTTCGTTGGTTTGATGTTGGTTGGTTGGTTTGTACGGACAATTCCAATGTTTGTAAGGGATAATCTCCGGAACTGCCGAACCGATTTCAAAAGTAATGGTACCAAAATCATTGTGTTCGTCCGGAAACAAACATAGGTTGTATCTTATATGGATGCCACAAATCCAAAGGGGGTGCAGGAGCAAAAAGCGTTCTAAAAATGCGATTTTTTTGCTACTGAAGGAGCTAAAAACATGAAATTTAGCATGGTAATTATTTATAAAATGTAAATGATTTGTAAAAGATAATGAATGTAAAAAGGGGGGGGGATGCGTTTGTTTGTTTATTTGTTTGTTAGTTGGGTGTTTTTTTGTTGGTTTGTTGGTTGGTTTGTTGATTGGTTGGTTGATTGGTTTGTTTGTTGGTTGGTCTTGTTTTTTTTTGAGCAAAACAGTAAAAAAAGTACTTGCGTTCTTTTTACTTATTTTTCAGTTAAAACAGCAAACAAATAATAAAATTGTAAATAAAAATTTGCTAGGACATGTTTATGGCCTGGTCAGAAGACTGTAATGGGTCTCCTTTTGTTATACATGTGTAAAATATCTGACAATTTAGAGTTTTAAGTTCGAAAAACAGTTTTTATCAAAAATAAGCAGAACTTAAAGTTAGAAAGTTTTAAAGATTAGTAACTTTAAAATTGTTGATCAACTTGTTTGGAATTTTAAAGAAATATTTTTAATATTTATTACTTTTAAGGGAAAGAATACATTTTGTACAGTCTCAAGAAAGGGGAAATCCTGTGTAACATATTTTATTTTAATCAAAGACAGATCTGGAGGGTCCTCAAGGGAGAGAGAGTGATATCAGAAATTTGGAGGTTCCAATCGGACCCGCGGCTCAGACATGGATTTTTTCCAATTTGGGTTGGGTCGAGGTTAATTTTTTTCTTTGTGGGTCGGGTTTGGGTCCAGTTCACTTCTACTCTGTTGCTGCGGGTCGGTTTGGGTTTTGTTGATTTTTACTTTTTTGTTTTGGGTCGAATTGACTACTATTTTATTACTGCTGGTTGGTTTTGAGTCCGGTTGACTTCTATTTTTTTGCTACTGATCGGAATGATTTTTACAAATTTGTTGAGAGTCGAGTGGAGTTCTAATATTTAGCTACGCGTTGGTTTCGGGTCAAATTTATTTAAATTATTTCGGGTTTTGAGCAGTTTCAGATTAGGTTTTCAGTTTTGCAAGAAACTGGCCCGGTTTTTTAAATGAAAGTCTAAATATTTTGCTCCATAAAAACTATATACAGTAAAAGGGTCATGACAGACAGTTCCAAATAATTAATTATGAATATTTTTAAGCTTTTACATTGAAAATTGCTATTTGTAAGAGAAAGTATTTACATTAAAATCTTCATGTGGATTCTCTCGTGTCGTAGACACCTCTATTTAGCGAACACTTTTCAACAATTTAGTCACCCCATTCAGCTGCTTCCGTTGTTTAGAGAATCTATAATTACTTGAATATTAAAGAGTTTACATTAGACTTTTATTTTTTCTATATAAAAGATAAAATTGCTATTAAAGATATAAATATCGACTATATTTTATGTAGTTCCATTAAAATGTGAATTAATTTTTCTTCATTTCGGTTTCGACGACGCTCAACGAAAATTTTTTGAACGGTTTTGGCTTAGCTTCCAATGAAATTTTAAGGTTCGGGTTAGAACAATACTGTACGCTTAAGGATCAAACCAAAATTTTTCGACGGATATTTGAAAAATGAAGTTTTTTAAAGTACTGTTCTTTGAAACAGTAGTTAGATACTCTTAGGGGTTCTTTTCTCTGATACTTTTTATATATCAAGGGCTAATCTAGAGAAACCTCAAGGGAGATTGATGTAAAAATTTAGACTTGGGTAGGAGGTAATGTTTTTCATTGCGGGTTCGGTTTATTTCTACTTTTTTACTGTTATTCGCGTCGTGTTGATTTTTTTTTTTTTAACATCTGAGACTTTATATTCGGGTCGAATAGGAATATCGGATGGGGGGAGATTTCTTTTACTGCGGATCGGGTTTATTTCAACTTTTTTCCTGTAGGTCGGATAGATTTATACTTTTTGCTGCGGGCTTTGTTTGCACCAGGTTGGCTTACATTACTGTATTTCGAGTTCGGAATTGTTCCGGATTGAGTTTAACACTTGAGGGTTGGATTCAGGTTATTCAAGGACTTAACTACAGATATTTTTAGGGGGAGGGAGGGAGGATTCAAAATTTTCCCAACTTGAAACAAATTATTCTATTTTCCAAGTGAAATGCTATATGTAGTGATATGTAGTGATTATAATGTAATCAGCAAAACAATAAAAATTTCAACTTTTTTACTATTTTCAACAAGAAAAATTTTTTTTTTAACTGCGGATCGGGTTTATTTGAACTTTTTTGCTGTGGCTCGGATAGATTTATACATTATGCTGCGGGCCGGGTTTGGGCCAAGTTGACTTACTGGGCCAGGTAAGTTTCGAGTTCGGATTTGTTTCGGATTGGATTTAACACTTGAGAGTCGGATTAGGGTTAATCAAGGACGTAACTACAGATATTTTTTCGGGGGGGGGATACAAAATTTTCCCAACTGGAAACAAATTACTCTATTTAACAAGTGAAATGATATATACAACGTGTGATATGTAGTGATTATAATGTAGTTAGCAAAACAATAAAAAACATACTTTACTATTTTAAATAAGAATTTTTTTTCAAAAATCTATAATTTCCTAATTTCAGTTAAATTGGGGGGGGGGGGGAGAGAGACTCCCGCTTATCCCCCATCGCGACACCTCTGGGGTTGATTCCCTTTTTCAGAAAAAAAGTCTAAATATTTTTCCCATAAAAACATTAGTGAAATATCTATGATGGACGTCTGCAAATAGCGAAAACTTTTATTTGTATAATAGAACTCCTGAATACCGAACATGTCAAAAGCATGAAATTCATTCGCTATTCAAAAGTAATAACACGTACTGTAAACTCTTTATGCGAATACTCCTGAATAATGGAGACCTCTATTTAGTGAATTCTTTTCAATCTGCATTCTTTTCTGTTGAAAATATTTATTTTTCTATATAAAAGATAACATTGATTTAAAGATATATTTACAAACTACACTTTATAATTCCATTAAAATATATGAATTCATTTTCTTTCATTTCAATCTCTGGTCGACAAAAAATGTTTGTGCCGAGTTCAGTAAGGTCTCGGTTTGACTTCAAATGTAATTTTTGGGTTTGAGTTGATTTTATTGGTTGTGGATCGGGTTTACTTTAAACGTTTCGGATACTCGACTTTTTTATTTTGAGTTTTGACTCGTTCGGTTTGAATATGAACTGGTTGCTGACCAAATTTTTCAAAAGATCAGACTATTTTTCATATGAAGTACTATATGTTTGAATATTGCCGAGTATACATTATATATGTGTTTTTTACTTAAACAAAAATGTAAAATATTTATATAATTATATGGGATATTTTTTGTAACTACCTTCAGATATGGATTGATTTTTTTTCTTTTTTTTTTTTTTGGTGGGGGGGGGGGGGGGAGGTTGTTGATCTGTTTTAGGTCAGGTTATCGGTATTGGATCAGATGATTTTTCTCTCTTTTAGCGACCTTGGTTAAGATAAAAATTGGATTGCAGAGCCTGGGCCTGGTCATTTTGGCCCATACAGACCTCTATAAGAACGCCAAGCTACATGAGGCACGGACCGAAAATTTAAAAAAAGTGCGATTTGGTCTAGCTTTTCAGAAAAAAAAAAAAGACTGACCGGTTTCTGAAAGTTTGAAGTCCTGACTCATTCCTAGCCTCATGAATAAGAGCGGGCGCGGCCTGGATCGGGCCGTGCCAGCTTGGAAGATTCGGGTCTGGTCGCGCTGGTCTCCATCTTAAGTACGACCCGTTTTACGTTTTGACATATAATATCGTTTTACAAAGACTTTCCTGGGCTCAAGGAGGGGGCGATCGCTTCATCGCCCCCTTTCCCTTTGATCAACCACTGATTTTAATGTAACATAAAGATGCATTTGCAAAGATAGGGAATCGCGAAAATTTATCATTTATCATAATGTAAAAGTAAAAATAATGAAACTTTAAGGCAAAATAAAGCATTTTTTTTCAAATCTGTTATTCAGCAAATTTATTTTCTAATACGTTGCTATAATGGAATCTTGGTTTAAACGGAAAATTTTCTTAATTCCTCTAAAACTATGATGCAGTTACATCTGAAAAGAGAAAAAACGAATCTAAAATTGTATTTTGCACCTATTGTTTAGGTTTCCGTCTTATCAAGTTTTATTACAAAAATTAGTCAAATTTAAACTGCTACCAGAAGTCGCTGTCTTTTTTTCTTATAGGCTGTATATTTTCAATTTCTATCCCAAACAAAACTTTTGGACGGGTGTTCCGATATTTAACACTTTCCAACATAGTTGAAAAATGTTTATGAATTGGGTTGACTGTCCATCTGTCCATGCTCTAACAAGTGTACTCTGAATGTTCTGTAACTGAAATATGTTGTTTGAAACTTATTATGACATGTTTGGCACTGAAAATGATGCATGTAATGATTTATACGTCACGCACATGGAAATTCAAAAGTATTTTGTTTTATTATTGCTTATATGGATAAAATCATCTGCAGTTTATTTTAATGATGTGAAACAATTTTAAAAATAACGAAATTTATGCGCCTTATTAAGATGCATTAGATGATGATTTTTACAGAATGTTTTAAGTCTAGCACGTAGAGTATAAAATTGAAATATTCCGTTATATTAATAACAACGTAAAAAAATATTTTGCAGCATATTTTTAATGATTTTTCTCTATTAAAAATATAGTGAAACTCATATGACTTTATGACATGCAATAAAACATTCTTTCTAAGGAGGGTGCAAAGAATTCATCATTCATTCACAGGATCATAGAAAGAAGCTCTATTTTATTATAATCTATGCGAAAAATTCCATGTACATTACATTTTAATTATGTTTCAATAATTCAAACAAGATGAAATTCATGTACATTACTGAGATTTACTACAAGATGCTTAAATTAGAATATGATGTTCATTGCATTTTATTTCATCCCAGAACACATAAAAGATATTGAATAAGCATTTATAAATGAAGTATTGTCAATTAGAGCTGATTGTTAAAATTAAGTTGTCAGGTATGGTATATGTTTATTAAATTTATCTATTTTATTTTTGGGTCCTACATTGAGTATAGAAATTCTATAGACCATGCACAAAGATCTCAAAAGAATTCAGACGAATAACTGAAAATGAGCGTGATTTGTTTATTTTTTAATGCATTAAATTCTACATTTTTAAGTTCAAATATATTTAGGAAAACTTGTTTGTAAAACTTAAATGTAAATATATAAAAGGATATTCATTTAACTAGGAAAATGCAGGCCTATGGATGATAATTTCTGCAAGTACCGATGCAGTAGTTTTAAGAGTATTTTGCAGAAATTAATTTCATCTTAACATGTGGCATGTATAAAAACTTATTCATTTTGTACAGGGCTGTACCCCCCCCCCCCTAAAAAAAACAAAACAAAAAATGAAATATATTTGCATTTATTCTCAGAAATGGCTGAAGGTTAATTTTCTGCTGCATTATTTGTTTCCTGCTATATTAAATTTTAGCAGTTTTTGCATGCCGTTAAAACAAGCATAAGAAAATCCATTGATTATTTCATCATTTTAATTTGTGATGAGTTTGAAGAACTTAAACTTACGGAAATTGTATTTTGATAGCTTCAGGTTAAACTAACATATTTGTTAGTAGTTTTGTAGGCGTAGTATGAATCAATGTAACAGTTCTTTTGAAGATATTATTTTTTGTCGGAAATATACGTGCTCCATTACGTAAATCATTAGTATTCTTAATGCAGCAAAGTGCAGCGAGTTAAAATGGATCATTCGTACAACACAAACCTGTATAAAACGAAACCAATCACTTTTTATTTTAAAACGGAAAATGGGTATAGTTAAGTATTTCATAAGGATACCCTTATCTTGTTAAAGAGTATAGGCATGCACAGATCATACTCGGCTTGATGCTACCGAAGCAGTGTTTCTACCATAACTAAGGTTCCCGGCATAGTCATCGCTATATATGAACAGCTCACGAAAAAGGATACGGGCAATGCCCGAATCGGAACAAGTCTGATTTCAGTAGAAGCTAAAAAAAAGGTGGAAAACATGTAATCAGATGTCGTGAAATTTGTCTTTTTTATATGTAAAATAAAGTTTTACACTGATACGAGAATGTTTAAAAAGCATCTCGGTCCGTCGAGGATTATATAAATTTTAGACAATATTTCATTTTATTTTTCAAATTAGCTTCTTGCAACTAGTAACATTTAAACCAAAGCGTTTTCAAATTTTTAGTTCCTTTAAAGCTTGAGGACTCCTTTAGCTTGAGCAGTAGTTTATTTTATGTTTATTTTTTTGGCAGATTTGAGAAAATTTGATTTTTTAGTCAAAAACTTCGATTATTATATGAACGCTAATACATTCATGTTTGTGGAAATCTCAACATCATGAAAGAATCATCAGAATTAAATTTAACTTAATACATACAGTGGCGGTCAAGAGTTTCCAGGCAGTTAGTTTCTCAGATTTATTTACCAAAAGGTTTCAGCGAAGAAGATGCACATTTGCTTCAAAAGTTAGCCTATTCAGTCCTGGAGTACCCATTTGGGTACATTAAAGAAAAAGGCAAAACTAACCCCCAAAAATTATAATAAATGCATAATGTTTTGCTAACGCTATTTAGATACATCACAGTGTCCTATATTACCAATAGATGTGCTACACGTTTAAAGAAGGAGGAACTATGTGACTTTGAAAATGAAACATTTCCAAAATGGAACACATAAGCAATATACCAACGACTTCACGCCAAAGTATGTGAATAATACAAATTTGTGAGTAAATTTAAAAAAAAAAAATCCATTTTTTATAAATTATGATGTTTCAAGAATGATTTGGAGTTTATTATAAATGTTGTTCCCATGTGCATGAATGTTGAAAACATGTCTAAATATGTTGTACCCATTTGGGTACAATGGGTCTTTACTATACATTTCTGGCTAAAGAAACTAATTTTCTGTGTAACTATTGTGTAGACTTGGTCATTAACAAATTGTTTTAGGAATGAATAAATTATTTGATTTAGTCTTACAAAACAATATAAAAGGACTTTTTTCATTTTTCAAAATAATATGAAGTAATATACTGAATTTACTGCTAAAATATGTCAAGCTTTTTAGTAACTTTAAAAAATTCCAACACGTTTGAAATGTTGTACAGTATTTAGTATTCTAAAAGCCCGCATGTATTAGTAAAAAAAAATCTTCACTAATATCCATGAGTGACAAATGCGATGCAAAGAGATATGTTCCTTCTTTTGTGATACATTCTCCTGATACCGAAGATTGCCTATGTACAGTACGTAAATTATTAAATGTAGTCAGAAATGCCTGTCTTAAATTTCCTGGGACAAAATTTAACTCAATGTGCAAAAGATCCCGTTTGGAGGGAAATGTGGTTTCCGTCAATATCTTCCTTCGAAGCCCAACACCTGAAATCTAAAATTTTTGTTCTTGCCTCAAGTGATGGTTTAGTACTGGATTTTCTCATGTACATAGGAAAAAATGCCGTACTTGTAGAAGCTATGAAAGACTTACAGCTTGGTGGAGCAGTTGTCAAATAATAATAATAATAATAATAATAATAATAACAGAGTGTACCCTTAAATGAAAGTAGAGCTATATACACTAACAGATATTTCACTGTAGTGAAAACAACTTAACATCTTCTTTCAAAGAGAATTCTGTGCACTGGGACAGTCATGACTAATATAATAGATGATGTTGCAAACAAAATGCATGCTGTGAAAGACAGTGCAATCAAACGTGGTGAGTGGACGGAGTTTCCTAGATCAGATAATAAAATTGTGGTGTTGAAATGGAAGGACAAGAAGTATGTGCATATGATGTCCATCACATGTGGAAGTGAGTCCTGTGATACCAGTGAGCGCTGGTGGAAAGATAAAAAAGCCAAGGTTGTTTGCAACCTTGGTTACAACCAGCCCAGCTATAATAAGAATGTATAAAGCACATTTGGGTGGAATCAATCTAAACGATAGGTTCATTGATGCGAACACGTAAATAGCCAATTCGGATCTCTTCTCACTTTCTCAACTTAATTACCGTAAGTAGTTGGATTTTGTGTATAAGAGATTATAGATCCTTCAATATTCCGAAAAGAGATCAAATGAGTTTACTCGAATTTTGTCTTTACATTGCTGAATCCTTATAAAACGTGGAAATAAAAATCTGCTGCTGGAAGATCAGGAAATCAGAGCAATTATCCAATTAATCTACATCTTCTAAAAAGAGGAGAATAACCATGTCTATTCCCAAAAATGAAGTTCGCTCTGATGAATTTGAACATAGGCCAGAATCTGTTGCTAGGGTATATAAATGTCGATGACGCATGGAAGGATGCAAAGGAAAATTAAGAACAAAATGTGTGAAATGTAATCTATTTCTTCAGAATAATAACTATTTCAAAAAATTCCATAATAAATGGTATATTATTAGAAGATTATTCTTACAAGGTATGCACAATATTTCAAGATATGTATAGTATATATAGTATTAGTAGCAAGATATGTATTACAATTACTGCAAGATATGTATAATATTTTGGCACAATACATAACTTTAGGTAAAAAATCATTTAAGTTGTTTAAATTGATATATATATTTTTAACAATAAATAGGTCTATTTATTGTAAAACAAAATTGGTCTTATTTATTTAAAGAATGACACTTTTACTCAATTGTGACCTGATGTACCCAAATGGGGGCATACATTTTAACTATTTTAAAATTAAAAAAAAAAAACTAATTTTATTTTATTTTTTCTAAGCCTAAAAGCGTCATAATTTGCTAATAAAATAATTTTTCTATGCAGCAAATTTTTCTCGGGACTGAAGAGGTTAGGAATAAGTGAATGACCTCTGATGACGTAATCATGTTGATTGGATACTGGAAACGCTTCATGTAAAGGGGTAATTCGAAGTTCGGTTGTGCAAAAGTTTTAGGCCACTCATCATTTCTTTGTTTTTTTTTCTGTCGGTAAAGTGTTTTTTGGTCATGTTTGTGAACCCACATAACACAGATTCGTCCAATTTACGCGTAAAGTACGTAATTTGGATCAATGGACGTGTCCAATTTAAGTATAAAAGTTCTCCGAACTTCGTAAATATTTAGTCAAAATTACGTCCAAATGTCACTTCCCTTTACGTAAAAAGTACGTCTTTTGGGCCGCAAAATGAGCATAGTATTAACATAAAATTAACGTAAAATGGACGTCCAAAATTTGTTCTTATTACGTCTAAAATTACGTTCATACTACGTACAAAATTTGTCCATATTACATCTAGAATTGATTCTTATTACGTCCAAATGTCACCTCTCTTTACATAAAAAGTACGTCTTTTGAGCCGCAAAATAAGCATAGAATGAACATAAAATTTACGATTTTCAAATTATGCTATTCACATTAATTCATTAATTAATTAATGTGAATAGCATAATTTGAATTCAAAATTGAAAAGCTCAACAATTACTGTTCGTAAATGAGTGATTAGTTTGTCGCTAAGGGGCCAAACTTCTCGAGATATTGCGGAAAAGTTATCGATCGGTAGATCAACTGTGAATGATACTTAAAAATTGTATAAAGATGTCTATGGCCTTCAAGACTTTCCGAGGTCCGAAGACCCCGGAAAAGGATTATTTTTGTAGACAGAATTATCAGGAGAAAATGAATTGATGACCCGCATAAAAATTCCGTTGCAATATCCCGCGATTTAAAGAATGAAAATATTGCTGAAATAAGTCGATCCACCGTGTTAAAATGCTGACGTGATGTAGAACATTATGGAAAAGTCAGTGTTCAAAAATTTATCATGGGTAAAAAATCAAATCACCCGACTGACGTTTTCCAAAAAACACAAAGTCTGGTAAAGTGAAAACTGAACAAAAGTACTATTTTTCCACCAATCCAATTTCAAACTTTTTTGGAAATGATGGAAGACACTACTTCCGATAATTGAAGAACAAAAGATATGGTTTGACCTATGTTATTCCTACCATGAAACTTCGCGGAGGGTACGTTGTGCTGTGGGGAGTATTTTCTTCAAAAAGTGTAGGTCCGTTATTTAAAATCTACGGCAAGGATATCTTGCAAGGTTATTTACTGCTTTATTAGAGGAAACATTCTGGTCGCAACTACTTATTTTAACATAACGATTTAAAGATTGTTTGCAATCAATGACTTTCACCCAAACAATTACACTTTTGAAATGGCCATCCCAATCGACCGACATGAATCCAGTAGAAAATCATTGAAAAGAAGTTGGCAAACGTGTGTAGAGCAATAAAAATTTCAACTCAGCCGAAATTTCCTAAAAATTGCAAGAAGGGAAAAAACGTATCATAGGCGATCTTTAATCGCTGATTGTATGAATGTCACGCTGCCGTACCGCAGTACGTATTATTAAAATAATGCTGATAAAATATTAATTTTAAATGTTGTTGATTCCTGTGATTTTCTATTACAATGCCATTTTTTCCTAACTTGCGAAAGTAGCCGGAAACTTGAGTACATGCGATTTCCTCTGTGCTTAATTTTGTCAATTAAATTTATTGATGTTTATACGTTATTCCATAAATAAGTACCTAGCTATTTTGTCAATAAAATGTATAAGTGTCACTTTGAAATTCCTCTTCATATGGATGTACTTACAAATTAAGTGAAAAATTTTTGCTGGCCGGAAACTTTTGACCGCCACTGTATACGACTGGTATTGATATAAAATATTGATTATATTTTCAAGGCAAAAATTACAATGTTAAATGTCAGAAATCATTTAGTGAAGTCGCCACATACTGTAATATATGCTGCTAATACGATGTGGTATGAATCAAATGGGTTTTCAATATCTGGCTGGAGAAGAACATTCCATAACGTTTGTATGCGTACCCGAAGTGCATCTGTAGAAGCTATAAGAGTGGGATAACGACTGAGACTCCGAACAACGAAATCCCCCGCATGTGACATATCCAGCGAATATACGCAGGACGCGGAAGAAGCTGCGTGTGTTCTGCTGATAAGTTTTAAACGTTCTTTGAAACATGTGGACAGGCAATATTCTACTCAAAGTTAGCTCAGGAATGCCTTGAAAGACAGGAGTGACATCGGACTCCAGCTTTTCGCTTATGTATCTGTTGCTGTTTAAATTACCTACGATTTGTCGCAGCTGGAGATCGTTCTTGATGGGAAATCGCATGCCAGACCATAACTCGCGATGTTCGCTCACTATGATATTCACTAATGCACACCGGCATAGCGTTCAACACGAATGCGGCCATAGTGGTACCACAAAATATAGCGAGATTCGTCAGATAAAACAACTTGTTTCTAATCTGCTTGGGAGTTTCTATGATCAGTCGCAGGCAGGGTTGCTGGCTTTTAGCCGGGCCAAAAAAAGCCGGCCGGTTTTTTTTGGTTTTATTCACTTAAAAAAAGCCGGCTAAAATTGAAAAAAAGCCGGCTTTTATTTTTAAAGTGTTAATTTGTATCGAATCCATATTAAACGTGGACTGATTTATTTTTAATACATTTTTAATTATTTACTACTAAAAAAGTGATAAATTTCTATTTATTTTTTCAAATAAATATGTCTTTATAACCGCCAGAAGTCAACTGTGAAGGCATTATGTCTGAAAAATATAAATCTTGGAAAAAAGAAAATATACTCAAAAAATGTTTTTAAAACTTCTATATTCCATAGTTCTTATATTACACATTCTTAAGAATTATATTTAATTCAATTATGACAAAATTAAACACAAAGCATTCATGGAAACATTCTTACAGGTCAATATTTAAAGATTAAGTCATAAAATGAACAATGTTAAAAGAGAAATTAGGAAGGATTCAGTATTTGAGGAGAGTTTAATACATAATTACATAAAATTAAAACAACAAAAAATGTCTTATAAATAAAATTTGTTGAATTAAAATTTTGAATAGCTCTTTGTTATTTAATAGTGCATATAGCCCACTTGCATGAATTAATATATTCATGCATATGCTAATTGAGAATAAATTGTGAATATATTATGAAACCAGCTGACCCGCCCGGCGTTGCCCGGGTCCGTTATAATAATGTTAAACGAACTTGAAATTTTTATGATTTTATCTTCAACTCAAAATATGTGTTAATACACTGTTAAGAATTTGACCCTTTTGCTGCATCGTCACTCCACCGCTTTTATAGAAAATGATTACTTCAGCCTATTTTGGAGCATTGTCATAGGTCAAAAGAGATATATTCTATAAAAGCGGGGGAGTGATGATACAGCAAAAGGGTCAAATTTTTTACATTGTACATTATATTAAATACGTGCCCCCTGACTGTGTCAAAAATTGGTTTTTAAAAAAAACTAATATTTAGCTGCAAAAATACCTAAAATGACTGCAATGGGAAACGCAGGAGGGAATATGTGTCCAACGATTTCGTGTTGATATTTATCCTTAAAATTACTGTTAAGTGACTTAACTAAATACTTTTTTCACATAGTTATCCCAAGTGAAATATTTTGAATTTCAAACTAATTAAATATCACTCTTAAATCTGACTATACCGTGAATGAAATCGATTCTCGATGATTCGCTAAAAGGTTAGTATATAATATTATAAATTCAGAGCCATTTTACAAAAATAGGTGTATATTTTTTTATCAAACATGCGTAATGTTCATTCTATGAACAAAATCCTAACCGTAACCTAATTGTATCGGAATCATAACTTGTCTGTAACTTAGCTGTATCTTAACAGTAACCTAACTGCAAGTTAAATATACCATAAATGTAACTTGGCCGTCACCTAATCATAACCTACCCATAATCTAACCACAACCTAACCGCAACTCAACCTTAACCTAACTGTAACTTAACCATGACCTAACTAACCTAACCGGAAAATAAAATAACAAAAGGGTCACCGGAACGTAATTGCAACCTAACTGTTATCTAACCGTAACCAAGTTCTAATTTAACATTAACTATAAACGAAATATTTTAACCATCTCGCGCTAAGTACTTAGTTTCACTTTCCATCGCTACGGAGCGCATTATGTTTTGTAGAACATCCGAATTTTAGGCTCGGATTGGATTCATGTTCATGGAAATTATTTTGTCTTCTTCGGATACGGTTATGATTGTTTGGAATATTTGTGTTCAGATTAGATTCGGTTCAATTCAGATTTCGTGGGGTTTTTTTTTTCCTTTCAAATGGGATTTTTAAGTTCGGGTCGGGTTGTACTTATATGGAAATTATTTTACCTAGTTCCAATGAGGTTATACTTCACTGAAATATTTTTGTTAGGTTCAGATTATGTTTGGTTCAAATTTCGGGATTTTTTTTTCTTTTTTTTTTACAAATTTTTTGGTTTGGAATGGGGATTATATCCATGGAAATTATATTGTCTTGTTCGTATCTGGTTATAGTTATTTGGACTATTTTCGTCGGATTCAGATTTGGTTCGATTCAGATTTCAAGTATTTTTTTTAAATTGATTTTTAAGGTTCTGGTTGGATTCATGTCCAGGGAAATTATTTTGTCTTGCTCGGATCGGGTTTTGGTTCTTTGGAATATTTTTTTCGGGTTCAGATGTCGTTCAATTCAGATTTCGGCTTTTTAATGGAATTTTTAGGTTCAGGTTGGGTTGCGCATCAACGGAAATTATTCTGCATTGTTCGAATAAGGATATGCTTCTCTGGAATATTTTTGTCAGATTCAGATTTAGTTCATTTTTTAGGTTCGGATTGGGTTCATGTTCATGGAATTTTTTTTGTCTTGTTCAGGTCCGGGTATGGTTCTGTGGAATATTTTTGTCGATTCAAATTTCAGGTATTTTTTTCAAATGGAATTTTAGGTTCCGATCGGTTTCATGTCCACGAAAATTATTTTCTCTTATTCGAATCCGGTTATGGTTCTTTCGAATATTTTGATCGGATTCAGATGTAGTTTGCATAAAACTTCAGGCTTTTTCTTCAAATGGAATTTTTTCGGTTCGAGTCAGGTTTATGTTCATGGAAGTTTTTTTGTCTTGCTCTTATCAGGTTATAGTTCTTTGGAATATTTTTATCGATTTCAGGTTTCGTTCTGGTCATTTTTTGGGTTTTTTCAGTGAAAAATTTTAGGTTTCGGGTCGGGTTGCATATACACGAACATTATTTTTCTTTGATCGAATTGGGGTATGCTTCATTTGAATATTTTTGTGGGATTCAGATTTGATTCGGGTCAAATATCAAATCCATAGTTTTTTTTTTTTTTTTTTTTTTTTTCAAATGGAATTTTTAGGTTCGGGTCGCGTTTATGCTCATGAAATTTTTGTTTTGCTTGGCTCGGAGTATAGTCTGTTTTTTTCTGGTTGGGATCGGGTTATGTGTTAATACGCCTAAACATTATGTTTTGCTACTATTCTTTTAGTGACTATTTTTTATGTATAATTTATTTTGCTATTTGATAATTTATTACTGTATATGAATCGTCTGCCTATTCGAACAATTGTACGTCAAAGAGCCATTTCATTTTTGTTTTAAAAACAAATTAAAGTCTTAATAAAATTTTAACTTAAATAAATGCATTCAAATTTAATCAATGATTTTAAAAAACCGCTAAAAAAGCCTCATATATACATATACATATTAACTGCACCATAGCCAACCACAAATACATTCTAATGTACGAAGTACCAACGATCTGACGTAATAGCTATGTTCAAAAATCCTAAGTTAAACTGACATTTTGCCAGTCTATGAATTTTAAAGGTCTTTGGGAAAAAAACAGTCACTTTTGAAATGTCAAAATCTCAAATTGGTTTCTTTTTTAGAGTAAAAAGAAATTAATAGAGTGGAGGTATTATCTCTGGAGATGATGCTTAAGATCTAACCCTACATTAAGTCCAATTAAGTACCAACAAAAGCACGTGCTTTGACACGCCTATCAATTGGCGAAATTTTAAAGTGAAGGGCCAAAATCACAGTCAAGTGAAATCCAGCCACCCCATTGGTCGTGTGGTAAGGGTGAAAATCACGAACTTGTTTCTCCATTTGAAAAAGGTGAGGGGGAAAGTATTTTTTAAGCGATTGTTACCGTCTGTTCTTATTTAAGATAAACCATCGAAATTAACTCAATTAAGATATTTTGATGCCATTTTATAAAATGAGATTGAAAAATTTAGATTATAAATGAAAAGAGATAAGATTTACTTCAAAACTGCCGCTACGATTTTTTCTCGGAAAAAGGAGTATGACAACATTTACCCAACTGCTAAGAGATTGTTCCCTGAAAAGGACGCGGCTCAATGACCAATGAGGTGTTTGGATTTCACCGGACTGTGATTTTGGCCCTCCATTTTAAAATTTCGCTATCAATTGAAACAGGTTTAAACCTGTATTTTTTTTTCTCTCGTTTTTAAAAAAAAGAACTAATTTATCGCTTCACTGGTAAAAATTTATTAATTATTTTATCATATGTGTTTTAAATATCAATATAGAAAATTATTTTAACGTTTTGCTTGAAAATATAACATTATTTTGTTAGTACATTAAAATCGTCTGCAGTCAGAAATTTATATTTTAGATTAATATTTATTACTTAAATTTTCATACATGATTTTAAAAGAATGTTTTCATCATTATATTTTAAATATTTATTTACATGCAATTATTAAGACAAACATTTTTCATCTACGTTATAAAGTATTGAAAATTACATTAATGAAGGAAACTTTTAGTTATACAATTTTTAATTCGTATCAAATGTTTTCAATATCCTATTTAATTTTAATTTGATATTTAATTATTGCTAATTTTCCAATTTCCTTCATTTTAAAAGCGAATATTTATTCTAATAAATAATAATAGAACTAAGACCATTTTAAAAATTTGCTATTTCCTCTTGAAATATGCTTCAACTGTAATTCATTTCTTTCAATTCGTCTTATAATACAAAATCTCTTCCACGTCCTTTTGTTTGCCACATTAAATTTGAGCGATAAATGGTTTCATATCGCAAACCTTTTTTTGAGCTTACTTCACCTCCACTTATCTTATTGCTCCATGGGTTTCTTTAATTCTGTCTCAGCTTTCTTATTACTTCTGCGAAAATTTTTACACAACCAGCCAACCGTAAACAAATGAAAGAGAAAAAAATTGGGAAAAAGATGACTTTTTATGAGAGTGACCTCTTGATTTTAATTAATTACTCAGTTAATAATTGGAATTTTGAAATTCTGAAGCTCAGGTGCATCAGGAGAGATATTGGGCTACTCTCAAAAAAATTTTGAGCTTTGTACGTGCTGTAGATTTTGCTAGCCATCGCAGACACACCCACAGACACACACACAGACAGAGCGTTTTGTTCTTTTATTAGTATAGATAATGCATAACTCAAAATACTATTTTCAATAGCGAGAAATGGTGTTTTTTATATGTATGATTTTGAATGTTTATAGGGAATAAAACATGACATTTTAATAACTCTTAAAATTAGTTAAGTAATAAAACAAGTAACCAAGTAACCATAGTCCTCTTTAATTTTATAAAGCAGTAAAAATGGAAAAACAAGAATAGGATTAATGGCCAATGTAAATCAAAAAAAGCACTTGGTATGGCCATTTTATAATTTAGTTGACATATTCGCAATTCTGACTATAAACCACTGGCAACTCCATCCATGTGTTATTCTAGTATTAATATTTTCATTATTTAAAAATTGCGTTATAACATAACCCAATTTCTCATAATGAATCATAATTAAAATCCCAATTTTTCATTTTAATAAATATATTTATTAAAGTCAAAGTGAATTAAACATCATTAAAATTAGCTAAAAGACACTTAAAAATGTATAGATTATAATTAAAAGGCTTCACCATATAAAAGCCAATTATGGCCAAAAAAAGCCAATTTTGGCCAAAAAAAGCCGGCTGAAATCAATAAAAGCCAACAGGCCTGGCTTTTTTTAATTTTAGCCGGATTTTTTGCAACCTTGGTCGCAGGTAGATAGTTTTTCGGGTGGGGGATCTTTGTAAAAAATGAATCTTGCACGCAGTGCACAGTACAGCAGGCATCGAAGGATTGACAATAGAGACAGTGATAGAGCTGTAGCAGTTGGTTAATGTCTAGTTCCAGCTGTACGATCCGTCAGTGCCACGCGTACAATGTGTCTATCATTCCACTTTAAAGTCATCGTTCGGGATCTATTCTCAGATTTCTGAGTTGTCTGAACTTTGTCGGTCCACAGCTTTCAAACTCTCATCATTCTGCATCTGTTACACTGCATATGAGGTACTAATGTGCATAGGAAAATCCTTCTTCATGAAGACCGAAGATTATCTCCCATTCAAACTTGATCAATTGTTGAAATGTTATCTTTCTATGTCAAAAAAGCATTGTTACGTTTCACTTAATATTTATCATTAGCAGACAATCATAGACTATTCCCAATGTTGCATAACAGCCGTCTTTTTACACCCCAGAATGCGTGAACTTTCAAGCGCTCTGAGTCTAAGAGATTTTCTACCGGAACTATAAAGTTTTCGGGAGCGAAAGTTATATTTCCAGTTAGCTCATTCTGAGCACTTTAAGATTTTATAATTTTTATTCTTTTATATTGAAGTGCTAATTAATAAACTGCAAATTAGTGAATTCAAGGGAGCCACATGCTACACCTCAACGAAGAAACCCACAACTGACCAGAAATTGACTGCATGGCGTCCGGAAAAAGCTGTTCAACCAGTTGCCTTGATCAAGAAGGTAATCCCCCTTCTTCCCTTCAGGAAATCCCGTACCTCCTTGTCTGCTCGTGAATTCGGCTTGCCAGTATATAGAGTTGAGATGTTTGAGGATCACGCCTTCCTTCTACTATTGCGAATTTTAATATTGATGCTAATTTTAATATTGATAGTTATTTTTCTCATCTTCCAAATTCTGACGATGACATGCAAATTGATAATTCAAACTCTGCTAAAAGATGCTATGATGATGACGACAGTAATAACTAAATAAAAAATAAAAAAAAAACCACCCAAAATTCTACTGACTCTAACAACGAAAATAAAACCAGAAAAATTAAAGTTACACCTTTTTATATAGAGCCCATTAAAAATTAGGATAATTTACTTCTAACTCTTAAAACTTATGCTCCTTCAGTTTCTCCGTCTACGAAGACAAATTTTAGAGTTTCAGTAAATTCTGAAGAGTACTATAAGAGTGTGCAGCGGATTTTAACGCTGGAAAAGGTGCACGATAGAAGTTTTCTTCTCGAAAACGGAAAAAAAAATTGCCTTAAGAAGTCTTCTTGCAAATGCCCCTCTTGACGTTGTTCAAAGTCCTCTGGACCAGGATGACCTCCATGATATCTCAGTAACTCAAATGTATCGGGGCAACACAAAAAACGTGTTCCACTCCCGCTGTTTCTGGTGCAAATGCCCAGACAGCAAAATGAACCACAACTCATTTTTCAAATTTCTGAGATCTTCGGCTTCAGGTCCAGTTTGAAAAGTATCGTAGTCGCAAGGGCCCTAATCATATTATGGTTTCAAGATTTCTTTTATCACATTTTTTAAGATACTTTATGAAAATTATAGTATATTTTTAATAAATTAAAATTTGCTGAAATTGAGTTATTTGTATTCAATTATAAAAGTATTTTTCACTGTTAAGAATTCAAATGCACAATTTATTTATTAAGTGAAATCACTTACACAGACGATATTTACGCATTTACATTTCTAAAATTAAAATGTGCTGAAACATAAAATAACGTTTTTACTTAACAAAGTTGCAAAATATAATAATAATTTTAAATATATATAATGTTTTCAAATATTAATCTTATGAAAGAATAATTTGTGAATCAATAAAACTGTGGATTTTGCTAGTTAATACATAAAATGAAACAGGAACTCAAACAGTTTTACCTACAAGATTATGTGTGTTCAAGTGTTCAATAAGTGTTCTTTCGTTACACGGCATATATCAAGTAGGTAGTTCAGTTCTTCACAAACGTTTATTAGCAAAGAAATTCTGTTGAGACGATCACCCGATATGATGCCATAAAATTCTACCCATAAGGCACTAAAAGATTGTGCGTATGTGCCTCCTCTGCCAGCTACCATTGCAACTGTTGCAGCAATGATCCTGCAACCAATAAACAAACATTTTAATTTTTCCGACATCCCTGATGTGACATATCGTTGATGAGGTATGAGACCACTTATTCATATTATGCAACTCCGGTGACCCTCCCCCCATTTTGCCCAATCGGGAAGTGATCTTAAATTTACTCGAAAACTCAAATGGGTATAGCAGGTACTCAGTCACTGAAAAATAGGTAATTATAATCTAAATGTAACGTAATTGTAAGCTAACTGTTTTGTAAACGTAACCTAACTATAACATATCCGCAACCTAGCCATAATCTAACTATTAACTAATTATAACTTAACAGTAACATAACCTTACATAATTGCAACGTAACTGTAGTCAAATTATCACCAAACCGTAGTCTAAGTCTGTAGTGTAATCGTAGTAAGCTTAGTGCGCGTTCGCAATCTAAGAGTTGGTTGTTCCTGCAACTCAGTTGCAAAGCTAGCGCAGTTGCATTTGAGCTCTCGTTTGTCGTCTACTCGAAAATCAAAACAGCTGTTGTTATTTATGACGGTCGATTATCTGCACGAGGGATATAGGCCCAAGGGCGATTGACTTCCTTGGGGGGGGGGGGGGGGGTTCTTTCTAAGGGAATCTAACCCGTATTTACGCAAGATTACCCAAGGTTTGAAGAAAACCACAGAAAACCCCGGACGGTTAAGTCGACAAGAGCGAATGGGATCAAACCTAGCAACTACCATCTACCAGCTTCAAGAGCAGAAACTTTCAGCCGTTGGCGAGTCGAAAATCAACACAGAACAGAAGATAGATACAATGTTAATCTGTCTTATTTTTTGAAACGAAATTTTTCATCAATCATTCTCAAACCGCAATTGATAAAATATGTATGATAATCGAAATTTACAAAAAGTATAATTAAATGTACATTTTGTCGCGTAAAACTTTTTTAAATACGAAATTTTGTATGTTTAAATATGTAATCAAATATATATATATATATATATATATATATATATATATATATATATATATATATAATAAAAATAAACAAAAAAAATAAAAAATACAAATATTTATCTCTATAGACCAAAAATTTTTTTGCTGTTTTTTAAAATTATTTATAGTTATTTCAATATCTAATCTACTCTTTTTAATAAAGAAATAAATTTTCGTTCTGAAAAAGAAGTGCAAGCAAGATCCGAACTCACATAGAAAAATCTCAAACTTCGTGTATTACTAACCAGCTACATACTACATACCATTATAAACTGTAGCGCTATTTACATTCGATCTTGATTTTCGAGCATATGACAAACCAGAACTTAAATACGCATGCGCCAACTTTTAACTCTTAGTTGCTGCAACTACCGTTTCCCTCGCAGCCTCTACTCAGGCTATTAGAGTTTCAGCTAGGTGGGGAGACCTACCAAATGGCTCGGCGAAATAGGAGAGGACCGTCATTGCCCTACTATACCGGTCCACAAAAAATATTACTTGACATTCAGAAACTGTCACAGGCCACCCAAATCCATACCTTAAAGAGGGGTCTGAGCAGGTCCAATCAAAAGCAGAAGAACAGTCGCATTATCGGCTCTTAATCGCAGAGACCTTATATAGAGGAGACCGCGTGCTCGGATATTAGCGATAATATTATTACTGGATGCTTTACAGCAAGTAGGAAATAAGAATCCCCTATAATAAGGCTCCTCCAAGATTCCAGCCAGTGGATACCTAACCGTAACCTAGCTGTAACATAACTGTAACCTAATCGTAACCTGACGTTATTTTAACCGTAATGTAACCATTGCTTAATGATAACTTAACCTTTTACTTAAAAGTACGTAACATCCGTAATCTAACTGTAATTTAACAATAACCTAACTGTAATGTAACAGTAATTTAATAGTTATCTATTTATAACATAACCGGAACCTAACCGTGATCTAATTACAATATAGCCTAATGTAGGCCGTACACTAAGGCAGCTGAGCAATGTGCTGTATGATTTAGAAGAGAAAAATCAAAACATAGGAAAAAGCTGTTTCAATATGCTTTAAACCTGTTTTTTCTCCGAAGTTAAGCAACATATTCGATGACTGGCATGAATGTGGGACCTGCTTAAATTTAACCTGATCGCAAATTAACTCTGACAAAACCATAACCTTACCATGGCCTAGCTGTAATCTATCTTTAATGTAATTACCATCTAATCGTTACCTAACGGCAACATAACTAATCAAATTGTAAGCTAAGTATAACGCAACTGCCCCCTACCCATATTCTATCAGTAACTTAACTGTGATTTAACGGCATCTTATCGATAACTTAACCGTAACCATACTGTAATATAACTGTAGTCTATCCGTACCTAATTATAACCGAATTTCAATGCAACTGTAAGCTATCCGTAATTTAATCGCGATCTATCTGTAACCTAAATATAACCTAACCGTAACGTAAGCGGAACCTAACCGCAAGCTATCCGTAACCTAACTGTGACGTAACCGTAATCTAACTGTTACCTAAATACTGATCCAATTATAACTAATGTTAACCTAATTGTAACGTAATCGTTAGCTAACTGTAATGTAACTGCAACTTTATCATGACCTAATTACAACCTAAAGTTAATTTAAGTGTCACCTAACCATAATCTAAAACTGTAACCTAACAGTTACCTAATCGTAACATAAGATTAACTAACTGCAATTGTAACCTCCCGTAAAGCATGGTGATGTCAATGCAACGTCGTTGTGAAGTCACATTGTGACTTTAAGACCATCGATTGTCGAAGTGACGTCACGTGACGTCGATGTGAAGTCACAGTGACTAAAATGTGAAGTCGTTATGGCCGTTTTAGAGCTCTTTTGTGACGTTTCACAGAGTGGTCACAATGTGACAAATTTTTGAAAAATTTGTCATTTGTGACCTAATTTGACATTAACATTGTGACGAAACTGTGACAAAAGCGACGACATTTAAATTGCCAGAAACAGGTTTTTTAAAATAAATAACATGTTTTAAAGGATATTTATAAATTTCTAAAGATTTTTAAGAAAGTCACATCTCGGTCACAATGTGACGTCACTGAGTAGTGGCATTTTGGTCACAGATGTGTTGTGACCAAAGTGACGTCACTGTGACCATGCATGCTATTAGGGCAACCTTGCTAACTGTAACATAATCGCAACTTAATAGTAACCTAAAGTGAGGTGTTTAACCCTTCACTGCACGATTGTTCTTTTCTTTATGAAAAAAAAAATTATTTTGATTACTTTAGGTAGTAACAAATGCAGGAAAAATAAAATTCTGACTTCACATACATTTTTTTAATATGGATTTTTGTGGTATGTGCCATATGTGTCCCAAAGCACACAATGAGATGTTTACATTTTTGCACCAAGTGTGGCATGAAGCTCACAATACTTGTGTATTATAAATACAAAAAGTGTGCAATATGTATTTAAGAAATGTATCAGGTCTTTAACCCTTTGACGGGCAAGTATTTGCGGCACCGTTATGATGAATTCACACCGGAAGATCGCGAGTTATAAGCATTTTAAATTTTTCAACCCTCACCGTCGGGGGGGGGGGGGGTCTCCTGTCACCAAAAATTAACACTGTCTCATAAGAAATTACCGAAACAAATTTGGCCGCGCTATGAAAATTAGATCGCGAGTTATAAGCATTTTAAATTCTCGACCCTCACCGTGGGGGGGGGGGGGGTCTCCTGTCACCAAAAGTAACACTGTCTCATAATAAATTACCAAACAAAATTTGGTCGCGCTACGAAAATTAGATCGCGAGTTATAAGCATTTTAAATTTATCGACCCTCACCATGAGGGGTCTCCTGTCACCAAAAAGTAAAACTGTTTCATAATAAATTACCAAACAAAATTTCGCCGCGCTACGAAAATTAGATCGCGAGTTATAAACATTTTAAATTTTTTGACCCTCACCATGAGAGGTCTCCTGTCACCAAAAATTAACACTGTCTCATAATAAATTACCAAACAAAATTTTGCCAAGCTAAGAAACTTAGATCGCGAGTTAAGCATTTTAAATTTTTCGATCCTCACCATGGGGTGGATCTCCAATCCCCAAAAGCTGCATTATCCATCCTTGTTTTATCTTAAGACGATTCTTTTCTATACACGTTCTACAAATTTGGAAAATATATAATTATATATTTTTTATTTATGCAGTTTTTTTTTTTTTTTTTTTTTTTTTTTTTTTTTTTTTGTTTATAATTAAATTAAGTTTTTTCTTTTTCTTTGATATTAATTCAAGTTACACTTTTTGTGCGTGATGACCGACAAGAAAACAAATTTTTTTCTTTTATTAAATAAATGAGATGTTAATATTGTTTAAAATATTTTTATTATCTTACAATACATGTAAGTTAAACAGGAATTTTTATCATTGAAACTATAGGTTTATGATAACTGAAATAAACATAAGTTTGAGACTTGATATCCTCTAAATATCTCAAAAATACCGCGTCAATGTCTGCCGAAATCTACCGAAGGATACCGTGCCGAAGTCTTCCGAACTGAAACAACGTTAGCCGGAGTGTTAGGTTTTTTCTCGTTATGGAATTTCTAGATTCGGTCGCCGCGCTCAAAGCCCGCGATAAAAGCTACGCAATAGCTTAAAAATGGTTTTCAGAACACCCCCCCCCCTCGACTTTACTCCTATGTCAGCCTCAAAATTGAAAATTGTTAAAGTTCTTTGCTGTATTTCTAACATACTTGTAAAAATCTAATATCCCTTCCACCTGAAACTGAGAAAATATTTTACCCGATTGTCCTAACAAAGTTTTAAAAATTTGCAAAATATTTTTTACCGTCACATTTGTCACTACAAGCAATAAGAAATTGTATATTATATCTATAAATTACTACGCTGAGATTTACATCTATACCCTAACACATACATAATACCAAAATTTCTCCCAAAATAATATCCCCCAGATAAATCGTAAATATACAATTCCATTTTAAAAATTCCATAACGTTTCCATAACATTATAAATCAATATACTTGCTAAAATATAATTAGTAACTTACAAATTTAGTTACATTCTTAGACTTAATTCGGTTTAACTTGCAATGAATTACAAGTAACTTTTATATCAATTTACAAAAAGCAGTTACAATTAACTCGTAATTAATTGCAATTTAATTTAAATACATTTCATAGAATTTAATTTAGATTTACTTGAATTAAATTACGCGTGTAAAAATTGTATTCTGTACAAACGTAATTTACATTTATTTGCAATACATTAGAATTTAATCTAAATTATATTTTTAACAGGGTTGGGTTTCTGACGTCAGAAAGTGGTTTTTGACATGACAAGTGTCAAAAACTGGTTTAAACCGTCAAAAACTGGTTTAAACCGTCAAAAACTGGCTTAAACCGTCAAAAATGTGTAATACACTTTAAACATTTTAAGAACAAGACAGAAACATTGAATAAGTCTTAATGATTTAAATAATTTTTTATTTAAAATACTGTAATTTAATAATTACAAAAAAATTAAATTACTTTAATTGCAATAAAACATTGTTTTTTTAGAATGTTCAAACAGAAGAAAATGATTTTGTACAGTTAATAATCTGGATCAATTTTACCCCACAGTATCCTATAGCACATAATCAATTTAGCACATTTATTTACATCCAAATGGTTTCTGAGTTTAGAGTGTATGAAGCCAAAGTTACAAAATACTCTCAATTGGTGCTGTGCTAGCAGGGCTTGATAGCAGATGCATTGCTAGTTGAACAAGTTTGGAGGCAGGCTAAATTTTCAGATTTATGAGAGTTTTTTTTCTTTTTTTTTCCGGAAATGATAATATACAATACAGTAAAAGTGAATTTTTAATATTACATCTAATGTTGTATGTGTGTGACAGATATTTAACATGTGTTTTACAGATGAGTGTAGTATTTGAGGTTTCTGACGAGGTTTTTGACAAGAGGTTTTAGCCATGATGGTTTAAACCACGGTTTTAACCGGATAAAACCGCACACTGTCAAAAACATGCCAACCCTGATTTTTAAAGCTGTAATTAGAATTTCTAATAATCAATTACACGTTAAGCGCACAACACAATTAAAAAAATAATCGGAATTGTCTTGTAATCAAATACAGATTACTTGGATTATATAATTAAAAATATAATCTGAATTATCTCTTAATTCATTTAAGGTTAATTTAATTATATAATTAAGAATGTAATCTGAATCGTCTTGTAATCTAAATACAAATTAATCTAATTACATTCTAAATGATAAAAAGAGAATTGAATTGCAATTCCATTACACGATAATCAAATTACGTATTTCAAAAGCGTATTTGAAATTACTTTGTAATTCTTCCCTGTTAATTACACTGGCAGGAGATTATAACATATTTTAATCTGTAATTTCATTACTTTGTAATTAGATTCTGCCCAACACTGGTTTAAAAATACAGAGAAGATTGTGTTAATTAAATACATTTTATATTCGCTGATTTTGAAAATCTTTAACAATCTTACTTAATCAAACAGAAAATAGCAATTAATAGCAGCTGATTCGTCTTTGTACCTCTCCTCAAAAAGAAACACTCGCTTACATTGTAATATTTTTTTTATTATAATTACATTTTCCACAAACTTTACAAATCCAATCAAATTAACTCATTTTTAGAGTCGGTACAGGGTTGACGAACGTAGCTCGTAGGGGGTGTGATAATTTAGATTTATCACAGGCTTTTAAAGACATTTTTTCTGAAAAGAGATTTCACTATGGAACTGAAAACACAAAATGGCTTTCATTCTCAAGATGAAAAGAGCGGCGATTTAAAAGGATCGCTAAATCATCATCGATTAGCTGGAAAGACAGGCGGGCGACACTAACGTGAATAGGGGACCACACGAGTCGCACCTTTGATGGCACGCCGACGCAAAAATGAAAGCACAGAGACCAGACATATTGTCGCCATAGGCGTGTATTTTCAGGTACGAATGATAAGACGATGTTACGAATCTTTTAATGAGAAAAGATCATTAAGGTTGATGATTGGTTCGTGACCTTTAGGGGAGGTCTTGGCTGAGAAGAAAAAGAGGAAGCCAAGGTTTTGCAGGGAGGATTTTGATCTCGGAGTGAGAAGAGAGAGAACAGAGCTCTGAGCTCGGATTTGTTCTCTGAGAAAAGTGGATCAGCTCGGATCGGGAGCTGTAGAGGGTGACGTCACCCAAGTGAGACGGAGGAAGAGAACTCTCGCTAGGAGAGTGCCGGTGACAAGTCTCATCTTCGGTGTTTAGAGAACGCCGTGTTGCTGATTTGTAGAAACTTTACGTGATTTATAAACTGAACATTCTGTGGACTGAAATAGAACTTTGGACTTGGAGCTGGTGGATAAAGATCCTACGAGTTCTAAAATGATTTATGCTGTATATAAAATTTAATACAGAGAACCTTTTTTATTGTTACAAATAAATAATTGATTCTCCATTAAATTGCCTGGATTATTTGCCGAGCGGCACTTACGCTACCAACCACTTAGCTTTAATCTATAAGAGGCAAAGTTATTACAGCTGGTGGCAGCGGGAGCCACTAGCCCAGGACTATAGTTCGCCGTGCAGTTCCAGAGTTAATCATCGATAGAATCCAGCGCCTGGCTGACGAAGGCACCCACCCGCTAAGAGAAACCCAGCGCCTAGCTGACGAAGGCACCCAGCTGCTAAGAGAAACCCAGCGCCTAGCTGACGAAGTCACCCAGCCGCTAAGAGAAACCCAGCGCCTAGCTGACGAAGGCACCCAGCAATAACCGGAGATACAACGCCTAACCGACGAAAGGCCACCCAGCCGCAACCTGCCCGTAGCACCCAACACCCTCCGACGGAAAGATGCCCCGAGAGAGATGCAGACGACGGAAATAGGTAAGCTCATTCATTCTAAATTTTGAGTGGCTCTATTTCATAATTATTGCACAAAATTCAGTAAGGAAATTTATGTACTATGTTTCTATACTTTTATTATTTTAATCTAAAATTAAGAAATTAGTAAAGAGTATTGCAAAAAAAAAAAAAAATCCTTTTTTTTAATGATAAAAACATTAAATGTTAAATGCATTTTTTTCCGGACAAAACGGAACAAATTAGAAAGTTTTGAAAGAAAAATAAAAGTGTACAACTCTTGTAAAATTGTAAACTCTTGTAAAATTGTAAAACTTTTTTTTAGCAGCATAAATGTTATGAGGTTAGTCATAAATTTAAATTTTCTTTAAAGGCTTCTAAACAGAGAGGGATATTGTTACCTGTTGATCTAAAATTATTTATGTTTACATTTTTAAAGTGTAGTTTTCGAAAAATCTGAATGCTAAAACTGGCAATGTTTTTCTAGAATTAGAAATAAGTACAGGTACTTGTATTGTGGTCGGTTGAAAAAAAAAAAAAAGTGTTGAATCGGTAAATTGTGTACTTTTCATGTATATATTTTTCATTTCATTCTCATTTACTGTGTTTAAATTGTGTAGTAAAGTGTATGTATAAAATTAACATTGCATATATGCTAGGGTAATTTTATAGATTGTTAGGAAATAAATAGAAATTTCGGTTAGGGCAAATCAGTCTAAAAATGACAGTCATTACTGATTTAAAGCAATGTAGAAAAATCGATTTGCAAATGTTAGCAGACGAGTTGGGAATTGATATTGATAAGAGTGATAAAATAGCTGTAATCATACAGAAAATTGAATCAGCTGCAGATTATGATAAAGAGCTTACTTTATCGCAGGCTAATTATATTGTACAAGATAGGGAGGCTAACACAGCCGCACAAAAGGAACAGGAAAAATTAGAGGCAGAAAGAGAAAGGGTGGCGCGGGACAGCGAAGAAAAACAGAAAGAAAGAGAATTTCAATTAGAGCAATTGAGATTAACTCAAAATGCGAATAGACGTGAATCTACGTCAAGTAGCGGATCTGAGAGGAGTCAGAAACCCCCTTTAAAAGCGTTAATGCATAAATTCGATCCAGAACGATCGGATATTACTCTGTTTTTAAACCTCTTTGAACGGCAATCCTCTCGAGCAGGCATAGAAACAGAAGAGCTTGTGACTCATCTTTTATCGCTGCTCCCGGCAGATATTGCAGAATTAATTTTGCGCGAGCCCACAGAAAAAATCGACGATTTCGCGCACGTGAAATCAATTTTGTTAGCACGCTTTCGGCTAAGTCCTGAAGCGTATCGCCAAAAATTTACAAGGCATTCTCGGATACCAGGCACCCCTTGGAAGGATATTATTTTCGAGTTAAATAGTTATCTAGAAGGATGGTTAACCGGACTAGAAATTTCAAATTTCGAAGACTTAAAGAAATTATTGGTAACAGACCAA